>BSBK01010822.1:65000-205000 GCA_027943335.1 Chamaecyparis obtusa
AATTTTATTAGCATAACATTGGTTGATTGAGTTTGTAGAACCTAAAGTGACTATCCCTCTTTTATCTATTATCAGTCTAAGAAACCAATATAGCATACAATAAAAGATAACCCCCCACCCTTTTAACTATGATCAGTATAAGAAAACAAGATACTACAAATAAAAGATAACCATCTCTCTTTTATGCATTAAATATTTTAAGAACATAGATACTCCATGGTAAAAGATAATCATATATTTTTTATATATGTTGATTCTATGGAAATAATATACTACATGTAGTAAAGTGAGCATCTTCCTTCTAACTAAGATGATTCTATAATTAAGTAGAGCCTAAAGTTTACTTAGATAACCATACATTCATAACTATCAAAACTCGATATCTTTCTATATTAAATAATTTATATAATAGTGGATATTAAATTTCTATATTGAATAATTTATATAATAATGGACAATTTAATATCAGTAACTTATATTATGAAAAGATTCTATAGTTTAACAATACATATTTTATTGTATTACACAGATTATATAGCATCATTGCAACCACAAGCATCATTTTTTCAGAATTTAATGAAATAAAACATAATTAAAGTATGATAATAATGTTCAATGTTTGCATATGTCCAAAGCATAATAGATTATTTATTTTGAGAAGTCCAAGTGTTTCTTGAGAGCAAAGTCTGAGTGTAGGAAATATTAAAGAGATTAACAGCAATATCCCTCTCCGGGACCACACCTCTCGATCTCGCAGCATTATTTACCTTCCCGATCCACACAATCACTATCGTCATAGAAAAAACTAGGAGTCAAGCAGGGATTGTTACAACAATATCCCAATCTGCCCTCACATTCTCCCATCATACAGCAATAATTACCACCAACACATTGAGAATTGAGAGAGCAGGGATAGTCACATTGAGATACCTGGGCTACTGCCATACCTGCCAATATATCACAATCAAAATCGTCATACAATCAAAATCAAAATTGCGAAAGCAGTAATCAATGCTCCACTACCAATGCCATACCTACCATTGTTATTATTAGCAGCATGAAAAACAATTTCATTGCGTTTTCCATTTCCTTTTATGTTCTCAGGAAAACTGTTGTGAAGAACTGATAATGCAATCCTATTTATAGAGGGGAATCGCCCCTGTTTGGAGCCGTCCCAAACATTCCTCCACCTTCGGAGCTTTAATCGAGATATGTTGGACAAACATGTTTGGAAGAGATTTAAAAATAACATAAAACTAAGACCAGAATCCTCACCGACTTCAGAAAGGCTAAAAATTCATTATCACATTGAATCTAAGGCTATCTAATCGAGAAATTTGTACTTAAAAGCGATCTCCACAAAGCCTACTTCAACTATTTATCTTACATTTTAAAAATATTTCTACTCATTTACAATGCATTTGTCTTACATTTTATGAGTTCAATAATAATGTTCAAAGCATAAAATAGCCTAACAAGAATTCACTAGCATTTACTATTTAGATCTCTAATCAAATAAGAATTCAATGCATATGAGAAAATGTGCAGGGAGATTGGTTTTAGTTGGTCATTTTTTTTCTGTTATAGGGCTTCATAAAATTTTGCCCCATCTTTTTTCATTAGGATTGTTTACAACACAATGATTTTCATCATTCTTATGTAGACAACATAAAAGTACATTGATGACACGACATATACAACATAGAGAACAAAATGATGATACACATAGGGAAATGTTAGAACAAGATCACTCCCTTTCTTTCCTTGTGCCAATATATCATAAAGGGTCATCCAAATCTAGCTTAACAAGAGAAATGATGCACCGAGAATAAAATTATAGAGATCTAACATTATGTGTAAATAATAAACATGAAATAATCTACTTTACAGGCGGGATAATATAGGAAATCATCAACCTCCATTATTTTCTTAGTAGATATGGCTATTATGGTAGATTTAATTATCTTTTTGTCAAAGAAAGATCATTCTATACTGATGAATGATAATGTGTGCCACACAGAGCTAATGTTAATGATGTTGAAAATACAAGATAAATCACCATTAGAAACATCAATAATATCAACATTATCATGAAAATAATCTTCCAAATTACTCACAATAGCATATCTAATGTTAGAAGGAGAAGAAGAACAATCTTTATGCATTTACAACTTCAAATTTTCGCAAGGTGTATCATGTTAAAGCTCCTCCCTTGGATTAGGTAAGAGTGTAGAAAATGAGACAAAATCAACATTCGACTACTTAGAAGAAGAATCAATTTTAGAGTACATATCAAGTGCCTTAGCATAACGTCTTCATTTTTATTTCCTCACTTTTTTACTTTTCTAAATTATAAACCAAATATTGAGAAGAATATTGGTGATCACTCAACATTGATTCATCTTCTTCATTCTCTATGAATGAAAGGAAGACTAGAAGGTAGCAATCTAATGGTTGAGAGATAAGAGGTGTGAGGCACTTTATGTCTTTTATAGTATTTGGGAAGAGATAATGCAACATATCTAGGATGAATGATAGGAATAGGAAGGAGTCTTAGTCCAAGATGTGGTGTAGGAGAAGCTACTTACATATCCATAGATGATAGACAATTGTTAGGGAGATTAGTTGAATTAGACCCCTTAATATTTCATAAGGAAAAGTAAGACATTCTATTAGCTCGTATTCATAGGAAATGATTAGGATATCATCACGAGTTTCAAGATATTGAGGATTTCAAGGTCAAAAAAGTCAATAGTAAAATATCCGTAATTAGTAAACAATTAAAAAACACTATAATTTATAGTTTTAATTTTCCATTGAGATGAAACTCTACAGAGACCCGCAACTCAGCTCAAGAATTGTAGGAGGGTCTACCTTGATGGATGCGAGTGAAGAATGACCCAACTTCACACAAAATTAGTTCAAGGCATGGATAATTGTAAAGGTAATATCTAATCACCTAGAGAAGATTTTTATGATAATATATTTCAAACCTATGGTGGGACATGTGATATCATCAAACACCTTAACCAATACTTTTGATTTCATATGCAACTTGATGTAATTATTGTGTGTAAATATGCACTTCAATGATGCAAGGGTAGATGAGGAGAGGGGCCAAAGGCACACCCTAACTAGATACATCTTGCAGAGATCACACACGAAAGCAACAACACACAAAAGTGAGAGAGAGAATGCAGAACACTTAATATATTAGATTCAATTGATTCATACATGATGGGCTGTAAGGCCTTCCCGGTTTAGGCCAGATATTACAATCATGTACGGAAGACCTCAAACATGAGAGGATCTGCCAAATATCTCTAATATTCTAGCTCCTATCTTCTAACTGAATTCCCCCCCTAAACTCTAACCTAGACACTACATTTATACAAGAGGCTACCAAACAAGTAGGCCTTTAGATCCACCATCAACGAAAGGAACAACTAGATCTAGGTCCACATGCTTCCCAATGATAGATACCATCATTAAATCTGTGACCAAAATTAATTGCATGAGTCAGCCTCAACATAAATCCAAAATAAACAACTCGGTAAACAAAGATAACTGAGCACCAGATGAGCATCACCAAGCGCCAGGGTAATTCACCGAGCACCAGAGAGACAACCAACCAGCATTGGTGAAGAAAGAAAAATGAGCAACATTGAACCAACTCGGTTAAAGAAGGAATCGAGCAACACAAGAAACTTTTTGGTGACACAGGATTGCCAAGAACCCGAGATGCTCCTGCATTAGACACCTGGGGTTATTTGAAAATGATTCTCCAAATCATGAAGTAGGTACAACCTAAATTGAATCCAACTTAGATTGTGAAATCCATGAACAGTCTTCAATCGATCTATTCTTCCACTTTACTAGATATTCCATATACTATTTTCCTCTTGTACTTCTACCAATTCTTTGTTCCAAAATCTACTCAACTTCTTCCAACTGTTTCTTAGGATAATCCATCGATATGGTCATGTCTTCATCTACTTCATGATACTCATATAAATCAACAATGTTGAATATAGGTGATATATCCATGTCATCAAGTAACTCAATCTCATAAGCATTTCCACTATCAAATTTTCTCAAAATCTTGCAAGGACCAAACTTCTTCATTTTCAGCTTCCCATATGTTCCAACAGGAGATCTTCCTTTCTTCAAATGAACCATTACTTCATCACTAACATCAAAATTCTTATGTCTTCTTGATCTATCAGCTCTGTCTTTGTATTTTTTATCACTCATTTTCAGCTTATGTTTTACATCTTCATGCAATGTCTTAATGTACTCAGAAAACTTTACTCCTTTAGCACTTCTCTTTCTTTCATCAGCAATATCTCCCAAATTTGATATACCTCTTGGTTGTATTCCATTTACAATCTCAAAAGGTGTTTTTCCCGTACTCCTATTCACTAAATTATTGTATGCAAACTCTGCTTGTGCCAACATAGAATCCTAATTACTCGGTGTGTCTCCAACAAAATATCTTAAAATATTACCCAAGCTTCTATTAACAACTTCTGTCTCTCCATCGATTTGTGAGTGAAATGTAGAACTATATTTCAACTTAGTACCAAACTTTCTCCAAAGGGTCTTCCAAAAGTATCCAATAAATTTACTGTCTTGGTCATAAATAATACTCCTCGGTATCCATGCAATCTGACAATTTCTTTAAAGAAAAGATCTGTTATATGTACTGCATCTGATAGCTTTCCACAAGGTATAAAATGTGTCATCCTAGAAAATCTATCTACAACAACAAATATAGAATCATTACTTCTTATTGTCTTTAGTAAGCCAAGAACAAAATCCATACTAATATCAATCCAAGTTTTCACAGGAACATAAATTGGTGTATATAATCCAGTATTCTAACTTACTCCTTTTTCAACTTGACAAACTCCATAACTTTTCATAAATTTCTGAAATCTTTATAAAACTATGGCCAAAAGTATTTCCCCTTAAGAAAATTCAATATCTTATCAACACCAAAATGTCCAGCCAAACTACTACTATGTTTCTCCTTTATCAAATTAGTTCTCATTGATCATCTCGGTATACACAACTGAATACCTTTAAACAACATACCTCCTTGAATGAAATATTCTTCCCATTTAGTACTCGGTTGATCTTGAATAGGTGCTTTGCACTTTCTCCATAGCTCAGAAAGACCAGGATCAAATTCATAATAATATCTCAGATCATCAAAGACAAGAACTTCAATTTTCATCTCGGTCATCAAAGATCTTCTACTCAACGCATCAGCAACTCGGTTAGTGACTCCACTCTTATGCTTTATTACAAATGTGTAACTCTACAAATACTCAACCCATTTCATATGTCTCTGATTCAACTTATTCTGACTACCCAAGTACTGTAAAGCCTTATGATTAGTATACAACACAAATTCACTCGGTATCAAACAATGTCTCCATTTCTTCAGTGCTTGAACAATAACATATAATTCTTGATCATACACAGAATATTTCATTTTTGCATCATTCAACTTTTGACTGAAGAAAGCAACAGGTTTACCTTCTTGACTCAATACATCTCCTATTGCACTACCACTTGCATCACATTCCACTTGAAATACCTTATTGAAATCAGGTAATGCTAACACATGCAATTCAACAACCTTTTGCTTCAGAGTCTCAAAACTTTTATCAGCTCCATGTGTCCACTTGAATTCTCTTTTGTGTCCTCTCATAGTCTCAGTCATAGCATTGCAAATTCAACTGAAATTCCTAATGAACTTTTGGTAAAAACTTTCCATACTATGAAATGATCTTACCTCACTAGCATTCTCACATGTAGGCCAATTCAAAATAGCTTCAAACTTTTGAGGGTCCATTTTCAAACCATCAGCCGAAATCACAAATCCCAAATACACAATCTCTTCTTTCATGAATGAACACTTTTTTAGATTTATCTGAAACTTTTCTTCTTTCAACCTCTTTAATACTTGTTTAACATGCAAAAAATGTTCTTATCTGGTCTTACTGAATATCAAAATATCATCAAGGTATACAATCATAAAGTTACCCAATAATTTCTTCAAAACTTCATCAATCTCATAAAAATACTTGGTGCATTAGTTAAGCCAAAAGGCATAACCAACCACTCATACAAACCTTCTTTTATCTTGAAAGAAATCTTCCACTCATCACCTTCTCTGATTTCGATCTAATGATACCCATTTTTCAAATTAATTTTGGTAAAAATACTTTGCTCCAATCAAACTATCCATTATGTCATCCATTCTTGGTATAGGAAACCTATATTTCACTCTTATTTTATTGATTTCTCTGGAATCGGTACATATTCGCTATTCTCCATTATTCTTAGGTGAAAATACCATAGGTACTAAACAAGGACTCAAACTTTCTCTAATCAAAACTTTTTGCAACAATTTCTAACTCTATCCGTTCAACTCCTGATTCTCGATAGGTGTCAACTGATGTGGTGCCTTATTTGGTAAACCAGCTCCGAGGATTAGATCCATGCAATGATTAATGCTTCTCTTCAATGGAAAACCATTAGGTACATGATCAAAAATTATCTCATTGTACTCGGTGAGTAACTTATCAATCTCCTTAGGGACACTATCCTCTATTTTCTTACTTGGTTTGTTAGGAATCACAGAAAAGAATATATCATTCTTCTTCAAATCCTTAATAAACTTTCTTCCTTCCATCAAGAAAACTTTCACAGATGTGCAAATATAACTAAAAGGTTCTTCAATCAAAGGTAATAAGATTTGTCTTCTTCCATCAGCCTAAATAGTATATTTATGTAATCTCCCATCATATATAGCAGGTCTATCATATTACCAAGGTCTACCCAACAAAATATGACAACAATCCATAGGCATGATATCACATAACACCTTATCATAGTACTTTCCAATCTTCAAATTTACATAACATTGTTCACTTACCAAGAGCGTATGTGATGTAGGACAGGTAAGGAGGATCCAAATAAGTACAGTCCTCACATGAAACCAAACACCACAATGCAGAATAACACAAAAAGATAATGTTTTCAACTGAATTTTCATTAACATGCCCAGCTGTAAGGCCTTATGGGTTAGGGCCAAATATACTCAAAAGTATTTCAGTAATCTCTTAGCTAGTCCAACTCTGAAAATAATCAGCAACTGATGGAAACCTTAAGGAAGATCTAACCTTGAGTTCACAAGCCTCCAAGAAATATCCTTGTCTCCAAGCATGAAAACCACTAGCTCTATTATTACAAACTATCAGATAACACTCTGATCTACTTGAGATCTCATAGGATCTAGATCTAATCTTTTATCTCCCCCATTCTATCTCTCTAAACAAGTACCCAAACACACCTTAAATACTAATCTTCCACCACAAGTCGGCTGGAAGAAAAATTAACTCCTAAGCCAAGTCGGCTTCTACTACAAAAAAATATTGAAGGTAACAATAGTCGGCTCTCAAATAGCCTTACAAATATATAATTATCCATGTCGGCCTCTAGATCTACATAGGAGAATACAACAAAAGCTACCAATAATAAATGTACCAAGTCGGCCAACAAAATCACCAAGAAATCCAATCAGTAAACCAAAACTACCGAGTGCTAGAGAAATAATCAAGCACCAATGAAACAACTGACCAATCAAGCAACACCGAGAAACATAGGCATCGCCGAGCATAAGTTCCATTGAGTGCCAGAGGATTCACCAATTTCCTTTAGTGACCTAGATCCTTCAATAACCGAGACCATCGGTTAAAGTTGCAACCGAGTAACACATAACCAAAACATCACACCACCATGCAAATTCACCGAGTACCCTAGAATGCCTTTGCATCGGTATGCTCATCTTTGATCCATGAAAGCTAATAGGGCTTCGGATGTTCCAACCTTTTCAAATACAACTTTGCAACCATTTCCTCAGATGTCAGATTCTTTGAGCTACCACTGTCAATGATAACCTTGCATACTTCATTAGAAACTCTACATCTAGTCTTGAACAAACTTTTCCTTACCAGATCTTCCTTATTACTTTCACTCCAAAGTTCTCTCCTTACCATCAAGTTATTTTCCTTCTCAGGTTCATTCAGTGACTCTTCTTGCACCAAATAATTTCTACCATTACCGACCTTCTTACTTTCATGTGTACACTCAAATGATCTATGTCCTTCTCCACAATTGTAACAAGTTCCTCGGAAACCACCTCTATTATAACCACCTCAGTAGTTACTACCTCTACCTCTAGATGAACTTTCACCTTTCCACTCGATCTTTCCTTTATCCAGAGTTGTCTTTTCAGGTTCAGATCTACTATTTTCACCATAAGAACTATGTTAAAAAGATAACAAAATATACAGAACTGCAGGAAATTGTTTAATCAATTGAGTTAGGAGTAAGAAGATTTACCATGAATTAATGCAATAACTAGGAGCATACACCAAAAATAAGCAACGAAGAGACAAGATTTTGAAGGGGAAAAGCATAAAAAAACCCCTGTAAATTTAATGAATGTGGCAACAAATGCCTAAGAATGAGAGAGAGAGAGAGAGAGCAAGCAATGCTCATACAATTTTCAAGAAGAATAAGAATCTCATGAGATGATAGAAACTTAAGAAAAAGAAGGAGAGCCATCTCTTTTAATAGAGATGTGGGAGAGGAGTTACATTGTAACTCCCATATTTGAGTGTGCCACATTTCACTAGTGTGTGAGACAAGTGTAGGATTCCTCATAAGGAGGAATATCTATTTTCCTTGATAAAGGAAATTACAAAAAAGACATGTCCTCCCACTTGGACTAGAGGACAAAATACATTAGGATACCTTGGTTTATCCTATTAAATACATAAATAACCAAAGAAAGTTTAAATTCTAACAAACTACCTCTTCCTCTAGGGAATGTACCACCTCTACCTTTTTATCTTTTCTCATGTCTTTTTTTCAATTTCTCCATAGCTTTCAATGCAAATTGATAAGCCTCTTCAATATTCTCCAATTTGACCAAACTGATTTCTTCTTGGATGGAAACTCTCAATCGATTCGGGTACATGAAATTATTTTCACATCATCTTCATCATGTCCAGATCTAATATCTAATCTATATAATTCCTCAGTATACTCTTTTACCGAGCAATCTTTCTGCTCAAACTTTGCATTCTCCTAACTAGGTTAATCTAATAACCACAAGGTAAAAAATTTCCTTTCAATTTATTCACCATTTTGTTCCATACCTTAATTTTGTCTTTGCCTTTCCTCTTTCCATCCAAATGCAAATGTTCCCACCACAAGGATACATGACTTTTCAACTTTGTGCTTGCAATCTCTACCTTCTTTTCCTCAGGTACATTTTTATATTCAAAATAATTTTCCATCTGGGTAATCCAATCGACCAATTCATTAGAATCCAATTTTCCACTATACTCAAGAGGATTAAAGTGTGATCTAGACTTTAGATTTGTCAAAGCTTTCAACAATATTTCCTCACCTTGATCCATTGCAGGTGCAGGTTCTACATCAGCTTGTTCTTCCTCAATTTCATCATCACTAACATCTTCAAGATGTCTTCCTCTTCTCTGGGTTGTTTCAATAGCTTCTAATATAACAGAAAGTTGTCTCAACATGTCTGCCAATCCTGGATCCGCATCTTGCCTTCCACGAATCATCTTGAAACCCTCTACAATTGTAGGTCAGATCACAATCTGCTACCCCACAACAAATTAACTAGGGTTTGACAAGAAGGAATCCACAAACCTCGATCCAGATCTCACCTTGCTCTGATAGCACTTGACGCAAGGGTATATGAGGAGAGGGGTGAAAGGCACACCCTAACAAGATCCACCTTGCAGAGATCACATGCAGAAGAAATAATACACAAAAGTGAGAGAGAGAATGTAGAACACTTCATATATTAGCTTCAATTGATTCATACATGTCAGGTTGTAAGGCCTTCCTAGTCTAGGCCAGATATTAGAATCAAGTATGAAAGTCCTCCAACATGCGAGGATCTGCCAGATATATCTAATCTTCTAGCTCCTATCTTCTGACTGAACTCCCTTCCTAAACTCTAACCTAGCCACTACATTTGTACAAGAGACTATTGAACAAGTCGGCCTTCAGATCCACCATCAACAGAGGTAAAGACCAGATCTAGGTCCACATGCTTCCCAATGATAGATACCATCATTAAATTTGTGACTAATATTAATTGCATGAGTTGGCCTCAACAAAAATCCTAAATAAAGAACTCAGTAAAAAAAGATAATCGAGCACCAAACAAGCATCACCATGTGCTAGGGAAATTCATCGAGCACCAAAGAGACATCCGACCAACATTGATGAATAAAGGAAACCAAGAAACATAAAACCAACTCAGTTAAAGAAGGAACCGAGAAACACATAAACTTTCAAAACATCTTTTTGGTGACACAGGATTGCCAAGGACCTGAGATTCTCCTGCATCATTCAATAATAACATTCACCATGCATAGTAGATCTACTAAATTATGTCATAGTAATGTATAATGGACCGTCAATTATTTTTATGAAATTATTTGAGGTAATGGTAATTTTATCTTCATGCTTGAGAATAGGCTTCTCTTAGTCAATCAAGCTTAGAACAATGTTTTCTTCATTAAAAATATTATCAATTCTACAGAGCCATTATTACTATGATGAACAACACTAGTAGAATAGGAAGGAAAAAAATGGGTAAATATTTCAAATTTTCATTAGGAGGTGATATAGATCTATTCCCCTTATCATTCACACCATCTACCACCATATCATTTGAAAAATTAGGTCTTCCATTTTATGCTTTCTAGATACATTTATTTATTGTTGTCCTATTTGGGTTGATGATGGAACCAACAAAAGTGTTTTGAGTCAAATATGGTAGAAAAGGTTTGGAAAAATCTGTAAGATAAATAGGATATATATTCACCATATTATTATTATTCTGGTTGAATAATAATGTTGTGCAAGCATGCAAAAATGACTGTAAAATTTAGATGCTTGAATTCAAATAAAAATTAATATATGAAAGGTGTTGTTGCAATTCTAACATGAGTAGCAATATAGTTGGAAGAATCCTAGTTATTGATCTTAATATTTTTTATTGTTTTCTTTTCTAATTTTTGAAAATATTTCATGAGCACCTTTATTCCTATAAAATAGAGACAAACATGAAGATGTTTCATATTGGTTAACTTGAAGTTGATAATTATGAAACATTGTACAAAATTGTGTGAAAGACGTTAACTAACAAAAAAAGAATCTTTTCTCTAACATTTTTTAAAATCTTAACAAAATCCTTTGAAAATCAATATCAAGAATATGATAAAAAAAAAATGGTGATTTCAAATGTTTATATCTTTCAACAAAATTAGCTATGTATTCCTTAACACCTAATTTTCAATATACTAAATCAGTTAAGATAACTTGTAGCCCAATATTATTTTTAAAATGTTCAATGATTATGTCCTCAAATTGTTTAAATTTAACAATTGAACAACTAGGAAAGCAACAAAATTATTTCAAATATTTATTTCTAAAAGAATGAGAAAAAAAATTCTAGGAAAGTTTTAGTCATTAAAAAAGTCCTTGCATCAAGTGAAATTAACACTTCACAAGTCTAAGGGTCACCTTGTCAATTATATTCCCCAAATGGAGAATGTTATTTGTGTTTTGGAAGTGGGGTATGATGCATCTTAATGGAAGTTGTGCTATGTGTATAATATGTAGGGATAACTTAAATTTTGAGTCAAGTATTTTGGGCATTTGTAGTTGTACAAAGATGAGACATTTTTCACCAAGTGGTTAATGGTAGCTTTAGTGGATGAATAGATTAGGAAAGATTAGATTTTGGTGGACTATTCAAAGGCTAAGTATGATTTCTAGGAGGAACATAAGGATAGGTGTGTAGAGGAGATGGTTGATAAATAGAAAGGAGATTAGTTAAAGGAACAACATAAGAATATTGATTAATAGGATCTCCCCACTACTACGATGGATAACATTACCATTTTCTATAGTTCTATACATGATGGATATTTGTATGTAGGACTATTGTATAAGAATGTACACCACAAGATTTTTTGAATGAGTGCAATGTCTAATAATATGTGTGCAAGTAGTTGACTTCAGAGTGTTTTCACTGAATATGAGAGATATACCACATAGAACATCCATGCAAGTTCATCATTGTAAACTAGTTTCATAAAAAATTCAATCAAGGGAATAAAATTTGTAATCAAACATTCCCAACTCTCAAGTTAAATTGAAAACTTGTAATCTATTTTCAATCTTATGCAATCATTCATTATGAAACTATATTGAATACTTGTACTCATCATGAGAAGGCTCAAGAAAAGGTTTCTTAATAATGTTAGGTAAGATATGTATGAGATTAAGAAAATATGATTCACCCAAGCCACTCAATGAGAATAATTAAAAAACAAACTCAAGATCAACACTAATGAAGGGTACTTCCCTGACTAGTCTAAACACATACAACACAACAATGTGTAATAAACAAAAAATTACAAAAACATACCAAAAGAATGAAGAAAAATACTCGCTTTCTATTATCTTCACTCGAATAATAGTAAAATAAGATATGATTGATTTCTTCTCTTCTTTGTTATCTACATATATGAATCTTCATTTGGGGAATCAAGATACCCTTCTTCATTCCATTCCTACTATCGTTAATGAGACTACCAATAAAGCTCTTACTGCTATCTCCTCTTTGGATGAAGTCAAGTCTGCCATATTTTATTTTGAAGGAGATAAATCCCTAGGTCTAGATGGGTTCCCTATGTTCTTCTTTCAAAAATTCTATCATATTATTGGTGTGGATATCAGCAACACTGTGAAAGAGTTCTTTGGAGTGAGATCTTTGTTAAAAGAGATTAATGTGACCTTCATTGCTCTGATTCCTAAGAAGCCTGGTGCTGACTTGATTGATGCCTTCAGACTGATTAGTTTGTGCAATTCTATGTACAAAATTTTATCTAAATTTATAACCTCTCATTTGCTGGCTTTTCTTCCTCGGATTATTTCTCCTCAACAAAGTGGTTTTGTTCCTAGCAGGCAGATTCTTGATTCGATTATGAAGGTCCATGAAGTTATTCACTCTACTCAGGTTTCTCTTAACCCTGGTTTTCTACTGAAATTGGATCTTTTGAAGGATTATGATCGGGTGGATTGGGACTTGTTGATCAAGGCTTTGAGATCTTTTGGATTTGGTGACAACTTCCTCAAACTAATTTACCATCTTATTAGTACTTCTACTGCTGCTATTATGGTTAATGGATCCCCTTCTAGATTTTTCAAACCCTCTAGGGGGCTTAGGAAGGGAGATCCTCTTTCTCCTATCCTTTTTTCTATCATGGCTGAATGTCTAGGGTGTTATATCTAGCATTTAGTCTCCATTGGTTTGTTCAAAGGCATGTCCCCTTCTTTGACCTCTACTCCTTATTCTCATGAAAAATTTGTGGACAATACTATCATTATGGGTTTCTCTTCTATTCAGGAAGCCAAGGCTATCAAACAAGCTCTTACCACTTATTCCTTAGGTTCTAGTCAATCCATTAACTAGGAGAAGAGCTCTTTATTTTTTATCAATACTTCTAAGGATAGTCAGCATAGAATGGCTAGAATTATAGGGTGTAGAATTGATTCTTTTCTTGCTACCTATCTTGGCCTTCCTCTTGGTCTCAAACCTCTAGAGTCTTTTTGGGCTGGTATTGTTTATGGATTTAACAAAAAATTGTCTGGTTGGAAAGGTGCTTTACTTAGTCAAGCTGGTAAACTTCAACTCTTAAAGACTTCTTTGCAAATCCTCCCTATCTATGCTCTTAGTCTTTTTAAAATTCCTGGTAAATATGCTGACATTATTGAAAAAATCCAAAGAAATTTCTTGTGGTCAGGAGTGGAAGATAAAAAGAGATTGGCTCTGGTGGCGTGGGACAAGCTTTGTACCCCTAAAAAGAGGGGGGGGGGCCTAGGTATCTGTATTCACCCTCTAAGAGTTACCAATATGGTGTTGTTTGCCAAAAAAATTTGGAGAATTTTTGGGGAGCAAAGAGAATAGAATGAAATTATCCATAAAAAGTATCTCTTCTCATTCTCCCACATCTATGAATTTTGGAAAATGAATTTGAAAGTGCAAGGCTCTTTCATTTGGAACATCATTCAAAATGCTAAGGAGGTGGCTTTTAAAGGGGCTAAGTGGTATCTTGGCAATGGCAGAAGGATAAGGTTTTGGGAGGATTGTTAGCTCAAAGACTATCCCCTTTCCTCTATCTCTTCTTTCCAACCCTTCATCAACCTGTGCAGTCATGGATTTGGGTCAAGGGTTAGGGACTACTGGAGAAATGACTCATGGATGGACCTCTCCTTAGTGGATGAAGTGCTCAAGCCTTTGATGTTGGATCTGATAATATGGAAGGTTAATTTTTCTAGAGAAGATGAGCTACTGTGGGGTATTCTTCCTTCTAGTATCTTCACTGTGGCTTCTTGTTCTGAGCTCTTACTGAAGTAGTTGAATCCTCTCCCTTTCTGGGCTCAGGTGTGGGACAAAAGTTTAATTCCAAAAATTAATATTTTTTTTGGTTGGTTTTGTAGAAAAAAATTATCACAATAGACAACCTCCAAAAACATGGCATGATTCTGAGTAATAGATGCTTCCTGCATAAAAAAGTTGAGGAGTCAATCTTCCATCTCGCCATTGACTACTGCTTTTCTTGGGAAGTTTGGTGTCTTTTGTTACAATGCTGGTGGATTAACTGGTTTTTTTCCAACAATATGGAGAATTTCTATATGTAGTGGAGAAAAGCAGAGGTCCCCATGGATATTCAGCTATGGAACCTCATCGCTCCCCATGTGATATGGATCTTATGGAGAGAGCACAATGACAGAGTTTTTAGGAACATTGAACTTCTACCTATAGTGATTGCTGAGAAGATTAAGAGAAGTATCAAGGAAAACTATAGATTGTCAACTGGTAGGATGCTGGACTTTAATGCTGGTGTTTTCAGTCCTAGGCCCACAAATAAAAACTCAATTCAAAGGGAGAATTCCATCTGGCTCTCTCTACTGCTTGGATGATTAAAATTAACTTCGATGGCACTGCGAAGGGAAACCTGGGCCCAGAAGGTTGTGGTGGTCTCATCTGCGATGACATGGCCAATTGCCTTGCTACCATGGTGATGCCTATTGGGGTGCAAATAAATCATGTGGTAGAAGCCATGGCCCTTCTTCAAACTCTTAAAATTATTAAGAAGAATATGGATCAGAACATTTGGATCGAAGGCGATTCAATGAATATATTAAAATGCATCAATAATAAGACTAAACCATCATGGTCCATTAAGGCAATAATCAAGGAGGCTGGGGTAATTATTAGGTCCTTTAAACAAGTCATTATCTCTCATGTCTACTAGGAAGAAAACTATACTGGTGATGAGTTGGCTAAATTCACAGTTAAATCCAAGGACATCGTGATCTGGCACGATTGTAGCAACCTCACCATTGATATGAAAGTCAAGCTAGATTTTGATAGATCTCAAAGCAAAAGGGTGGATTGGATGTATCTCAAGAAGTTATGTTGATTAGACACATTTTAGTGAAACAAGATAATATGATTACGAAAAGTGGTGCCTTTCCGAAGATTACTAATTGCAGACACGAGTTAACTTTTTTTAATCTCAAAGTTGCCTATTATTTCAACATTTGGTTTCTCTCAGCTTATGCTAGTGTCATTGTTAGCTCTAAGATCATGGGTGGTGGGCTGAATCGTAGATAACCAAAGGACTGTGTGAAATGGAAAACAAATTCCCGAGGTCTGGGAAATTATCACTAAGGGGGGTCTTACTACCTATATGGAATGGTTGCATGGTTCCAAAGATAGTTCTACAAAATTTTTTGTTTATTCTTGGAAAGATGGGGTGGTCACTATACCTGGTATCACTGTGAATATAATAGAGGAACTCATTGTTGAGGTATCTGGGCTTAGCCTCAAGGGCATCAATTTTTACAGAGATAAGAAAATATCGCAAAAGCCCATCCGACACTTACCCAAAAGCAAGGATGAAAGGAAAACTTTGGTGAAAGACTCTAGTGGGTGCTACAATGTTGTTGCATTCAAAGAAATCTGGGTGACAGTTATGATGGTGATTATGGAATATTTTACCTTGGACAGTAGGTTCAAATGTGCCCATTCCTACCATTTTGTGTTTCTCTATCATTTCCATCATAAAATTAAGGTGTCTTTGCCTTACTACATCCTTCAATCCCTCTGCCTTAGTATTTCCCAGCATAGGAAGAAGGAGAAGAAACCCATCCTTCATGAAGGGCTTATCCTTCTTATTGTAGAACATCTTAAGAATAATGCTATCTCTAGCCCTATCATCTCTTCACCCAAAACCTCTGGTTCCACTAAGAAATGCATTAGGGAGACTTTTGCTAAAGAGGAGAGTCCTTCAGGAAAAAACTTAAAGATAAGGATATCGGTATGGAAACAGACACCACTACAGAGAGTGCGGATGGTTATGATGATACAACTGATTTGACTGAGGAAGAGAGTGATGCCTCGACCTTAGTTTTGAATATGGCTTCTGGGGATAATGAAAACATAGAGGAGGAAGCTACTAGGACTATGGAGGTGGGTAACACCTCTGGGATCAAGAATAGTAATGAGGATGACAAGAATGAGGAGGATGTCGGTGGTCAACAGGTGCCCATCTTGGTGGAGTATGATAGTTTTGAAGAACATGATGTGCCCTTCTCCCCTAAGCTGGAGGTGATTATGGAGGTTGGTTTGGATATTTAAAAGGATGCCATGGATGCGGAGAAGATTTCCCCTGATGTGGAGATGGCTTCCCTGGGGTAGAGAAAGTGAATGATCCTGTCAATTCTCTGAACATCCCCTTTATCAAAATTGTGGACATGTAGGAACAGAATGTTCAAGTGCTCAAAGAGGATATGCACGACAAAATTGACCCCCTCTTTGGGGTTCTCTAGACTGCTATGGCTTCTTCCATGTATTTATTTTGGCTAATGAAATGGGTATTTCAGGAAATTAAGAATTTGAATTTAAAGTGTTGGTCCATTTCTGCTAAAGTGGATTCCCTGCAGGAAAGGCTAGAGTCTAGTTTGAACACTGCAGATGGAAACATGAACAATGATAGGGACAAGAAAGTGCAAGAAATGCAAGTTAGAATGGATATGCTAGAGAATGCCATGAAGAAACACATGTAGGATAATAATCTATTCATGCACTCTACCATGGACTACTTTTTGACCATCAAAGCGGAGCTGGACACTAGCTCCCCCAGCAAGAAACCTGAGGAGGATGTTGAGGATTGTGAAGAGGAGGGCCCGGGTAAATGTACGAGGTCTGTGAAAAGGAGGAAGATCCAAGAAAGAATCCAAGAGCTTTCCAACTTCAATGCTTCTATAAAGAGGGTCTCTGAGGTGAAGAAGGAAGCGGATGAAACTCGTAAAGAGTTTTCTTAGTGCCCTGGGTCCCTGGTAGTGGTCTTTTCTTTTCTTTTTTTCTCCTTGGCAGTTGGTTTTTTTGCTGGTGTTTGGTTTTGAGGTTTTTTCTATGTTTTTTGGTTATGGCAGACTGGTTCCCAGTCCTTTTTCTCTTTTGTATGGTTAAACGCTAAATTTTTTTTCTCTAACTTGTATGGGGTTTCAGGTCCCCTTTAAAACCTATTTTTTCCTGTAATAAAAAATAGTACAATATTATAAAAATATAACATGCTACTACCACATGCTTAGAACTTGTCACGACTATTTACAAATTCATCCTAGGACTCCTAAGAACTTCCCTAACATATCTATCGTAACCTCCATGTGGAAGGTCATGTGCATGTTAATGCTACCCATTTTGATTGGTATCTCCATCTCTTTGAAGTCTTAATTCTTAAGAAAAGATAAATGGAAAGTGTTCTGACAAAGCATGTGAATTTAAATTTGGTTTTCCATCTTAAGGTTCCTAATGGGACAAGGGAGTACAATCTATCGATATCATTATGGATGTGGCTATCCTCCAGACAGAATGCACCATTGACCAAATTTGAAAAATCTAAAAACACAACATATTTTTGTGAAATTTTCAGCATCTGTTCTTCATGATCTGCATGTTTTGAATCGAAAACATCCAAAAAAATTTGGAAAAAAATCACTGAAAATGTAGATTTAAAAAAAACATTTTGAATACATTTTGTTGGGAACATAGTCGTCCACTATCATTAATACCTTACATTAATGTTACGTGCTTTATTGTGTAACCACAATAAATTTGAGAATGATGGGCCACTTGAATTTAATCATGCCTAAAACATGGGCATATATCTGCTCTTATTCACAATATCCATTCCCTGATTTGTCATTTTGTAACTTCATAATCATGCCCTAAAGTTTAGGCAAGACTTTACTCACATAGCCACATATTTATATCGGAGCGAATTAGCTTGCAACACTTACCAATACCTTAAATCCTTTCCCATGGCTTGATATATATTTGAGGACATGATATAATCCTCCGTTTAACATAGAAAAATTTATAAAGTTTTTATATTTTGAATGTGTTGTTTAATAATAAAACACGATCAATCCTCCATTCTAAGAATTTAGTTATTATCTACATCCTTCCTTCAACCCACATATTAATTTATGTATTAATACACTACAAAGCTTCTCCACCTGCACCTATATTTGCTAACTCATCTGCTGTGGAGCTCCCTTCTCTATAAATATCATTAAAGATACATTTTCTAAAGGTTTTAGTTAAGCTTGTAGCTCTTAATAGGATTGCATTTAGTTTCTAGCTTGGAATTGAGCCCTTTATAAGAGCATTAATCGCTATAGTAGAATCACCCTCTATTTCTAATTTTTCAATTCTCATTTTTCTACATATATATTTAGTTTATATTAAATTTTATATTTGAATTATATTATTAAATATATAATAGATTTTATTTAAAAATTTATTATTTAATGATATTTATTAATTATACATATGATACAAGATATATGATTTATATCTAGTATATAATATATTAATAAATTCCATGTATTTGCAAAGTGAATAACTTAAAATATTTAGGTAGCATTGAGATTAAGAGATCCAAATCAACTATTTTTAAATTTAATATTTTATTTCTTTATATGACATTTTTTAAATCCTCATAGATAAATAGATGAGAAGTTTCCCTATGGCTATCTAAAGCACCCTTCATAGATAGACTAAAGATCTCAAACATATTAATCACTATCACTTAGTCCTCTCATTAATATATTTTAATTTTTATAGATGAAAAAATCATTTTTATAAATTTAATATTTAGAAATAAATCTCTCTCTCTCTCTCTCTCTCTCTCTCTCTCTCTCTCTCTCTCTCTCTCTCTGTGTGTGTCATTTTTTGTAAGGTAAAAGATAATTTACAATATGTTAATTGTAAAATTTGATGTTTTTATATGTACGCAGATTAAAAATATGGATGATTTTAATATTGCTGAGCTTATATGTCAGCATGCACCACCACCACCACCTCCAACTACACCTCCACCTCCACCTCCACCTCCACCTCCACCTCTTCACCTCCACACACACACACACACATTAATTATAATCTATCAGCTTATTATTTCTTCCCCTCTATTTTTCTATATTTACTTTTATTCCCCCCTCTCGCTCCCCCCTTCTCTAATACTTTATATCTATATTTTTTTCATTTTTACCTCACTCCTATCTCTTATCTCTCCTAGTTGATAATGGAACTGGCTATCTTTATGATTTAGAAGTTTTACTTTTCAATCATATTTAAATTGATTAAAGTGGATGTGTTCTTCAGTTGAACTATCACTTCTTGTTGATGCATTTTTTGTGCACAAACATGTGGTGTGCCAATTGGCTTTATGCATTATACAAACATATTAAAAAAATACCCTTTTATTTAACTAACCAAGTCCACACCTCCTTGATGTAGCCATTACACACCCAAATGAAATTGCTAGTAAAAACTAGTTTATAGATAATTATATATTTCTTCTCATCATCTTATTGAACTATACTTAATTCCATGAATCCCTATACATGTTTAATTTAAATACAAGTGATTGTCTATTCAGAGAAATGATCCATTCACTACTTTATTATTGAAAATAAAAATAAAAGTAAATCTAAAAAAGATACGACTATGATTTTTATAAACTAAATATAAATTAATCACTCAAGACTTCCAACACTTTTAAAATACAAATAAGTATCGACATCACAAAAAACATGAAATTAAGATGAACATTACCGTACCTGTGTGCACAATACAAATTGTGAATGTACGATAGTGGAGTGTTAATTAACATTCAAGAAATGCTCAAAATACTCCCTAACAATGAAAAGTTTCATTGATCTCCCCTTTCATTCCCCATTTGATTTGCTAACCATTTTTTTCCTCTCCTCCACAATATAAAATACTACAGAGAAATTTTGGAAAATTTTACTGTAGAATTGGTGCCACTTTCAAATATTTTGCTGACTAACTTTAAAACTTTCAACCCATGGTGCATGTTTGGTCTATGAATAGAGTTCACCTTGTTTATAAGAAAATTCCATTTCTCAATAGGAAAATGTGTCGAATGCTCTCGCTTCCTTTTGTATGTTGACCTCTTAATAATACTGTTAGAATAAGAAAAGGTGCTGATATGATTGGCTTATAAGGATAGGTGCCTATGATGTTGTTTGGCTTACTTCTGCTAACATGAGCTCCTCAAAATTTTAAGACATAATTTTTGGAGTTGATGGCCCCATCGATAGAACATTTGCTACTTATTTTAAGAAAGCATGGTAAATGAACGCACCACTTTTTCAGTCAGCAATTGCTGCTTATTTTTGTCCCCCTTTTCTCAAGGCTCAGGGTTGGTCTCAATTCATCTGCCAAGCTTATTTTGGCTAGCAGCCACTACTCAAAATTTCTAGTAGAAATTCATGGAGCTTGTGGCCCCAAATTACTAATTTTTGCTGCCTATTTCTTAATAGACATCCAAATTAGAATGTTTAAATGAAATTTTAATAAAAGAAGGAAAATATCTTGGAGAGCTATGTGTCACTTTCCTCAATAAGGAGCGGCTTCTTATTCCAGCCCCTCCTTTCTTTCAAACCTTATTTTTAAATGTTAAGGAGTGGCATTTTTTTTAAATCTTATTTTTAAATGTTAAGCAGTGGCTTCTCCACAAAAGAAGAGATAAATTGCTAATTATCCTTTTTGGGTGATTAAAAAATGACCTAGGAACACTCCAGCTGCTTAAATTTTAGTACAAATTGTACTAAGCAACCCCATAAAATAGGGGTAATAATTTTTCTTTGTGATTTGGCGTGTGATAGACATTTTGACATTTCTCCCATGGTGGATGTTTCTGTGGAGGAACCCTCTCTCCTTCCTGGAGACCCACCCATTCCTTCGCCTATTTTTCTTTTGTCTGACTCTGATATAGCTACTACGATAGATACTTTGAATTTCCTACCCCTCTCTAGGCCCAAGGCTGACTGGAAAGGCGTGTTAATTGGGACCCAAAAAGTTGACTTGTATCTCACCTTATGTGTGGAGACTATCATGAAAAAAGGCACTAAGATCCTGCTCCCTGACTCCATTGTTGATAAACCAATGGCTTAATTTCACTTGGCTCTGGTTGGGTACTTTTACAACTTCAGGTTCATCCTTGATATGGTCAGGAAATAGGTTGGAAACTACTCGAAACTAAAAGGAAGTGTGGTTGTCTCTGCTACGCCGAGTGGACTATTCCTCTTCAGTTTTAGGGTGGTTGAGGACCTTTCCCTTGCCCTTGTGGGTTCCTGGCTCTATGGGAAGCACCTTCTTACATGGCTAAATGAAAACTAGGTTTTGACCTATCAAATGACCTTAGCAGATGGCTCCTATCTTGGTCTGTGAGGCGCATATATGTTAAGTCTCCTTTGTATCCTTTTGAAAAATATGGAGGCATTATAGATTATACAAATAGCATGCATGACCTGTCCAACTTCATTTTCTTGAATAGACTTTATGATGTGGACCTTAAGGTAAAACCCTTCACATGGACCAATAATAGAAAATGGAACCACCTCATCTAGGTGCATCTCAACTGGGTCTTTACCTCCTCCTCCTGGGATTTTGGATTGACTTTCTCCTTGATGACTCTCTCTAGAACCACCTCGGATCACAATCTACTTTTGCTCAAATGGTTGGACGTAAGGCACCCCTACCTTGCACCTTTTAAATATGAAATTATGTGGGCTTCTCACCCCAACTTCTAGGAAAGGATTTTGCAATGGTGGTCTACTTCTATCAAAGGTACATAAATGTTTAGGGTGGCTTCTAAACTAGAGCTCATTAGAGACATTGTCAAAGGGTGGAATAAATCTACCTTTGGAGACATCTTTCACAAGAAGAAGGCTCTAGCTGAGAAGTAGGATTCCTTCAAAGGAAAGATAGTTTCTAGTAACATATTGCCTAACCTCCACATTGAAGAAAAAAATGCTAGAAAAAACTAGAAGGATATTATAGCCAATGAGGTCTTTTGGAAAGATCTAGTGCTTTATGGCTGAAAGAGGGGGACTGCAACACGACCTTCTTCCATCAATCTACCTGTAAATACAAGAAACATAATTCCATCAACACTCTAACAAATAATCTGGGTGATGTGATCTCTGACCCTACTATGCTTAGCAATCTGGCCACTGATTATTTTATCAATTCCTTTGTTGATATGAATGCTGAGATCTACAACAACCTCCAAAATTAGCTTACTTCCCAGTTACCTAGGGTTGTCACAGATAATGATAACAATTCCCTCCTCTCAAAGGTTACTAATGAGGAAGTTTGTAAAGCAGTGTTCTCTATGGGATCCTACAAATCTCCAGGCCCTAATGGACTCCCCCCCGCCTTTTTCCAAAACTTTTGGGATATTGTTGGTTATGATGTGACTCATGCAGCCTATGACTTCTTTAGAACTAAGAAAATCCTTAAGCAACTCAATGACACCTATATTGTTATTTTCCCTAAGTGTGTGGAGCCAAAAATAATGGAGGAATTCGAACCCATTAGTCTTTGTAGTACCCTCTACAAAGGTTTCTCTAAGATCATGGTCAATAGAATCAAACCTCTGCTCAGCAAAATCATTAGCCCCAACTAGAAGGAATTTGTGTCAGGATGAAAAATTATGGACGCTTCCATTACTAATCATGAAATCTTGCACTCCATAGACCACAGTAAGGCTTGTGGAATGGCCCTAAAACTTGACATATCAAAAGCTTATGATAAGCTTAATTGGATCTTTCTTTACAAGGTCTTAGTAGCTTTTGGTTTCTCTCAAGACTTTATTTCTTTCATCAAAGCCTGTACAAAAAGCATTAGATTTTAGTGTTGTTCAATGGCAAACTGGGCACTAAATTTGCCCCAAAAAAGGGTCTTTGCCAAGGGGACCCCCTCTCCCCCTACCTCTTTATACTTATTTTTGAGGTTTTGGGGTGCAACATGATACATATGGAACATTCCAAAGAAATTAGGGGAATTAAACTGGCTACTAGCCTACCCCCTAGGGTCCTTCAATAGTTTATGGATGACACCTTATTCTTTGGAACCTCCTTGGTTAAAGAAGCTAGGATTTAGAAATTAATGTTGGATAGGTATGCTACAACTTCAAGCCAACACATAAACTATCACAAAAGCCGCATGTTCTTTTTCAACACTGATCCTGTGGTTTAAGGAAAAATACTGAAGATTTTGGGCTGTTAGGCTGACTCTCTCCCTGCCACTTACCTTGGGCTCCCCCTAATTGTTAAATATGTGAAGAATGAATTCTAGAATACCATCCTAGAATGATCCCAAAGGTAGCTAGAGAGATGGAAAGGTAAGCTCCTCAGTAGTGCTAGTAAGCTCCAACTCCATGCTTCTTCTCTTGAAGGTATAGTTGTCTATTTCCTTTCTATTATTAAGATCTCCGATTTGATGGATGATAAATTGGAAAGGATTCAACACACCTTCCTTTGGTCTAGATCTAAGGAAAATAAACATCTCCCTCTGGTTAGTTGGGACAAGGTTTTCTTTCCTGAACCTCTAGGTGGGCTAGGCCTGAGAAAAAATCACAATCTCAATAGGGCCCTACTGTCCAAGGTGGCATTGAAAATGGTCATGGGATCTACTGACTGGTGTAGAATTATGGAGGTGAAGTACCTAGATGGTGATCATTTCTATAAAATCTTCATGGAACAGGGCCACCCCAGAGGGTCCAAAATCTGGAACACCATTCTCAAGAGTAGAAGTAGTTTGGAGAAAGGGGCCATATGGAAATTGGGCAATGATAGGGATATCCAATTTTGGGAGGACCCTCGATTGCCTAATATTATTCGTGCTTCCTCCAACTTCTCTCAACTAAGAAATATTCTCATTCTTTGAGTTGGTACACTGGTCTCAAAGTTTATTTCCAATGGTAATTGGATAGATATTATCCCTACCCTACAAGATAGACCGAATCTTGTCAACCTCCCTACCAAACTCAAAGAATTACTGCATTTTGTTTGTATTCCCTTGATGAATTGGCCTGATAGGCTTTTATGGTGACACACCCATAATGGAGCCTTCACTATTAAAATGGCTTACAATTTTATAATCAATGAGATTGATGACACCATGTGCTGGAAGAAAGTTTGGCAGCCCCAAATTATACCTAAAGTGAATTTCTTTTGGTGGATGGTGCTCCATGAAAAAAACCTCACTCTTGACAACCTAACCAAGAGGGGATTTATCCTTGCTAATAGATGTTGTTTATGTAGAAAGGAGGAGGAAAGTATAAATCACATCTTCTTACACTCTGAGTTTTCCACTGAGATATGGTAGCAGATCCTAACCTGGCTCAACATTATGTGGGTTTCTAAGAGGGATATCAATGTCAAGTTTCATGACTGGTATTCCCCTTCACATCATCCCCTGATAAAAATCCTTTGGAATTATGCCCTCTCCATCTTCTGTCGGATCCTATGGAAGGAGCATAATAATAGAATCTTTAGGGAGATTGAGGTCGCTACTACTGAGCTCTTCCACTTGGGTCTAGCATTGGAAGATTCCTGGTCTTCCCTCCTCTATTTGTGATCACAAAATTGCAAATATTTGGGTCATAGCCAAGAGATTCACCAATTTTGACAAAAAAAAGATCACAGATCAAAAGAATACTATGTGGTCTCTGCCCCAAGCTACAGCTCACAAACTCAATTTTGATGGTTTGGTTCACGAAGGGCTCCAGGCTGGCGGAGGTATCATTCATGATCACAGGGTGCGTTTAGTGGCTTCTTGTGTTGGTCCTCTTCAGAACCATATTGTCAATCAGGATGAGGGTATGGCTCTCCTTTGGGGCCTGAATTTTTCCATCACTATGGGATGTACCAACATTTCCATTAAAGGGGACTCTAAAGTTATCATTGATGCTATTTGAGGAAACTCTAGCACTGGTTGGAAATTTGATTGAATTTTATTTGATATATGGGGTTTAATGGAACATACCCGTATGGCTAGCATCATGCACACCTACAGGGAAGGAAACTTTTTCGCTGATGTCATGGCTGCTAATGGTCTGCATCTCAATAGGCTTCGGTGTTGGATAGCTATTAGTCAATTTCCCCAGACTACTTAAGACCTTCTTAGGTAGGAAATGAGGGATGACAAAATTAGGTCTCATAAAGTTTAAACTTTGGCCCTTGGTTTGGGTACCAACTCGTGGGGTTGGGTGTTATTACATTTCTACCACTACAAATTGCACTATTCTCAATTGCCACATGGCTTGTTTCCAAGGGTTCCTTAATCGCAACAGGGGGTTGACGTGGCATAACTATACAAGGTTATCTTTTACGGGCCATTATTAATTGTAATGGTTTCTTAGGAAAGTGCAACCTATGGAGGATTACAAGAGATTTGGGGTGGATTTAAATGATGCCCATTGAGTTTTATAATGTTGTCCCCACATGTTGACACCAGTGGCTTTTCTCGTGATGATTTATGGGCTTCAAGATAATTATTACCCTAATTATGGAACTCATCATGACAAGACCTTAAATCTTTTCTGCGGCCATCAATTCACCATTCCTCACATATGCCTTACTAAAAATTTGGGCTTTGTGTCTGGTGTTACTGGTTTTTTTGGTAACCACCCTAGTTTTGACCTTTGTGGTTTCAAGGGAAACTGCAATTTTGTCTATGTGCATTCTGGGGTGTTGAGTGACTTGCTTCTCGAGAAAAAGATGGGAGGTGAAATGAAGCAGATTGAACCAGACAAGATTAAAGATTAATCCTCCTTCGACCCCATGGTTATGTACTTTTTCAAAGAGGGAGGGATTATGCTATTCATGGAAAATCTCACAAGCCATGATGAAATGATCTCCAAGCAGTTTGTGAAGACCTAGAATTAAAGAAAAGTAACCATTAATGGGATTACTTTTGAGATTAATGAGGAGGTCATCAATCAAGCTACTGGGATGCCTACTAATGGTAGAAAGTGTAAGAAAACCTCCAAATCCCAGGCGAAAAATGACTTCATTCAATTTTTTGAGAATGAGGATACCCCTGTGTCTAAGAATGGGGGCTATAGCACTTTTGACCTCCCAGAATTCTGGCCTAAAATGTGCCAGTTGGTCACAATTATTTCACCTTGGAGGGCTGCTACGGTACTTTCTACAACTACCATCTTCCCTTTTTAAATTAGTTTAGGCATAAAATGTTTATTTCCTTACCTTTCAACCTATTACACTCCATGAAGTCCAATGTCAATGATTTTAATGAGGCTATTTTTCTTGGGAAGAAGCTTGTCTACCTCCACTAGGGCCTTATCCTTAGAATGTATAATTTCCATTGTGCCCTCTACCCTCCTCCAGCTGTGCAAGTCACCAACACCATTCAAAAGCCTTTTTCACCTTCGGTCTCCCTCAACCAAGGCTTTCCCACGCCCTCTAAGTTTGAAGGTTTCTCCACCCCTACTGCTATCCCTAAGTCCTTTGAGACCCAACTCACTCATGTTTTGCAGGCTGGCCCCAAGCACATCCTTAACCCTGAGGAATCCACTCATCCCCCTCCCAAGAAGCATAAGAAGATTATCATTAACTTGGATTTCCCTTTGAACACTGAACCCCAACCTAGTTCTACCTGCCGCTCCTCTCGTATTGCCAAAGAGCAAGGAAAAAATGATATTAAAGAGCTGATGAGTCAGGATGATGCATCTATGGGTTCCCCCAGTAGGGAGGAGTCAGACAATGGTTCTAATCAGGCAGATGACAAAAATGACACCCATACCACAATGACTAAGGAGGCTAAGGTGGATAAGGAGCCCTGTACTGGTAAAGATACTATGGGAAGTGGTATTTTGGGGAGAATCAAATATCAAATTGCTTCCCTGGAGAACACGGTGGCCAAACTCACCTGGGACCTTGAAAAAACCAACAAAATATTGGTTGATGTCAGCAAATTTTCTCTCAAGGTGATGCATGTCTCTGCTACCACTCTATGTCTTCTCAATGAGAAGGCTTCGGAGGGGATGGATTATGTGGAAGGAACCATGAACTCTTCAAGTTCTTGAATGAAAAGTGGGGTGACCTGTTGCTATATAAGCACTTATGCGATGGAAAATGACTCTGTGGATGGTGTTATGGATGACTCAAAGACTAATAGTTGTATGCACCCAAAAATGGTCGCCTAGACTTTGGGCCCCATTTATTCAATTTATCAATCCTGAATCATTTTGATCAATAATCAATATTTTCAACATTATCAATTTCTTGATTAAATCTTAATTTCGATCATATATTGGATTTTTATCCTTGGGCTAACCATTTATCCTAAGTCTTTATTTAATTAAAAGGAATATTTCCTCCCCTTTTGATTAAATAAAAAGCCCACCTTTTCCTCTTATCCTAAGTTGCACAAATAAAGCATTATTCATATTTTATAAAAAGGAGAAAAGCACTTTTTGTCTCATATGGACATAAAGTCAACTCTTATTTTCCTATTGGAGGATATGTGTGCACATGGATTGCTCCTCTTTCAAGCTCCACTGCTGATTAAGACTTTTTGCCTCTTAATCTCCATGGTCCATTTCACCTCATTTCTTATAAAAGGAGAGCTCTTTCCTTCATTTGCATATCCATGTTTTTATGCTAATGTTATGCTGCAGGTTTTAGGTGCATTTGGAGCTTTTGAGGATATTGAAGACTTGTTGCTTTCATCATTTAGTTGCATATTTTCTTTCTTAGTTTCATGATAATGACATTCTTAGTATAGATTTCCTTTTATGCAATAGATTTAGCTCACATAGCCTAAATAAGAGGCATTGTAATCCATTGCTATTTCCTTTCATAGACTAGTTGCATTGTACTTTCATTTCCATAGCTTAGATTGCATTCTCATATAGCTTGCATTTGCATCTTCATAGTGATTCTTGGAGATATTGGCACTCTTTCCCTTGTCCTCACTTGAATCTCTCATTGTGTGGTTGACTAGCAAGGTCACAAGCTTGTAGCTCTAACTGAGAGCAATTTTCAATCTTGCAACTCCATACATAGAGAGCTATGAGCTGCTTTGTGAGGCCTCATTCTTGAGCAACCTTGCATGTAATGGTTCATAGAAGTGCACCATTTTAGTGTGTACATTTCTGGCACCCACCGTGGGGCAGAGTAGATAGGCTTTGTCCTTTGTTTCTTTGCATTTTTATCATTTTTCGGATTATTTTTTAGAAATTTTGCAGTTTCAGTTTTCTGTCTCAGAGTATCACGTGATACTTCTTAGAAATATTGCGCAATATACCTTTATATAGCAGTGCGACACTTCACGTGACAGAAGAATCACCCGCCAGTACTGAGGTATATCGCTTGGCATCGGGCGAAGTATCGCCCGCCCATAGTGCAAAGTATCACCCAGACTGAGGTATATCATGTGGCTATAGGAAACTGTGTCGCGCGATACTGGTGAAATCTGAGGTATATCACCTAATCTGACAGAGACTTGCATTTCTAGTTTTATCATCTGAATTTGATCATTTTAGCTTGCTATTTTATTTTACTGTATTTAGATAGGTCTAACCTGCATCTTTTAGCTTGAATCTATCAGTTTATTGCATATTTATATTTGGATTTTAGTTTTGCTAACCTTGTGGGTCTAACAAGTTGTGTTTGTAGGTGCTCTCATTGCTTGAAAATTGCTAAAAATGCATGTCAAAGAGGGCTACTAATAGTTTTTGCAGGGCTGCCCAAGCATAAAAACAAAAAAAAAAATTCTTGCTTGTTTATTTGCTTTCCTTTCAAGTGTGGCATTCACTAATTATATTAGGAATGTTTAAAACCTTGTGGAAGAGATTTTGAGGCGGTAGGAGAAGTATGCTCTTCACCTTTAGGTGAACCAGAAAATCTTGACCCATGTTAAGGTTTTGGAAGCAAGGGAGTAATTGAATCTCTTTGCTTGGTGTGTTTGGGAGAGATTCTTGAGATAGGGGAGTATGCTCTTCACCCTTGTGGTGAACCAAAAACCTTGAACCTCAAGAGTTGATCTATTCTTTATTTAGTTTAGGATCCTTTAGCGGGCCTGCTCTTGAGCAATCAAGAGGAACGACTCAAGTGGGGACAACCTTGTCATCATTTTCCTTAGTGGAAAGTGATTCCAACTCACTATAATCTCAAGGCTATCAAGGACACCAAAAACCTTGGTAGACATAACACTTATTTTCATTTGATGTGAGTAGCTCATGGGATTGCGACCATGGAGAAAACATTGAACAAGAATGCTTAAGGTACTCTTGAGGCTGCAAGGTCCTAGTCCTTTATGAGGAGCAAGAGGGGTGTTGTGAACGGAAATCCTTATTAAGAACCATTAGATAGAAGACACCTTGTTTAGCCGCTTATCTTCTTAGTGCAAGGATTGATCCAAGTGGTTTACCCGGATCACCTTAAGATACTCACCATATGTGTCCCTTTGGTTGTGTCATTTGACATTTCCATGACAAAGCCAACATCTCTTGTGGGTAACCACTTGGTGTGAGGTGAGGGGGCATCAAGTTGTGGGCTAAGTTGGTAAGTATTGAGCCTTGACTTTTTAGGATAGATTTTCTTGAATTGTCTTCAGTTGTGTGATACCAGTGCAAACGTTCTTACATACAAACAATCAGTAGCATTCATAGGGTGCTTTTTCAATTCTGATATCACAAGTGTTTGTCTTGGCAAGGTTGCTTTTACCCTTGTTTCAAGTGTTTGAGACCATGTTTTGATCCCTTACTGTTTGCAAACCTGCCAAAATTTTGCTGATATTGTGACTGAAATCGAAAACATCAACCCTTAGACTGAAAACTTTGATCAAGAAGACTCAAAAATGCAAATTTTACACAATTTTGGTCAAGAGTTGAACAAATCTGCAACAGTATCGCACACTATAAAGTGAAGTATCGTGCGATACTTCGCGCTTGCTAAAACTATCGCCTGCTTTGAAGAGAAATATCGCGCGATAGTTCACCCTTGATGGACTATCGCTCGACCTGCCTGGAGTATATGGCCCACCAGTGCTGAGGTATATCATCTGGCATCGTGCGAAGTATCATGTAGTTATAGGTATATCACCCCAGTAGCCTGGAGTATATCACTTGGTTAAATTCTACCGTGCTTACAATTTGGTCAGTTTCAGTTGCTGTTAATCAGGCTAGGTCTTAGAGTAGGCTTCTTGCCCCGACGTTTGAGACCTATCTTGACTCTAAATTTCTAGTTTTAGTCCTCCGGGATAGCATCATTTGATTTACGAAATCACTTTGAAATAATTGTCAAGTTAGAAGGTCATTCTTAGTGCCAAGGTTCATCTCTAAGATTGTTAGCTACATTCTTGGAAAATTTTAGTACTCTTATTGTCCAAATTGCTTTCATTTAAATCTCAATTTCAATTATCTTTTGGCCTAGTCCAACCTCCTGATTCAAAAGTGTAAGGGTAGTCACCCTTTGATTTGAAGCACCTCTTTGACAATGTTGGTAAAGCCCTTTTTTTATCTTTTCATTTCTCTTTGGACAATAGAGAACTTTGATTATCCTAGTTTGGCGTTGACACTTTTAGAGGTCACCTTATCATTGAGAGTATCTTTCTTTCATGTCACTTATGACAAGGTACCAAGTCAATCAAGAGAAGCGACCCCCTGTTGCCTTTAGCCAGTTACCACCCGTCAAGACTCGTCGACAACCTAAAGGAAAAGGACCCCTTTTTGATCAATCTCCTAAGAGTGAATCTGAGGTTTGTTTTAATCTGGGAGCTAATCCTAGTGAAGTGAGCACCTCTTTTGTACCACTTTCATCAAGTATGGACATGAGTTACACTTTCACCTGACAATAAAGAGAAGCCATGAATCAAACTCTCGAGGATATCTTCCAACGACATAGAAGAGAGTATGGTGGCTCTTCTCATGCTAGTCCACCTAGGTTACCTCCCAACAATGAGAGGTATTTTGATGCTCACCAATGAGCCAAGAGACATCATAAGCAAGCTCACTCAGATTCAGGGTCACAACATGAAGACCAGAACAACAAATCTAGTGATCACCACATAAATGTAGCCAATGCAATAAGGCATTCGAGATAATCCTCCCCACTTAAAGACACCTCTCAATATGCAAATACAAGATTGAGAAGCATTGAGAGAGAGAAGCAAGCCTATTTGGATGAACAGACTGCTAAAAAGGAAAAATTCAAACAACTAAAGGAAGAGGAACGTGTGTTGTTGGATATACAGAAAAGAGTCACCCAAGAAGAAGAAGATAGACTCTACGCACAACAACTCCAGAGCCGATTCAACGGGAGGGGAACCAATAGTGGGACCAACTCACCCCCATCTACCCCTTCCCCAAGTCCTAAAAGAAGATCAAGGACACCCTCATGATCCCCAAGCCCTAGAGGAAGAAGGGTTTCAAGATATGACCAACATAGGAGACAGTCATCTCATAGACATTCAAAGCAACCCTCCCAATGAGCACATCATGGCTCACAATGGAGGAAGTTATGCTAAATTTGATCATATGGATTTCATGACTATGCAACAAGAGCCATCCTTTCAAGCATATGTGGAGCAATATGTGGAACAAAACAAAGATCAATTCTTGGAAAGTCTTATTAACAAAGGTGCTAAAGTTCCATATAATTTTGATGTTCACCAAAAGATCAAGAAACAGAACCCTTCCACTGATGAGGTGATCTTACAAATGCAAAAGGATATAGATAGGATGAAGGCTCCCAAGAGCACATTTCATTTGGACTCCATATGTCCTAACCCCATTGACAAAAGTGTGGTGATGGTATAATTCCCTAAGAAAGTTGAGTTCTCAACATATGACAAATATGATGGCACTGGTGACCCTCACGACCATGTTCGACAGTTCTACATAATGAGCTTTTCCTTTCACCATGAAGACTCCTACTTGATGAGATTATTTCCAAGGAGCTTAAAAGGTCAAGCCATGGAGTGGTTCACCAACCTTTCCCCTCCAGTAAAGACATTTAAAGAACTTGTCCAAAGGTTTGTTCAACATTTTGCTTACAACTTATCGAGGTCGGTCACAATGCTTGATTTGTGCAAACTCAAGCAAAATCAAGGGGAATCTTTTGTCACATTTTTACAACGATGGAGGTGATTGTGTTCAAAATACCCAAGGACAATTCCTGAAGAGGAGAGAATTGATATCATTGTGAGCAACCTAATACCAGAACTAAGATATGAAGTCAAGAAATCCCGTTTAATTCCTTTGATACTATGGTAGAGGTGGCATGTCGCATTGAGGATGTCCTAAAAGAACAAGGAATTTTGGCTAAACCAACAAATAACAACAATAGCCAAAATAACAATACTAATGGTAACAAGGACAAAAAGAACTCCTATTGGAACAAAAAAAAGCAAGTGGTCAACGACAGAGTTGTTGACTCATCTCAAGTAAAAAATGAAGGAGTTCTTAACCTCTCTCATGTAGTTCAAGCTATGAAGCTGCAAATGTCTTCAACACAACAAGACAAACCTAAGTATCAAAGGAGATCTAAAATGGAGAAAAGATAATTTACCAAATTGGGAGAATCTTATGCAGATGTTTTTAAGACATTAGTTGCTCATAATTTGGCACACCCGCAAGATCCTACAAAACATTGCATACCGGATCCTTTACCTCATTGGTGGGATGCGAAGGCTTTTTGCATTTTCCATAATGGGATTGGACATGACATAGAAAATTTTTTTAAACTCAAGCATCTTGTCCAAGACCTTATTGAGAAAGGACATCTACAAGTTGATGGGTTAACCACTAATGCAGATCATAAAGCCTTTAAAGAGCCCTTGCCTAAATATGAGAAAGGAGAGAATTCTAACAATAAGAATGGCAAGGCGGCTATCAACTACACCTACACAAATGCGGAGAATGTTATTAACATGCTTGAAGTTGTGGATGATAGTGTTAACATGATGAGAGGGAAAGATCCCTATGGACATAATATGGACTCAACTCCTATGACTGATGAAAGACCTGCTGTGGTGATAAGAGGTCCTCACTCACAAAGAGTGCCCCAGTCCCTCAATGCTATCACTAGGGGGTAGGCCCAAGTGCCCATTATCATTAGAGGTCCTAGCACTAGCAAGTCCAAGCAGCCCATGTATAAAGGCATCCCTCCTAAATCTGCCATTGGTCCTGATTCCAATTATAATCTTATTGACCAGCTACAATGTACACCCGCGCAGATATCCATTTTTGAGCTTTTAGAATTGTCTCCTAAGCACAAGCGCATCCTTGAGGATGCTTTGCGAGTAGCCAACGTCCCTAACAACTTAGATATTGATCAATTCTAGAACATGGTCAACCATTTGGCTAGCCCTCATTACCTACCCTTCTCAAAAGAAGATGACAAATCCATCAGTCACCCACATAACTTGGCCTTACACATCGAAGTCATGATTCATAAAACCCATGTCAGGTGTGTACTGATAGATGGGGGTGCGGGGCTCAGTATTTGTACTATGAGTTTGTTGCTAGCTCTAGGATATTCTAAGAATGTCATTGACATAAGGAAAAAGATCACGATCAAAGCATATGACGAAGCAGAAAGAAGTTCTAAGGGATTGGCTATTTTGCCTATTCGCATTGGTCCAGTAGAAAAAGATATCTTATTTCAAATTGTTGATGTTGGACCTTTAGCCTACAACATTTTGCTAGGTAGGCCGTGGATTCACGAAATGCAAGCAGTCCCATCAACATATCACCAGTGTGTTAAGTTTCCCCATAACGGTGTAGAAATTTGCATCCCTGGAGATAGTGCTTTGTCAGTTAATAACATTTCTACGGGATCACATGTACCTTTGAATAGGGAAGCTGACAATCCTAGTAGTTCACTTGAACAATGCAAGCAGAAGTTCAAGACCATAGATCTTGGGATGGGAGATTATAAAATTGATTCTTTTACAAAAATGCCAATCTCTCCTAGGTCTTATGGGAGACCATCACCAAGTATGAAACCTTCATCATCAACAATGACATTATTTGGAACATTTTTTGAGTCTTTGGTTCCCATTCAGGAAGAAAAAGAGGAAGTTGCCATTAGGGACTGGATCTATCACGAGGAAAAATACAAGCACAATGAGAATTTCACTCCTCCACCTGAAGCTTATGGGAAAGGGTATACAATGGTTAAAAATATGGGATATCCAGGATATGGTCCCCTCTTGATGCTAAAGCTGGGCCTCTTGATCATGCTCTTTTTGGATGAAAGAATAAGTCCACGGTTGGCTTAGGTTTTGAGAATAAAAAGAAGAAAGGTGTCCCTGTCCCAGCTGTGATGAATAGTGACAGTGACTCAGATTATACGCTTGATCTTTCTAATCAACAAGATGTGTCTGATGATTAGGTGCCCTCAACAAATCTCCTTTGGGGAGATTCCACAGATTTGATACTTGACAGCCCTACTATCCCAGCTGCGACGGATAGTGACTGTATGGCTGCTAGATCGACAATGGAAAGTGTTGCTATCCTAGCTACGATGGATAGTACCAATGTTAGCACTAGAGAGGGGGAAACCCTTCCTAACCTTGAGGCTTCTACATCATGAAGCCCAAATGATGACTCAGACATAGTTTCCCATGAATATGAATGGGACTCACTTTCAGATGCAACGGTTGATCTGGACATAGATATTGTCCATGCTTATAGTACCCAACCCGATGTGACTAACGAGCTTAGTGTAGGACTAGAGGATTGCACTCCTCAAATTGCCTTAGTGGACGACACTTCGTTTGGTAGGATGAGTCCTAATTTGGGTATCTTAGGAGAAGACTTGATGAACTCCGATTATATGGTCACTAGAGATGACACCTTTCGCATAAACAACATTGAACCAGTCATTGACCTACCCCTTGTTCACTTTGACCTAATTGACTGGTCTCAGTGCCATCAAGAGCCTACATTCCTCACTTTTCAGAATGATTACGAAATTGCCTACTATCTGAATGCTCTTGAACCCATGGCTTCTTCCACCAGTGAACCAACAACCAGCATGACGGAGCCTGATATTAAGTACCTCAGTCTAAAAATAAAATAGAAAGAAAAAAAGAAGAATAGGTCTGATGGTGAAAACCACTTTGTGGTGGTATCAGAACCAAAAATAGTAAAAGGAAATGACGCATCTAAGGGTGAAAACCTCTTTGAGGCACCTAAGGATGGGGTACTTAATAACTTGCCGAGTTATTTCCAGGATAGATCATTAGTATTGATTGAGCCAACAAAGCCAGTCAATTTGAACATAGACGAAAATCCTCAAATAGTCCATCTTGCTCAATCTTTATCAGAAGAAGAGACCAAGGCATATGTACAGTTTTTACAAAAAAAGAAAATTAATTTTGCATGGACCTATTCAGACATGCCAGGGCTTGACACAAATCTTATAATGCATCACTTATCCATAGCCCCAGGAGTCAAGCCAGTGAAATAGAGACTCAGAAAAATGCATCCACATGTAGCTCTCCTTGTCAACGGAGAATTAGAAAAACTTTTGAGAGCTGGATTCATTAGAGCCATTGATTATGCAGAATGGATCTCAAACATAGTGCCAGTTTCCAAACATGATGGATCCATTTGTGTATGTACAAATTTTAGAGACTTAAACAAAGCATGCCCAAAGGATGATTTTCCACTTCCAAATATTGACATGATAGTGGACATGACAGCGGGCTATGAGATATACTCTCTAATGGATGGTTTCTTTGGATATAACCAAATTAAAATAGCTCCTAAAGACCAAGAGAAAATAGCATTCACATGTGCATGGGGAACCTATTGCTGGAACGTCATGCCATTCAGATTAAAGAATGCAGGAGCAACCTACCAAAGAGCTATGACCACTATCTTTCACGATATGATGCACAAAAACATGGAAGATTATGTGGATGATACCCTGGCAAAATCAAGGAAATGGGACACACACCTCGATGATCTGGAAGTAATTCTAGATCGCATGGAATAGTTTCAACTCAGATTGAATCCAAAGAAGTGCGCATTTGGAGTCACCTCAGGCAAACTTTTAGGATTCATAATATCAACAAAAGGTATCAAGGTTGACCTCAAAAAGGTCCAAGAAATTCTAGATATGCCACCTCCTCAAAATATTAGCCAAATGAGAAGTCTTCAGGGACGTCTTCAATCAATTAGGAGGTTTATTTCTTAGCTTGCAGATAGAGTGTAACCCTTCAACAAGACATTGCATAAGGGTTCTTCTTGTGTTTGGAATGAGGATTGTCAAAAGAGTCTAGATCAGATCAAACAATACTTGGCTAATCCTTCGATTCTAATGCCTCCTATTCCAGGGAAACCATTGATCCTGTATATTTCAACTACAGACACTTCCCTGGGGGCATTGTTGGCTCAATCAGATGATATTGGAAAAGAATGGGCCATATACTATATCAGTCGTACTCTAGTCTCCTATGAGATCAATTACAATAATATTGAGAAGTCTTGTCTGGCAGTGGTGTTTGCTTCTCAAAAGTTGTGCCACTACATGCTTGCTCATACCATACATTTGGTGGCAAAAATTGATCCTCTTAAGTACTTGCTTAGTAAGGCTTCCCTCACGGGTCGACTTGCTAAATGGATGATGATCCTAACTGAATTTGACATAGAGTATGTTGAAAGCAAGGCCATAAAAGGGCAAGCTATTGCTGACCAATTAGCTGATTTCCCAATTTAGGATAGTATGCCGGTCCAAGTGGAATTCCTAGACGAACACATCTTGTATACGACTACTCACACTTGGACAATGTTCTTTGATGGTTCCCGTATGCAAAATGGATTAGGTGCTGGAGTGTTATTTGTTTCTCCACATGGGTACAATATTCCAAAGTCTTACAAACTTTTATTCCCATGTACAAATAATATTGTAGAATATGAAGCTTTAACTAATGGCTTGAGAATGGCTATAGAATGGAACATCACAGAGTTACATGTCTTTGGAGATTCCTAGTTAATCATCAACTAGGTCAATGAAGAGTATCAAACCAAGGATGACAAATTGATACCCTACAAAAAGATGGTTGATTCTTTGAGATGCTACTTCACCTTTGTGACGTTTCAATAGATCCCTATGATAGAGAACAAAGCTGCAGATGCCATGGCCACATTAGCTTCCCTTCTTCAGTTGGAGACACATGAATCCAAATTTGAATTTCTGGTGGAAGAGCTACACCATCCCATCTTTGACTCATCTGAAAGCCATGTCATTTGTACCATTGTCACACACGAGTCTTCCCGATATGGTGCTATCTATTCATATCTTCATGATGGCATCATCCCCGACACATTCAACCACTCTGAATTTTGAAACCTCATCCATAACGCCTCTCGCCACACCCTCATCTCTGGTGATTTATATAGGAGGGGTTTAGATGGGACGCTCCTTAGGTGCTTGGAAAAGGAGGAATCCAACCAAGCGTTAGCTGACATCCACGAGGGCATTTGTGGTGGATATTCTAATGGTCTTGCCATGGCCTGAAGGTTGCTTAGGGTGGGATATTATTGGCCCACAATGCAGATAGATGCAGTCACCTTTGCTAAGTCATGTGAAAAATGTCAGAAACATGGCAACCTGATTCATGCTCCAGGTAGGGAACTGATCCCTTCTATTTCTCATTGGCCATTTCAGCGCTGGGCCTTTGATCTAGTTGGGTAGATTCATCCCAACTCATCAAGTGGACACAAGTTCATTATTACTGCCACTGACTACTTCACAAAATGGGTGGAAGCTGTGCCACTTTCTGTTGCTTCAGGGAGGACCATTTCTTTGTTCATCTTGAATCATATTATTTGTCGATTTGGAGTGCCTTCTGAGATCATTACTGACAATGGAGGTCAATTTAAGAATAAGGACCTAAAGCATCTATGAAAAAATTTTAAAATCAGGCAACATTGGTCCTCCATCTATTTTTCACAGGGAAACGGACAGGCAAAAGCCTCTAACAAAACCATTCTTAAGATTCTCCATAGGACATACACAAGAATGGTAGGGATTGGCACTTACAAATCAATTTAGCACTATGGGCTTATAGAACAAGCATTCGCACACCTATAGGAGCCACTCCTTTTTCTCTTACCTATGGTGCTGAAGCGGTATTACCTTTAGAAGTCAAGATACCATCACTTAGAGTCTCACTCAAAGGTTTGATTACAGATGAGGATTATCGCGCCATGAGGTTACAGGAACTAGAACTCCTAGATGAGAAGCATAAAGCTTCCTTTGATCATATGAGAGTGTATTAGAAGCGTATGTCCAAGGCATTCAACAAGAAGGTTCACCCTAGAGAATTTCAAATAGGTGATCTTGTTTTGCGAGAGAACCCTAAGAACCAACAGAATAGAGAACAAAAAGGCAAGTTTGAACCTAACTAGCTTGGACCATACGTCATCACAGCTGCTTTTGGTACCGGTGCATATTTACTATCAAATCCTGATGGAAAACAGCTCCCTGATCCCATCAACATTGTGCACCTAAAGAAGTTCTATCCTTGATGTCTGTTTCTGTCTGGGGGCATCCTTTGTATATATCTTATTGGTCCTAAAAAAATACCAAAAAAATTCATATATGATGCTGAAAAAATCCTAAAAAGCATAAAAAGTCCTGAAAAAAATACAAAAAAATCAAAAAAATTCAAAAATCCAAAAAAATGAAAAAATGAAAAAAAGAATTCAAGTGGTGAAAACTTGGAAACAGGTGCTACTTGAGGCCTTTGCACTCCTATTTGTTAGCATGTGTCCTCAACACTGAACCCTTCCATCGTACCTTGACCTTATCTGGAATTGGTCTTTGTCTTTGTCTAGGGGGCATAACTGTTAGCATTGGTCCTTTAGGTGCATTTGTCTCTTGGGGCATTTCACAACAAGTGTTTTTCAACACCACCCCAAACAGTGTTTTTTAACACTACCCCTACGTTGAGTGTTTCTTAACACTTATCAGATGTCTTACCCACCAGTCTAGTTTGATGTGATATTTCTCATTTGCAGATGTGATAACTAGAGTTTGACTCTATGACCAACACACACATGCACTTAAACAATCAACTCGCTGATGATATGATGACTTTATTTTTTTCTTTGTGTGCTGTGTATGAGGATTTCTTTGATAAGTGGTCTCTCCCTGAGAAGTTTTTGATGATGCATAGCTAGAAGACTGAGGGAATGAGAACATGTTTTCTTTCTTTATCTGCTTGTGGGTATATTTTGTTGATCCTAACTGTCATGAGCATTTATGCTGGTCCTACTTGACACTATGGATTGAAAAGGTATTATCCTTGACTGTTTTGCGAGTGCATGCTTTTAGCTATCCTGACTTTCATGTGTCTTGATACAAGCATAATCTCACCATATCAAACTTAGGTGATCTCACTGCATTAGTCATCTTGACCTATATGTCTTTGATGCCTAGGTGGGATTCTCACATTTCTATTTGATAAAGATCATATTCATATCCACATAGTTATGCTAGTGTGCATTGTATGATCTTATGACGCTACCAATAATGCTCGATGATGATAATTAGATATCTATAAGCGTTGTGACCTTGCAAGTCAACCACTTTCATAGTAGCTTGCATTTTTAGGGTCATGATAGTCTAGTTTTGCATTTCTTGCATATGGAAAGAGCTCTCCTTTTCATCTTACATGGACTTGTCAGTCGACTGCGCTCACCTTTTCTTCTTTTCGATCATGTCTTCCACTCCTTGTCCTTTTCATCTTGAACTTGTTCATCACAAGGGGTTAATCATATCATCATATCTATATCAAAACTATCATTTTCAAGAAACATAAGTCTATATCATACACATGAGAATTAAACATACATCTGTGAGAGAGAACATACATAAGCATATACATAAGCATTTTGAGAAAAATGACAAGACAATATACATAAATTGATACATCCATCACAAGTGAGACAAATACACATGATACATCGAACATCCAGTAATCTCATAAATCTATAACAATGTCATGATATACAATACAATATGAGATCCCAAAATCTGGATCAAAAGTCTTAGGATATGTCCAAAACATCTAAACCTAACACCTAACCCCAAGACTCACTACCACCCTCGTGAAGAGCTCATGGTGGTGGAGGAGGCATGGCTCTCCTATCGAGTACCACATCTGATACCCCTGCCCTCTAAGAGTATGATGGCACTCTCTCACCCTCTGGGACGGCCTGCAGGTAGAGTCCGTGATAGTAGGCTGCTCTCGCTGACTCCTGTTGGAGCTCTAGTGCATCTGCCTGTGCCATCATCTCACGGCGTGCTATCTCTACCCTGAGATCAGCTATCTGTTGATCTCACTCTTCCCTCTGATCCAGTAGCTGCTGATCTCTCACAGCTATAGTAATCTGGAGTTGCTGTATCTCTACCTCCTGAGCCTGTATCTGGGCTCTCAGATCATCTCCACCCACAGGCTGCTCCTACTGTGCCTCTGCCTATCGGTGAGCTGGTCTCACCTCATCCTCAGGTATCGCTGATCTCTGTCCCCATGATCATTTCTAGCCACCTAATCTTGACCCCTCTCCTCTCTCCATCCTCCTCCCTCTCCCCCTCCCACCATCTCCTCCATCCCCTCCCTCCCCTCCATCCCCTCCGTCTCCTCCGTCTCCCCCATCATCCCCTCTGTCTCCTCCCTACGCTGGTACCTATACATCTGGTACTGTAAACTAAGGGAATGGCACCCTCCGCCACTCTACCTTGTAGGTTGCATTAGCCCCTGCATCTACCACATCTAGGAAATACTCTCAGGCCTCACTCCTAATACCTACTATCTCTGCGACAGCCTGCTGATAATCCAACATGGGTAGCCACCCATGACCCTCCTCGTCCCTGGCCCTGGCATATGTAGTAGTCTCTGTCGAGACTCGCTGCTACCTCCCAAACTATCGCCATACCTGAGTGATGCAAAACCTCTCCACTATCTCTGCATATCGACCTACTAGTGGCCGAGTGCACAGCATGTAACTCAGCTCATCGGCTGCATCTCCCCAAACCTCCACCTCCCTGTATGGCCTCCATGTGAATGAGGTTATCTCATCCAAAATTTGCCTGTAGTATGTCACATCCCCAGTATGGGCATGTGATATGAACTTGAGGTACCTATAGATGAAGGGGTACCTCCTCTCCCTTGGCTGAACCCTGGGACGCACCACAGCGATGTGCTCCCATGCCCACACCTGTGCCAGGATGGCACCGCATACCCATATCCGAGTGTCTCTGTAGATGATCTCGTGCAACTCATGGTACATCTCTGCCAATATGGCAGGACCCCATGCCATCCACCGAGGCCTGCCGACAAAATCCACCAGTATTTGAGCCCATCCAAGTGGAAATCCCTTCTGACTACGATTAGTCATCAGGATCTGTGAGATAATAGATGCCACTATACATGGCACTGGGTAGTCTCTACCAAAATCATCTATCAGTCTCTCCCAGCTGATATGCCTATCCAGAATAGTGACATCCTGGAACATCTCCTGGATCAGTCAACGCCCCTCAGTGGCATCCTGATCATAGTACACCTATGCCAACAAACAAATCATGTCAGTTTTCATCATATAGAAATATTACATTTATGATTATATCTCAAAACATGATTATACTCACCGGCTCGCCATGACATGACACTCATAAGATCCTGTAGATGTCCTCTAAAGTGATCGATGCCTCTCCAGTAGGCAGGTGGAAGGTGTTGTGCTCACTATGCCATCTCTTGGAAAGAGCAATCAACAACCCATGATCCACTCTGATGTACGGATATCTCAATAAGTATCTGAATCCCTTGGCCCGGACATCAGCATTGCCCGAATCATTTAGATCCCGGACACATCTCAATCCTATCACCTTCGGCGCTCTGATGATCAGCACCAAAAAGACCTCCTGCAAGCCAAAAATCAAGCCAGTTGTTAGCACATATCATGATGGATGTCTAAAAACTCAGTATCAAACATCTCTAAAGCGTAACATTGTCTAGACCCATGTCATTTTTGCTCAAAAATGCGTTAAATATCAAATTTTTAAATTGGGTGATATTTTTTTTTGGAGAAGTATCGCGCAATACTTCTCCCTATAGCGGGGTGATATACCTTATTCCGCACGATCCTTCACCTGGTATCGTGCGATCTTTCGCCTAGTATCGTGCGATACTGGTGTCTTAGGTCGCGCGATACTTTGGGGACCCGCGAAGTATCACGCGACATTTCTCCCCAAAGGGCGTGATACTTCTAAAGTATCGCACGATATTTCACCCAACAAATTTTTTTTGAAATTTGAAAATTTGAAAAACGTGCTAAAAAAGCTATTAAATGTGAAAAATACCTCAAAAAGCTTGAGTTTTTCAAAAACATACTGGGGCAGGATAGTGTGGTGGCCGGTTGTGCAACCGGGTGCACTCAAATCGATGCCTGTGGATGGGAACTCCTGCTTGCTGGGCCATTTTCTCTCTCTAAAGCTCTGAAAATTCTCAAATCACTAAAAGATAAATGATTTTTGAAAATGACATTTTGACCCCTTTTATAGCCTTTTGACTTTTTGACCTCATTTTCAAAACACCTCAAAATTATGCAAAAATTGCACCCCTAGCTAATTTCGACGTCCTAGATCCATTTTCAGACTCGAAATTGAAATCCAAGGTCATCTTCATAGTCAAAATCACATTTCAAAATCTTCCCTTCTTCTGCGCAGTTGGCTACATCTTTTGAGGCCTAATTCTTTGATCTTTGTTGGGGCATTGTCATTTCTTCATTTCCATGTCTTCCAAACTTCTAGTCTTTCATTCATATTCATTCCATTCCCTCCTTTCTCATATTTGACTACATCTTTTCAGTCAGGCTGGGGCATGTCTCATTGCCTAATGGTTAACCTATTGACCCTTACCTTCAATTGTGATTTCATTCTGATTTGATCAAATCCTTATCGATTCGTTGTTCTCCTCTCTACCTGATTTTGATTTTGATTCTAAGGAGGCAGTACCTATGGATTCTCATCCCTGATTTCCTTGATTTTCCTAATTCAAACATCTTTTGTGAGCTATCGCTCAAATTCGAGATTCTTATCTCTTACTTTGAATGTGATCCCGAATCGACCTCATGTTCAAAGACCTTTGTTTATGCTTTGTCCGGATATGATCTCGAATTGACCTCATATCTGAGTTGTCTTGTGATCCCAGATCGATCTCACATTTCAATTCTTCTTTGACTGCATGTGTTCCCAGATCGATCACACATTAGTCAAAGAGGGGCAAATGTATGCACCCAAAAATGGTCGCCTAGACTTTGGGCCCCATTTATTCAATTTATCAATCCTAAATCATTTTGATCAATAATCAATATTTTCAACATTATCAATTTCTTGATTAAATCTTAATTTCGATCATATATTGGATTTTTATCCTTGGGCTAACCATTTATCCTAAGTCTTTATTTAATTAAAAGGAATATTTCCTCCCCTTTTGATTAAATAAAAAGCCCACCTTTTCCTCTTATCCTAAGTTGCACAAATAAAGCATTATTCATATTTTATAAAAAGGAGAAAAGCACTTTTTGTCTCATATGGACATAAAGTCAACTCTTATTTTCCTATTGGAGGATATGTGTGCACATGGATTGCTCCTCTTTCAAGCTCCACTGCTGATTAAGACTTTTTGCCTCTTAATCTCCATGGTCCATTTCACCTCATTTCTTATAAAAGGAGAGCTCTCTCCTTCATTTGCATATCCATGTTTTTATGCTAATGTTATGCTGCAGGTTTTAGGTGCATTTGGAGCTTTTGAGGATATTGAAGACTTGTTGCTTTCATCATTTAGTTACATATTTGCTTTCTTAGTTGCATGATAATGACATTCTTAGTATAGATTTCTTTTCATGCAATAGATTTAGCTCACATAGCCTAAATAGGAGGCATTGTAATCCATTGCTATTTCCTTTCATAGATTAGTTGCATTGTACTTTCATTTCCATAGCTTAGATTGCATTCTCATATAGCTTGCATTTGCATCTTCATAATGATTCTTGGAGATATTGACACTCTTTCCCTTGTCCTCACTTGAATCTCTCATTGTGTGGTTGACTAGCAAGGTCACAAGCTTGTAGCTCTAGCTGAGAGCAATTTTCAATCTTGCAACTCCATACATAGAGAGCTATGAGCTGCTTTGTGAGGCCTCATTCTTGAGCAACCTTGCATGTAATGGTTCATAGAAGTGCACCATTTTAGTGTGTACAATAGTTGGGCGGGTTTTGTTAATTTCTGTATTATTTTTAAAATTTTAAGTATTGTTATTAGCCCTATGTGACATAAGTTACTTTTCATGATGGATATTCTCAAAACTATTTTGTCCATTTTTGAAACCGAGCGGCTGTGCTGGGTTGGTTTTTTGTTTTTTGTTTTTGATAGAGGTATATGCTTTGTGTGCTTTACTATAGCTGATTTCGAAGGTTGGATTATTTTTTTGTTAATTTTCTTAGTCAGCCTTCCTATGTACTATGGGTCAGCACCCTCTTGCTGCTGTTTTAAAAAAAAATAGAAGTAAGAATGTATAGAAGAATTATTGAAGCTTCAAATTATACTTTCATTTTTCTCCATATGTTGTGGGAGTTAACAATTCTCTACTATAATGCAAGATGCGTGTGTCCAGTTTTCTAGGCATTGATTTAAATAGTTGATAGCTCAAGTGTTGGAGTCGACTATGTGTTGTTTAAATAAACTAGGCATTGAGTGACGTTACCTAAAAATCTAAACGTGATCTAAAAAGTTTTTATAAGTTTCAAGGAGAGAAAAAATCCATCTTATCTCGAGAAATTTGAAGTCTCGTCATTTCATAAGTTGCAAGAGGTACCCATCTATCTCCTTTTTATCGGGTTTGAAAAGTTTCAAAATACCATCTTTACCGAAGATCAACTTATTCTACCCAATACTCAATGTAATCTGTTATGAGAGCCTTCCACTAGGCCGCTATGACTTTTTGACAGTTTTCTGTATCATCTCCTTAAATTGGAAAAAAAATTACACATAGTAAAAGCGGGTTTGGAAGTTTGTGTTGAATATTTCAAAAAAATAAGGAATCGCATTGTGTAAGCATGGTAGTCAAAATCACTTTATTAGTTAGTGCCAATTATTATTTTTTATTCTTTTGGTTATGGTTGTAAACAATGCAATCTACGAGGGCAGAGAACTAGAAGTGATGTCCCTGGGCATAAACATTGACATGGTTGGTGTTGTCATGATTGGGGAATATGCTCACGTTCTTCTCATGCTGGTGGATATTCTCATGATGAATGGGCCATTCATGTGGGTATAGCTTAAGCTGTTGTGGAGGAAATATTTTAGACCTCAATACCAGTAATGCGCATTGTGGAAGTTACTTCAATTCGTGTTACCATGACACTTGCACATTTTGTATCTATGGATAGGGATATGGCTATGGATTTTCCTCACAAAACCATGAAAGAAACTCAGAAAATTAAGAATAGAAATATCCAGTACCTTTAATAAGCTTCATGCTCTGTGTGATAGGCATATAGATCTTCAAACTTGTGGAGGAGTAAAACTATTATGTAAGTCTCAAGCTATAATCTCACAATTCTAAATCAAAATGTTTATTAACATTCTTTCGAATCAATCTAATGAACTACCAATTTGTTAATTTCTCAGTCTCCACGGAAATGTAGAAGGTAATGAACTGCTAGCCAAGATTCAATGGAAACTGAATAATTATGCAACTATTCAAACCTATGATTATCTATATCAATAAGCGAAGTTTATCATGACAAAACAATATATAATGGGAAAAATATATATTTGGGTTGGCTCAATGGTCCAAATTATCTTGATGTAGTCCTCAGCACACTAGAACCTTTTGATGGTGTTACTAATAGATATTTGTATTTAAATGGTAATAATATTTTGTAAACTTAAATGATTTCTTTCAAATGTGTAGAAAATATTTAACAATGGTGTAATAAAATACATTATATGGGTATGCAATCAACAAGAATTGTAATTGCAAGTGGAGTTTCTTCAAATGAACACAATAGTGGATGTTAGGGTATAAGGGTATAATTGAATGTATCAAGGCACAAAAAAAAGATATTATGCTTTGATGTGTATCAAAACTCTCTTCAAAACTTCTTTGTAGCTTGCTTGAAATTTTTTTCTTTATATCAACCAATTGTAATTGCTTAAAATTATGAATTTAAAGTACATGAATCAAACAATTGATAAGCCTTTTTGTGTTGGGATGTGAAGCCCAATGGTCACATGACCATTTTTTTTCTCTCATTTCTTCGTATTCGAAGAGATTTCTATAAAATATTGTGTGCAGTCTATGTATTGTGTAATTAGATATTGATTAATACAAGATAGTTCCCTGCTCGTTGATGTAGGAAATTGTCTAACCAATATAAAATGATGTTCTTGTTTTGATCTTTATTTTTTGTTTTATTTGTATTTCTCTGCTCGTCTTTTATATTTACACTTGGTATCAAATCCAAGTTGTCACTAGAGAAAAGATGGAAGAAGATGAAGTCGATTATGTTATAAATGAATTTCTTGGAAACTTACACTCGATAGAGATTGATGTTGTTCCAATAAAGACTAGAAGAATTCACTATGTGTATTGGTGGGATGTCTGGGAAAATAAGCCTGATGCTCAAGAAGAAGATGATTTAGAAGATCCTAAATTTGAGCTTCATGTAATTGATGAGTGCACGGGTGATGCACAACATAGAAAAGCCATCATGGAAGAATTGCGAAAGAGCACAAAGACAGACAAGACTTACAAGACTTACAAGTTTGAAAATGACCTAGTGTTGGCCACTTATGAAATGGCTTCTCTTATATCTGACTTCAGCTTCAATGATCCAAATACTTTTTCTTCAAGAGTTCATATGATGTTGTATTTGGGTCACAAAGAAGCACCTTCTTATCAGAAATGAAATTCTATGAGAAATGAGAAGCTCATTGTGGAAGAAGATGAAGGGACAGACGGAGAGGAAGCAAAAAGTGATACATCAAAAGAGCGGCCTCTATTTGGCATAGTTTTGATTCTTTGGGCTTCTAGAAAGATTTTTCTTGATGAATAAAGGGAAAAGTGTTCAGAAGAAGATTCAAAAGGCTAGATCATGGCATTTTGGAGGAGACATTATTCAATCCTCACAATTGTGTGGAGCCTTTAGATGTTGAATGCACTTATGAATTCCCACATAGGTCTTTGGCCTTTAATAAATTATGCACCCATGTCTCTTGCTCTCCTTCTCTAGTGATCTTCTCTCACCACATGGAGAAAACTTCCATGTCAATGAAGCCCAACCCTATGGTGGATGTTATGTGGCTAGATTTGAATCCTTGGCACAAGGAAAAAACTAAAAGAAGTTTGGAGGTCCACAATAATGGTCCTTTTATTACGTGTTTTATGACTCACCAAACAGTAGAACAAAATATTGAAATATCCTATCTTCTCTTGAAAAAAGTATCGCGTATGCTAAGATTACAAAAAGACCATGCAATGACTCCAAGGTTCCTTGACTCATGGATAAGCTTGGTGTTGATGTGATTTTTTGATGATCACAAGGGGCCTTACATTTTTCAATCCTTTATGTCATGATGAATATGGGTATTATCAAAATATTTTCATTGAAGTTCTATTTTTTGGAATTTTCACTAGATATGTAGAAATGAAGGGGGTTTAGGGTTCAGAGATCCTAATATTATCTTAAGGGTTATGATAGCAAGAAAAATACTTTGATGGACAAGCTCCTTAATTACCAAGTCCTGCTTCACGAATTCAAGCTACAACTACACGTGGACTGGTGCAATTTTCAAAGGTTTATATGAATGATTGGATTTAAGCACATGGATAGGGGGTTTAGGCTAACTTTACACGATGATTTAGAATCACTAAAATGTCAAAAGTATGAACAATAGGAACTCATCAAAACATCATTAAATTATCCAAATAAATCATAACACTTTATCTACTAAAATTAATCTAATTAAGAGAATTATGAAACCAAGCAAGCATTAAGACACATGAAATGATCACCACACTTCAATGAAAATTCTATTGTCTCAATAGCTCATAAGAAACAATCTCAAAATTTTCTTCCTTACAAATGAGAAGAAGAGGCCTTTATGTAGGTCCTTGAAAACAATGAAAGGCTTGGATCAAAACAATAACTGATGGCCCAAATTTTTCCACCTCAGCCCTAATTAGGGTTAGGGTAAAGAAAAGGGAATCTGAATTAATGCAAGGAAGAAACCACTACCATAGTGGATAATAAATTCCCACTATGCATGCATGCTCAAGAAGAGAGTGAGGTGTCATAGATGAGAATTATATGTATGTCCACTATGCATTAAATGCATCTACCTTTGACCTCTACATTTGAATTCCTGGAATCTACCCAATATGGCCTCTAATTCATCAATGTTGACACTTAGTGTTGATTCCTGTCTGAATTCCAGTGCCACCACTACTCACTCTGATCTCTTTAGGATGTCCTCTCATTCTGGAAATAGATCCTAAGTTGTGTGCATGTTTCTTGAGAAGGAAAAGAGGTTCTCAAAATCATCCTTTATGAAAGAGTTAAGCCTAAAGAATTCCTCCAATTTCCCCTTCATGTTGTTCATCGTTATTTCCTCCTTGACCTACCTTTGCAACCATAGTGATGCAAGGGTATTGGAGAGCTCCTGCTAGATATTCTCAACTATCCCCTTCAATCGAGCTAAATCATTACTGAAATGGTCAAACATGTCCTTGGCTAGGAGAACTGCACCATACCACCAAGAGAAATCATATGCTCCTTCTCCGATGACCTTTTTGTCAACCGAGATTTTCCTAGGGGTTTCCATCAGGTCCTACAAGTCAGAGATCATGTCATCTTGAAAAATATGCTCATCTTCCTAAGTTTCCTCTATGCAATGAATTCGAGAAAGGATGGCCAATGCATTATCATGAATTCAAACTAACTCCTCTTAGTGGATGTAGGCCTCATCTTCGATCCCCTTAATCCAAGTCTTTTCACCCTACAAAATCCTCCTAATCTCATCGATGGCCTCAACTGACTCAGTTGGAACAATTGGTGGTGGAATGAAAGATGGATCCTCTTCTCGAACTAAGCGAGGTAAGCTATCAATGTACGCATATAAAGCCCTATTCTCTTCTTCTTCCTTTGATATTTTTCTTCCAACTTCCTCATCTTATCCTTGATAGATTGTGTTGAATCATCAAATTCCTCCATGACCTATGCTTGAAAGGCCTGACCAAAATCAACCTCTGCTATGTGATACTCCTCAGGAGAAATTTGATCTTTGGTCTTATCGACTGCTGGAGTTGCTATCTACAGAATTCTAGATCTGAATTCTCCTCTCACAACCTTGGTGAACTTCTTGGATTTTCCTTTTTCTCTTGATCAGCCAACTTGATCCAGAATCTCTTATAACTCAACCACAGGATCTATCTCCTTTTCCTGGCTTCTCTAAATCCTCTGCCTGAGCCACTTTGGAATATTTGTATTTCGGTCCCTCTATACTACTAACTGTTCTTGTCCTTGCATTTCTCTAGTATCAATCTCCTTTGCTCTAGGACTTTTTGCCAATTCTTTAGGAGAAAGTGCCTCTATCATGGGAATATCCTCTTCTACCAATGGGGCCTCTACTTCTACCTTAGGAATTTCTTCCTCAATTATCTTCCTAAAAAAGACATTGAGACTCTCCTCTATTGTCACATCATGTTCCCTACTTCTTCCTGGCATGAACCTCTCATTAGTATTAATGCTCAATCTATCTTTTATCGGCCTAGTCATGTGTTGTTCTCCATGTTGTGGGGTGGTCCCACAATAGTGTGTCCCACTTTTTGGCCAACTTTGACATGGAGATCAACATTCTGACAAAAAACTTCACTTTCAAACACCTATTGCCACAAAACTATTAGGAATTTGAAGATGATGTAAACTAGAGTCTTTTAGAATTTTCTTTCTAGTTTTAAAATATATTTAAAGAAAATTAAAATTTATTTTTCCTTCTCCTTCGTAAAGTGTTTTAAGTGAAAAAATTGTGTTTTAAAGGAGTTAATGTCACTTGGATCAACATAACTTTTTTTTAAAATACGATAACGATGTAATTGTTTTGAGATTATGTTTGTAACTTCAATATATAAAGGATGCAATTAATCTTATTCATTTTGGTTCAATATTTCATAGTTTATTAAGTTCTAAAGTGACAATAACTATAATTTAGACATAAGGTCACTTGGATCACTCTAACTTGATCTTTGTATATCGAAATTCATTTTTTCTTTTTTTCATAGAAGGGTAACACAAATACTCTTTTCCTACATATTTTTCATCTATATGTATTTTTAATTTACTATTTTTCCCGAAGTCTTGAAGAGATAGGTTGTTGATTGACCAAACAACCTAGGTTTAGTTAAAGTAATATTTAAAAGTGATAATGAACTCAATATGTATTAAAATTATATTGATTAGAAAGCTTGTTTTGAATAGCATCATTTGACACCATATGTTTGAAAAAACTATCTTGTTTGCTCCTTGTCCCAGGCCTGCAAAGAGAAATCTTTTTAAGCTCACCTTTTTTCTGAGGGAAAAATTTTAGTTTAGGGGTCTTCACACAAAGACCCCCTTCACGCGAAGACACTTGACGGGCTTCACACGAAGACCCCTAAGTGAAAAGTCTGACAAAGAAATACCCCGCCATAATTTTCCCTGGGATACTTCAAGCAAACTCAGTCGGCTAATGATGAATTTGTTTTGTAAAAAATTTAGAATGGTATAAAACTAAAACATTTTGTTTCTATTTTATACCGAATTATAATAAATTAGTTCTCTTTTTCTATTATTTTCTCTATTATTGATCAATTTTTACAAAGACATTTTTTGGAGGAGGGTTGCTATTTGTATTTTTCAAAGGCATAATTTTGGAGAGGATAAATATTAGATCAAAGTATTTTTTGAGGAAGAAAATTTTTATTTATGATCTTGTGGAAGACATTTTTTGGAGAGAAGAAATGGGGAGCAAGAAAGGAAGACAAAGTAAATCTTCTAGAAAAAGGTCACACAGTATTGAACAAAGAAATCGTGAAGCTACATTGACATATTATCATAAAACTAAAGAAGATGAAAGACAAGCTGAAGTAGGAGGGTCATGTCAAGTTGAAGAATTGCACATTGAAGAAGAGTCAAGATTACTCCCTATGGAGGCTCAAGTAATTGATGTTGGATAAGGGTCAAGATCATGTACTCCTACTAGTATGGATGAACTTTTAAATTTAGCTCAAATTGTAAAGACAAATATTAATTATAGAAACTTAGATCATTTACTTACAATGGATGTGGAGAATTTGAGATCACTTGCTAATGTTCAACCCTTAAGTCTTTCTAAGAAGAGATCAATGAATATGATATCAAGAGAAATATTGGCTAAATTGATAATTTTGAAACACTAGAAAAAGCTCAATTGCTTTTAGTTGTACTTATAAACAAAAAGTTGGAAGGTGCATTAAAATTATTGGGTATAGACACAACATCAAAGAAGAGAATTTTTTTTTAAATGCATACTAATATGATTGAAAATATTAGGAAAGGTTTGAACCAGGTAGGGAAGCAATCTCAAACTAAAGATAAGACCATTACAAGAAAAGTTATGTTGACATCCATTGTAGGTAACACTATGCTCCGAAAATGACATATATCTTTAGTTTCATCTCAGTTTGGTTTTGATAGGAAAACAATATCATGATATGTTAATAGGAGAATACTTTTGGATGATAGCACCTTGGAAGCAAATTGGGCAATCATGTGTAGAGCTCCTTGTTCTGATAGGATTCATGAAGGAATCAAGAATTTGGTCACATTATTTTAGAATGATAATACACGTCCTTCATCAAATAGTAGAGATGTTATCAGACATAGAATTTAAACTAATCAATATGAATATCATATGAAACATTGGTTGGACACAACACAACATGAAATGTATGTGTCATTTTGTAGTTCAAATCCTAATATAAAGATTGGGCAAACATTGTTTGAAAGATTGAAGCCATATTATATCAGGACAAACAAAGTGTTTGAAACTTGTTGTTGTCATTATCATATTGAATTTGATCTCCACTATTAGGTTTTTTGAAAGTTTGTAGAAGACACTTATGCTTTTGAAAATGCTCCTCCTACTAAATGAAGTGACTTCATCTCATCCATTTTATGTCACAAAAGAGATGATGTAGCTGGACAAATAAATTGCATAAAAGGAATATGTCAAACATGTGCTGATTTGTCTCTTTTTCCTTTGAAAAATGAAAATATTGATGTAACAAAGATGGTAAATTGCAAGAGTTACAAATATGTAAAGAATGAAACAAAATTTGGGAAAGAATCTAAAAGGTTGAATATGTTGAAGAGGAGATAAATGTTGGAGTATTTATGGAAATTTTTTTAAAAATGATTCAACCCTACATTCATCATGCTTTTTTTGCAAAGTGGCAAGCACAAAAATTACAAACACTAAGAGACAATTTCCCACTTGAAACTATTGTATCAGTTGTTGATTTTGCAAAAAAATATTCTTTTGTTTATCAAAAGGAAATTCATTCAGAATACTATTTTTCAAAGGAAATTACTATTATGGTACATGTGTGTTATCGACACGCACAATTAGATTTGGATGGTATTCAGAGTACATTTGAAGCACGGGTCATGAAGAAAGAATATCAATTTTATATAAGTGATGATAGAGGGCATGCCAATCATTATGTAGAACACTGCTTCAAGACTTTTATTGCAAATTTGAAAGAAAGAGGTATAAAAATAGATAAACATTATGTTTTGTCAGATGGATGTGCTGCACAATTAAAATATTCAGGACCATTTTATGCACTATGTAGTTATCATCGTAATGAAAACATACCACATGTTTGGAGTTTCTTTGAGAGTGGACATGGAAAAGGTGAACATGATGGTGCTAGAGTTTGCATCAAACGTGCTATACAAAAGTATCAAATAAATTATAAGGGAGTTCATATAAAAAATATACATGATGTGGTTGAATGGTGCAAGACACATTTCATACCAAATGAGAATGCCACATCATTGGGATTGACTCAAGAGGTGCCACAGAGAAAATGTTGGGAGATAAAATGTATGGACACATTTTTAAATTATTTGAAAGTGTTTAAATTTTTAATGTATTCTTTATTCAAATTATATTTATAGAATGAGTTATATATGCATTTGTTCAGGTGTGGATATAAAAATTATGCATGGTTTCAATAGGATAGAAAAGATGTGATCTTTGCATTCAGTTATGAGTACGAATTATCACAATTGGACGTTGAACACTAGGGACTACTCATTCTTTTGTTGTTGTGGTGCCCAAAATATCAGGGCAAAACACAACCAACAAATTTTTTTTTTAAGAAGGATTAAAGTGATAAAGTTACCGTTATTTCTATAGTGAGGTAACCAATTCCCGATAAGCTCATATCGAGACCCAACTTGTGATACTATTGAATTGACGTTTTCGTTTACCAATATATCAATACTAATTAAATCTATATAACGTCGTACCCATTTGATCAATGTACTTAGTGCCAATTAAGGAATTTAAAGAGGTAACATTAGTTAATGTTTATAATTAAATATTTTATGTATTATTAATTAATAATTATAATATAATAATTAATTAATATAGTTATTAATCAATTATTAAATTATAATATATTAACTAATAATATGAGCAAACCTTTTTGATAATAAAATTGCTTAACATAAAATCTATCTAATGTTATTAATAACACATGAATCTCAAAAAAATAACATATTAAATTAATATCCTAAACTAACTCAACAACCTACTAATCTACTAAAATAAACATCCTACTAATTAATCTTATCTACTAAACATCCTACTAAACAATCTTATCAATCAACCTATTAACCTTTCAAATCCCTAGCCTACTCCCTACTCACACTTCCCATCACCCAAGGACATTGGGGTGCGCAAGGGAAGAGTGATGTAGTGTTTTAAAAATTTAAAAAAACTCCTCTCCCAAGGACCTGCGCCTAATTTGCATAGGGGAGTGGGAAGCATGGAAGAGGAAGTGGAAAGTGGGACCCACTCCCTTCCATGTCAAACAAAGTACCCAAGTCAAAAGTTTTCTATTTAATGCAAGGTAATCTCTTTCAAACCTGCGTGAGTTGAAGGCTAAGGAGGGATAAAAGCTAATGAAAAAGGTATGATGAGGTGTCTCCAAAGTCACCATCCCATAAATAAGGAGGTTGGCAATATAACCAAGAAATTTCATCCAACACCCGCGCTTGGCAAAAGGGGGAAGTCTTTAAAAAGGTAAGTGTTGATATTTGAATAAAGTTTATTTTATTGCTTAGACATAGGTGGCAAGTTTATATTAATATAAAAAGACTGTGGTAAGGATTTTTGTATGGGATTTTTATCCCATACAAAATCCAGAGAACATTTTGCTCTCTTAAAATTTTTGGGAAGTGCTATTTCCATAAGCACTATTTTTTTTTTATCTCTTTTATTTTCCATTACTTCTTCTTAAGCATGTTGAATTAATATCTCAACATGAATCAATTTGTAATCACTTAAGCATTAAGATGTCAAAGGTCTAAAATAGGATTATTAATACAAGGATTAATTAGAGTTAAATTTGATCAACCAAGGTGGATTCATTCTGAAGCAAACATGCTCATTTTATCATAACCATCTTGGTAAGATAATGATTTCTCTACAATTCCACATGACTTAATTCATTTTGAATGATTTGTTTAAGTGCATAGTATATGGTTAAGGTGGGATTTAGACTAATCAAATGTATTTAATAGTCATCTTTTGAATGAGATAATTGCTAAGTTTCAATTCAATTTCAAACTAAGTCTTTTATCCCTAATTCCATGTGGAACAACAAGCTATCAAATTTGCTTGCAGAAATATAGGAAGAGATAAAGTGTATAATCTTGTTGCAATTCAATTGACAAAGTAATTGTAATGTTTTCCATACAAAATCCAAATCCAAGCATTCAACCAAATAAAAACATCAATTTATCAATATCAAATTTAAAAGGTCTAAGATAGGTGATAATTTTCCTTCTTGATTGCAATACCAAAAATCAAATACATACAATGATCTTTCACAATATATAATCACAATGAGATGAAAACTTGCTTCTCTTTTGAATTAACCAAGAACACTTTACATATTGTCTTTCTTTACAATTAAGGGAATTCACATCTTTGCTCCATTTCATAAGCTATTCAAATTACAATGAATGATAAATATAAACAGCAAGCTTTCTTCCTCCATATCATTTCAATATATCAAACAAAGTGTGCCAAAGGAGTGATTGAATTACAACATTCACATCTTACAATTATGCTCATACATCAAAGTATGGTTTCATCCAACATGCATAACCAAGGAATTGAGCTCCTTCCAACTTCATTCACTTGAACCTTGAATTCAAAACCTGTCATGAACAAATAGGATAGGAACCATGGGATGCTCACCTCCCATCCTAGGCCTCTCATGAGGCCACCCCCAAGCTTGGGGAAACCACAATGAACGGGTAACAAACACTCATACACAAAACACTACAAGAACATAAACATATGAAAAACCCAAAATCCCTCAAGGTAAAAACTAAGGAATTCCATGAATATCCTTTATGGGGTGTGAGTGGGAAAATCATGGAGAAAACCATTGCATAACAAAACAAGGCCACACATGGACCTAAATATTTCTATTTCATACAAGGCTCACATGGCCATTCTTCCCTCCTTATACCCCCATTGCCACAAGGGCTAAATGCAAGGTTTCTTGGGGAAAATCACTCACCCAAGTTCATCTTTCCTCTCACATGGAGGAGACTCTACACATGGAGTTGCCTCCATTTTCACACCCCCTCTTGACTTCTCTTCCCTCCCAAGGGTGAGTGAGTCCAAGAGATACAACCCAAAATCCAAATTACAAAGAAAATACATTTCATGCTTGCTCTCACCATGACCAACCATGGGAAGCTAAAACACAACATAAAACAAAGCAAGCTTCCTCCATGACCAACCATGGGGAGCTAAAAACATCAACACAAAACATATACAACTTCCAAAACCATGAGAGCAAGGCTTCCTACCTCAAGTCCAATGCTAATGGAAGGATTGTTGAGCCCTTATGCAAACTCCAAGCTTTCCTCTAACTTTCTGGAACTCTCTAAAAAAATAGAGAATGGGTGAATGCCCTATCCTTTGCCAAAATTCCTCTAAAAAGGCCTCTAAAACCTACCCCAACAAACCTCATTAATTAGGCCCTTCAAGCAAGTTGCAAATTCGTTCAAGGTTGCACATGAATTTTTAAAAGGGTCTAAAAGTCAATTTTAGGCTAATAATAAGGTGAAAATACCCCTAACCCATGGGTAGATAGAATGGGTTAACTAATAAGGCATAAAACCACTTACTAAAGCCACTATAACCCTCTAAAATTCACTTCTAAGAATAAGATCAAGAATGGGAAATGGAAACTGCATAATAATTCCTATGGTAAAAGGCGAGCAAGATTTCCCTAAAACTCCTAGAATATGCTCTCACACAACACTCGACATACCTTGATAACATTTAACATTAGTGTCAAGTGACACTTTACGAAATAACATTTCACACAAGGTACGTCCAATGTCACAACACATAACATTAATACACACACACATTTCAGATTACTGTTACGAATAAAAATACTTAACAACGAGGCCTCAGGTCTCTTAATAGACGGGGCCTTGGTTTAACTGGTTGCCCTACGTTCAAAGTGATTTCCCCGAATGTGTTTCCATGGTCTTTCCACCTGCAATACCTCAGTGCAGCATCAGTAATTCAAAGAAGAAATCCAATACATTAAACATACATGATATAACAATAATCATTCAATTGCATATAATATTCATAATTACATTGCATAATTCAAATGAAATTCCATAGCATATTTCAAATATCATCAAGATCATCGGGTTCACAAAAAATCATATAATAACATAAACCAAATCCACACACTATGGATCCCATATGCAGAATCATCAAAATGAATAGTCTAACGAGTCAACATAGTATATTAGGAGTCGACAGAGTCCAAGTATCTCTAAAAACATAATCAAAATGATAGGCTAATATCTATAAAATAGGATCACTATGTGGGCTGAAAGTGGGCCTCACATCCACCCCCTCTAGGCATGAACATCCTCCTGGAGTTCATCGAAGAGGTGCGGATACTGGGCCCTCATCTATGCTGCATCCTCCCATGAGGTTGTGACCTCATCATAGCAATCCCACTAGACCCTAACCTGGTCCAGCGTTCTGCCTCGAAGTCCCAATGTCTGTCGAGCCAAAATGCGAATGGGCTCTAGAGCCAACTGGCCATCTGACTCCACCTGCAAGGCATCCCAATCAATAATATGAGACTCGTCATAGATATACTTCTGCAAAACCGATACATGGAACACATCGTGGATGCATGACAGGCTAGGTGGCAAGGCTAGTCGATAAGCAACGGGCCCTATCCTCTCTAGGATCTCAAATGGACCAACAAAATGAGGTGCGAGCTTAGAGCCTTTTCAAAAATGGATTGGACTCTTGTGCGGTCGCACTCTCAAGAAGACTCTGTCTCCCACAAGGTAGGCTCGGTCTATCCTCTTCGCATCTGCATAATTTTTCTGTCTATCCTGAGCCTCTAAGAGACGTTGCCTAATCGGGGTGATCTGCTGCTCCATATCTCAAACTAACTCAGGATGAATGGAAACTCTATCCTTGATCCTATCCCAACTCAGTGGGGTCCTGCAAGGTCTACCATATAATGCCTGGAAAGGAGGCATTCCCAAAGATGCATGATGCCCATTATTATAGGCAAATTCCACAAGATGCAGATACTCCTCCCACCGGGTCTAATGATCCATAACATACATGCGAAGCATGTCCTCTAAAACCTGATTGACCCTCTCGGTCTGCCCATCTGTCTCTAGATGATAGGCTGTACTGAAATTGAGCCTAGTGCCCAATGCTGCCTGAAGCTCTCTCCAAAAGGATGAGGTGAAAAGAGAGTCTCTATCGGAGATGATCTTATGAGGTATGCCATGAAGTCTGACAATATCTTGTAAGAACACCTGGGCTATTGCGGGTGCTGTAGAGGTAGTACGAACTGGAGAAAAGTGGGCTACTTTAGTCAACCGGTCCACTGTCACCATAATAGCATCATGGCGTCTAGACGACATCGGAAGACCAACTATAAAATCCATGGATATAACCTCCCACTTCCACACTGGAATATCATGTGGCTGTAGGAGTCCTCCAGGATGGCAGTGCTCTGCCTTAACCCGCTAACACTCAAGACATCTGGCCACTATCTCAGCAATCTGCAATCTCATGCCTGGCCAATGATACAGTTGTCTCAAATCTGCATGTAGCTTCTTAACCCCGGGATGTGCTGCATATGGTGCTCTGTGAGCCTCAAGTATAATGAATGCACGTAAATCTTCGGTAGAAGGTACATAGATATGCTCTCGATGGCGTAGAAGCCCATCGGACTCTAAAGTATAACCAACATACTTCCCCTCCAAGGGTCTCTGGGATCGAATCATCTCACAAACCTCAGTATACCACTCATCTCGTAGAAGATGTCGGAGGATCTGACCCCTCAAATCTGTGCCTGCAGTCATAGAATAGATATCATGTCGTCTCCTGCTCAAGGCATCTGCAACAACATTCTCTTTCCCCTTGATGTAGTGGACATCAAAGTCATACTCACATAAGAACTCCATCCATCACCTCTGCTGAGCATTAAGGTTAGGCTGAGTAAATATATACTGAAGACTCTGATGGTCTGAATGAAGCTCAAAGCGGTGACCTAAGAGGAAGTGACACCATCGCACTAAGGCATGTACCACTGCTGCAAGCTCCAAATCATGCGTAGGGTAATTGAGCTCATGAGTCTTAAGCTTCCTAGACTCGTAAGCAATAGCTCACCCTCCCTGCATAAGGACTGCCCCTAATCCATCTAATGAAGCATCTGTGCACACCACAAATTCTGCTGAAGGATTTGGCACTGCAAGAATCGGTGCACTGGTGAGTGCTCTCTTGAGCTCCTGAAAAGCCCTCTCACACTTTTCTGTCCACTCAAACTTCTTCCCCTTTCACTGAAGGGAAGTAATAGGATGTGCCACTCTAGAGAATCCCTCAACAAAATGTCTGTAATAACCGGCAAGTCCCATGAAACTTCTGACCTCAGTCACTGTGGTAGGTGCTGGCCAATTCATAATAGCCTCTATCTTTGATGGGTCTACTGAGATCCCATCACCAGATATGACATGCCCCAAATACTTAACCTCTGTTCTGAAGAAGGAACACTTCAACAAGCTGCCAAACAACTGATTATCTCTTAAACACTGCAAAACCTGTCTCAAGTGCCCTTTGTGCTCTTTCTCATCCTTGGAATAAATCAGGATGTCATCAAGGAACACAATAACAAACTTATCTAAGAAGGTGCAGAATACACCATTCATAAGGCTCATAAATATAGCTGGGGCATTCGTAAGACCGAAAGGTACCACGGTAAACTTATAGTGGCCGTACCTAGTGCGAAATGCGGTCTTATGAATGTCACTGTCAACTATCCTCAACTGATGGTACCCTGACTTAAGATCTATCTTGGAGAATACTCGGGCACCTTGCAACTGGTCAAATAAGTCATCAATCCTAGGAAGTGGATATCGATTCTTAATGGTAACCTTGTTCAACTGTCGATAATCCATGCACAACCTAAGTGACCCATCCTTCTTCTTAACGAAGATCACTGGTGCACCCCAAGGAGAAACACTAGGTCGAATGTGACCCTTCTCTAACAACTCCTCAAGCTGAATCTTGAGCTCATTAAGTTCATTCGTGGTCATCCTATAGGGCACTCTGGATACTGGTTCAGCTCTTGGCACAAGGTCTATGTGAAAGTCAACTGCTCTGCGAGGAGGCATACCAGATAACTCTGACGGGAAAACATCTGCAAATTCCTGGAGGATGGAATGGTCCTCAAGAGAAGTCTCACCCTCATCCTCATCCCCTCTGTCACTGATAGTGATGGCAAATAACTGACACCCCTTCCGCATGCACCGCTTAAGTTGCATAGTAGATATCATGTGAAGAGATACTGGTCTCTGAACGCCTAAAATAACTGTAGCCATGTCGTCATCATCCAAACACTCTATCTTCTTCTGACGGCAATCTAGCTTGGCTCTATGGGCATATAGCCAATCCATGCCAAGTACTACATCATATGATCCCAATGGGGTAATCCTAAGGTCTGTCAAAGTGGTCAACTCTCCAATCTGAATTTGACAATCCCTAACTAAGGAGATGACCGATACTCTAGAACTGGAAGCCAACTCAACTTCCCAGCTATCTTTCTGCCTAGATGCCACTAGCCCGCAACGCTCCACTACAAATGGAGATATAAAGGAGTCGGTGGCTCCTGAGTCAAACAATATAGAAATACTGATACCTCGAATCATACCTACTGACTCAATCACGGTGGCCTGGTGCTCGGCCTGGCGGTTATCCACTGCTACAAAAACTCTATGGGACCTACCTAAGTCCCCCATAGTGGGCTCTGATCTAGCTGCTCTCTGTCCGCTGCCCTGTGGACAATCTCTAACAATATGTCCCATGCCCCCACAAGTGAAGCATGGTCCACGTACATGTACCTATGTCCCCTGTGGCCTGCTGAACTGTGATCCACCTCCTCTGGTAGATTCGGTAAAACCACCTCTAGAGGATTGCTGAGTCCCGACAGAAGGGGTGTATGGTATGTCTATCTTATGATCCCTCTTCTGCCACTGACCCTGCCACTACTTGGGCTTATTGCCCTGATGCCCTTGTGTACCTTTTTGCTTATGGTCCTATCGATCCTGCTGCTGAGGCTGCTCCTGCTGAGTCTGCTGAGGGGTTTGGAAAGACCCCGAAGAATACCTCTTATTCTTCTTCCAGCGATTTCTCTGAAAACTAGAACCCTGTGATGCAGAATTATTGTACTGAAACTGATCTCGAGAATCAGATGACCCTCTAACAACCTCTTCAGCTACCTTAGCCCTGTCAACTGTAAACAGTAGATCTCCAGGTGCCAACATACGTACCATGCCTGCAATGTTGTGGTTCAGACCACTGATAAACCGGTTAACCTACAATTTCTCATCTCTCATGTACTCCACATAAGGGAGTAGGTCAATGAACTTGCCCTCATACTGGGCCACTGAAATTCCCCTCTGCTGAAGGCTATGAAACTCATCAATACGCTTCTGCCGAAATTGCTCTGACAGGTACCTAGCCTTGAAGAGCTCTAAGAAAGTCTCCCAAGTCAATGTATTAAGGTCCAAGTGTCCCTTAAACTGCTCATGATCCCACCATGAAGAGGCTCCAACTCTCAATAAGTGAATAGCAAAGCGGGCCTTGACATTGCTGTCATAGGCACGCAACCCAAAACATCTGCCTAAGCTATGAAGCCATGAATCTACCTCTATACCATCTGTGGATCCCTCAAAAGTGGGTGGGCCAAGGTGCATCAACTCTCTGATAGCATCTCCTGTGTCTCTAGCTCGTGTGCGTCCCTCAACCCTAGGTGGTGGCTCTGGGCCATGTACTGACTCTGCTTGACCCTCTTCCCTTCTAGAAGGGCTCCTACTCCACTCTCTAGCCCCACCCCCTAAACCATGATCCTGCTGGTGACCAAACTGAGGTAGTCTATCCAGAATAATACCAGCCAAATTCTGAAAAGCTGTCAATAATTCTCGGTTGGGATCTGGTGGTGGTTCAGGAATGGGATCCTGATTCCCTTCTGGAATCTCTATCTCCTCAACCGAAATGGAGGGAGCACGTCTACGGCCCCTCCCTTGTCCTCGCCTGCATCCATGGGCTTGTCGAGTAACTACTGGCATCCTACACAAGCACAAAAGTTCAATTGTTAATTGTGGTGGTTAAGGCTCCTAGTGTTGAACATCGCTCTGATACCAAAATGTGGTGCCCAAAATATCAAGGCAAAACACAACCAACAAAACAGTTGTCACTACATTGCTAACAATTATGAGGAATGCATCAATCAAGACCATGGATATGTAGGTGCATGGAATATAGTTCCACTAGTTGTTACTGATACATTTGATAGAGATGAAGATGAAAACTTTGATGATGTCCCTTTGCTTTCTACTGATTACGATCATATCTCAGGATTGGTCAAAATTTGTAAGTATATATATTTCACATTATATGATCCATTGAGCTGCATGTATAGATATATAGATAGATATATAAATTGAACTAAGTAAATTTTAAGATCTCACACATGTATATATAAATTTACTGTGCAGGAGATGTCTTTGCAGTGATTGCTGAGCATGGAAATGTAGGAGTTGGTTATTATTTATTGTCTTGTACTACAAAGAGTATGAAGTTACTTGAACCTAAAGAAAATGATGGAATGTTTTTACCCATAGGTTTGTACATGCTTTACATCAATATTTTGAGCTCAATTTGAAAATTTTAAATTTCAACCTTTTAACAAATTTCAAATTTAGTTTGTTTAAATTTATATTGTTAAAATTTGTGACCTGTAGGTTTAGTTGTTTTAGAGGGAACATATTTCAAGAAAATCAAAGTAACTCAACATGGTATCCACTTTGTTGATTACCAACCAGACACGAAGCTGTTTCGATATAGTCGCCTAGTAGTTGCCACATCCATTTTTCTCCATCTAGTTAAATCTCAATGTGGACATCATAAGTGGAGATTAGATAGTGAGGATCATGAGAGAATATTACATGTTCTCCATGAAAGGTCTGAAACAATTGATTTGGTCTAAAAAGTATAATATGTATACCTATTTCATGTGTTAGGACCTACTTAATATGTCTGGATTAAATTGAATATATACTTTGTTTATATATTTAAACATATGATGGACTATAATTTTTTGATATATGATGGACCTATTTGATGGTTCAATGGTTTTAATATATAGAATTTTATGTATGCTTTTATATATATATTCTTTTATACATGTATGGTTCTATATGTATACTTTTATTATTTAATTATTTTTATAGATTGCTTATTAGTTAAAGATTTTATGTATGCTTTGATTACATGTATTAACATGTCCATTAGTTATATTGCTTATGACATGTCCTAGTTCTAGAATGAGTTAGAATAGTTATTGTCCATTAGTTACATGTATTAAAACTAGTTATTTTTTATTATATTAATTCTAGATCCCCTTAATACCTCCCTTTAAGATTGCTTATTAGTTAAAGACCCCCTTAAGATACTAAAAAATGATGAAATTAGTTAGATTACTTATGACATGTGTTAGTTCTAGAATGAGTTAGAATAGTTATTGTCCATTAGTAATATGTATTAAAACTAGTTATTTTTTATGATATTAATTCTAGATCCCCTTAAGACCTCCCTTTAAGATTGCTTATTAGTTAAAGATCCCCTTAAGACACTAAGAAATGATGAAATTAGTTAGACTACTTATGACATGTGTTAGTTCTAGAATGAGTTAGAATAGTTATTGTCTATTAGTTACATGTATTAAAACTAATTATTTTTTATAATATTAATTCTAGATCCCCTTAAGACCTCCCTTAAGATTTCTTATTAGTTAAAGATCCCCTTAAGACACTAAAAAAAGATGAAATTAGTTAGATTACTTATGACATGTGTTGTTTCTAGAATGATTTAGAATAGTTATTGTCCATTAGTTACATGTATTAACTAGTTATTTTTTATGATATTAATAAAATCTAATCAACTGAAACCATCCAATCAACTCATCTAATCAGATCATACTATCAAATCAAATGAAACTATCTAATCTAATCAAATGAAACCATCTAATCAAATCATATCATCAAATCATATCAACTAATCAAATAAAACCATCTAATCAAATCTTATATCATCTAATCAAATGAAATCATCTAATCAAATCATACCATCTAATCAAATGAAACCATCTAATCAAATCATATATCATCTAATCAAATCATACCATATAATCAAATGAAACCATCTAATCTAATAAAATTAAACCATCTAATCAAATCATATTATTATCTAATAAAATCATATCATCTAATCAAATGAAATTATCTAATCAAATCATATGATCTAATCAAATGAAACCATCATAAATAAATATAATGTCAAATCATAAATCATCTATGTCTAGAGGTCTGTATAGCATATAAATATATGTCTCAAATCATACACTGAAAATATCAAACATATAATAATGACATCTATAATGAGTCTCAAATAAAAGATATGTGCAACATGTCCTAAACTAGGGAGTCATCTAGACGCATGCGAACAAAGCGACCCTCTGACTGACTGCCACGAGCATCCTCTTACTATGAGGCAGCAACTAATCCTTGTGAATACAAATGCATGTATATAATAATAATGTAAAATACTTAAAATATATTATAAATGCATGTTTAAACTTACTTATTTTTAAAACTTACCTGACCACTACTAGGTGTCACATCTACTGAATCTCTCCTATGAAGAGCATCCTCTAGCTATGAAGAAACAACTAATCCCTGCAAATTTAGTACAATAGTTGGTTATATACATGTGCATAGTATAATGTAAAGTACTTGAAATATATAAATACATGTGTACAAGTGTACACATGCATGATTAAACTTACATATATAAAACTTAATTGACCACTAGTAGGTGTCACATCTACTAGATCTCTCATATGAAAATTATCTAAGGCTACACTAGAGGTAACATGCTTTGCTAACTGTGTCTAAAAAATATTATACATTGAACAAACTTCAATACACACATCTACAATTAATTGTTCACTAAAACTCCTAAGAAAGGAGAAAAGAAAACTTTATATACCTGGGTCTCAGGAGCAAGAGGATCATTAGTTCGCTACACCATCATATCATCAACTGAAACTACATCACCTACACCCCCTTTAGTCATAAACCTCTCTAGTAATGATGAGTGTAGGGGTGACACTAGCTGGGAGGGGACTGATGTAGAACCTGAAACATCAGGATGCAATAACATATCCATAAATGATCTAACATCAGTGCCAGCATCCACCTGAACTAACCCACACAACTACTCATCAAATGTTTCTAGGCCCTCATTAGTGATGTGTACATCTCCAACCTGGATACCTCACTTTCCAACTGTAGACTGATTTGATGGTGTAGAGTGCTCTGCACTATGTTGTGCCTGACTAGATGGTCCAAAGCCCTCTGCACTATGTTGTGCTTGACCCCATGGAATTCTAATGACATCCCTAACTGAATTTACTAGGATCCTTTGCATGTCAGCAATATAACACTAGGACTTTAGGAGATCCTCCAAAAAGTAAAGTGCCACTAAATGTTAGGAATAAGAACACTGAGAGGGGGGGTGAATCAGTGTTCATTGTATTTTAACTTTTCACTTTAATATTTATACTGAACTTAAATGCTTATGTACTAAATTAAACATTTACATAAACATGAAACATGAAATCAACACATGACACCAATATGGTTATGGGAAAACCCAAATAGGTAAAAAATTCGGTGGGAATTGACACCCACTAATATTTTGCACTAGTGTTTTATGATCCTTGTTAGAAGATCCTTAACCCTGTTAGGAGTTTCTTTACAATAATTTAAGTAAAATAGACCTTGTTAAGGGTCAGACCCTGTTAGGAGTCTTTTACAATTGTCCCTATTAGGGGAGAGGATGCACTATCCAAGAGCTCAATGCTCAAGTGGTGAAGGATACAACCTTCTGATCTCAAATATACACTATATCTGCAGGATGAACTGTCACTGTGACACTGCTTATCAGATCAGTTCCTTTGATGCACTAGTGCTTTGACCTCTAAAAAAGCTCTAATAAATCTTCTAGTGTCTTCGTACACTTCTTCTCTACTTCTTATAACTCTCTATCAACTTCCATGCTAAATACAATGGGCGCACCTTATATTTATACGCTCATACAAAATAAACAACTAGGTCAGCCCTTAGACCTATTACATACAATGCTTCCAAATGAATTGGCTTAAGCATGCTTACAAAAAAATAAGTATATATGTTAGAAACCTAAATACAATGGGTGCATAACCTTTAGAACATTATATTATAATTGCAAACCAAAATACTAATTGTCGGCTTCATGCTCTATTCTTCACTAGCACACACTGGCTATGCAACTTCAACTGATTGTAACTTTCTCATCCTTGCACATCTGATCATGCACTCTTTGACTAAGTAAGAATATAGTCTAACCAACTTAAATTCTAGGGCACATACCATAATTCTTCTATACGCAGGTGCGCCGATGCTCTGATCTTCAGAAACTCTATACACTGTCCAGTCTTCAACACTTAACTAATTTCTGATCTTCTCTTCAAGTGCATTGACTCCAAACTGCTATATGACTTTGTTTCCATAATGAAAATACTATATTAAGTCATATACATTAGTATAAAGAAATTTCCAACACTAAATGACTATGATGACCCAAAAGTGCTTGTATCTCTCCATGTGCAGGAAGACTTGTAACTCTATACACCTCATCACTAACACCTCCAATAGTACTAGATGAAACCTCAAAAGATGATCTGTCTCTACTTAGTCTAGTCAAAATGTATCTACCAATTGAATCTAAAGTGATATAGGTGGTTGCAGAAGTAATCTTCCCTATCTTTTCAACTACTCCCCTCTGAGAAGCAATGATCGCTCTATCTACAGTAGGAGCCATCATCGGTGCCACTACAAGAGTCCTCTGCCCAACCAGCTATCTATGAGTATGTACAACATGATCAGGCCTATGATACTAATCATGGTCTACAACCCTCCCACACCCCTGACTGTAATATGTAGGAAGATCTAAATAGTTGACCATAAGTCCCAAATAGAACTCAGCGTACAACTGCTATGCAAAATATAGAGGAATCTAGTCATTATTAGGATTAGAACCATGTGTTGCAAGAAATCAAGGGTATATCATGCATGCAATCTAAGGAATCATACACCATGTGACCTGATATGTCCTCACCTTGGCCTTCCCCTCATAATAGGTAAAACCTATTGCTTCATGATATCCTTGGGGACACGGCTCTGAACCGTCTCCAAGGAAACATCACCCGAGACCTCGGCTCTCAAATCTCAAAAAATAGTATCAACTTCCTGAGGTGTAAAGGAGGAGTGAGATCTCAATCTAGTAGTCATCTCCTCCAAACTAGTCAATACACTAACACAAGTATCTCTATATATTCTATATGCTAAAGATGTATGGATGGAATATCTAAGTTGAGCTAGCTCTATGTCAACAATATGAAAAATGGTTTATATATCAGGAGTGTGAGGTGCATCCTATGTGGTCATCTAGATACATAACATGTGAAATCTAAGTGTTAAAAATTAAGTACTTTAAATTACATGTTTTAACTATGTGTAAAATGGAAAAAAATATCTGAATATATGAAATTATACTTAAATTTACAATACTAGAGTGTACTAATAGTCGTAAAGGGTCCTAGGATGTACTAATTGGCATTAAAATAGGTCCTATTAGGTCAAGTAAGTAGTCTTATTAGGTACTAAGGGTCATAGGATGTACTAATTGATTTTAATAGGTCATATTAGTCCTATTTGGTCTTAAGTCCAGTCTTATTAAGTCTTAAGGGGTCCTATTAGGTCTTAAGGGGTCCTATTATAGGTCCTAAGGATCGTAAGGGTTCTTAAATATTTTTATGTCACAATAGGGGTCCTAAAGGAACCTAGAGTGTATTAATAGTCCTAAAGGGTCTTTGGATGCACTAATTGGTATCAATAGGTCCTATTAGGTCAAGTAAGTGATCTTATTAGGTCTTAAGGGTCGTAGGATGTACTAATTAGTATTAATAGGTCCTATTAGGTCAAGTAAGTGGTCTTATTAGGTCTTAAGGGTCCTAAGATGTACTAATTGGTATTAATAGGTTCTATTAGGTCAAGTAATTGGTCTTATTAGGTCTTAAGGGTCTTTGGATGTACTAATTGGTATTAATAAGTCATATTAGGTCAAGTAATTGGTCTTATTAGGTCTTAAGGGTCCTAGGATGTACTAATTGGTATTAATAGATCCTATTAGGTCAAGTAAGTGGTCTTATTAGGTCTTAAGGGTCCTAAGATGTACTAATTATTATTAATAGGTCCTATTAGGTTAAGTGGTCTTATTAGATCTTAAGGGTCCTAGGATGTACTAATCAGTATTAATAGGTCCTATTAGGTCAAATAAGTGGTATTATTATGTCTTAAGGGTCCTAGGATGTACTCATTGGTATTAATAGGTCCTATTCTATGTCTTAAGTGGTCCCATTCTATGTTTTAAGGGTTCTTAAAGAGTTTTATGTCACAATAGGGGTCCTAAAGGAACCTAGAGTGTATTAATAGTCCTAAAGGATCTTTGGATGTACTAATTGGTATTAATAGGTCCTATTAGGTTGTAAGGGGTCCTATTATAGGTCCTAAGGATCTTAAGGGTTCTTAAAGAGTTTTATGTCACAATAGGGGTCCTAAAGTAACCTAGAGTGTATTAATAGTCCTAAAGCGTCCTAGGATGTACTAATTGGTATTAATAGGTCCAATTAGGTCTTATTAGGTCTCAAGGGTCCTAGAATGTACTAATTGGTATTAATAGGTCCTGTTAGGTCAAGTAAGTGGTCTTATTAGGTCTTAAGGGTCCTGGAATGTAGTAATTGGTATTAATAGGTCCTATTCTATGTCTTAAGTGGTCCTATTCTATGTCTTAAGGGTTCTTAAAGAGTTTTATGTCACAATAGGGGTCCTAAAGGAGCCTAGAGTGTATTAATAGTCCTAAAGGGCCTTTGGATGTACTAATTGGTATTAATAGGTCCTATTAGGTCTTAAGGGTTCCTATTATAGGTCCTAAGGATCTTAAGGGTTCTTAAAGAGTTTTATGTCATAATAGGGGTCCTAAAGGAACCTAGAGTGTATTAATAGTCCTAAAGGGTCCTTGGATGTACTAATTAGTATTAATAGGTCCTATTAGGTCTTATTAGGTCTTAAGGGTCCTAGGATGTACTAATTGGTATTAATAGGTCCTATTATGTCAAGTAAGTGGTCTTATTAGGTCTTAAGGGTTCTAGGATGTACTAATTGATATTAATAGTTCACATTAGTCCTATTGGGTCTTAACTATAGTCTTATTAAGTCTTAAGGGTTCCTATGAAGTCTTAAGGGGTCCTATTATAAGTCCTAAGTGTCCTAAGGGTTATTAAAGAGTTTTATGTCTATGTGAATAACATTCATACATGTAACTCTAAAACATATGTACATAATTTTGAGAGAGAGAGAGAGAGAGATTTGTAATATAAATACTTGTTAGGAATAGTCCCAAGACATAATTGCGAGGGGCGGTGAATCAGTTATCTACTAGTTTTAATTATTTATCTAATTAAGTATACTAAAACATAAAGCATAAACACAATGAAAGAACACTTGAACACAACACCAATATTTTGGTTATGGGGAAACCCAATTAGGTAAAAACCCCAGTGGAAATTTACACCCACTAATAATTTGCACTAGTGTTTTATGTTCCTTGTTAGAAGATCCTTAACCCTGTTAGGAGTTTCTTTACAATATGTTTAGTACAGTAGACCTTTTCAAGGGTCAGACCCTATTAGGATTCTTTTACAATTAACCTTGTTAGGGGTGAGGATGCACTATCTGAGAGTAAACTACTCAAAGGGGTGAAGGCTACAACCTTCTGAATAAAAGATACACACTATATCTGGATCTTGGTGAACTGCACTTTGACCTACTATCTAGATCAGTTCCAATGTATAGTGAAAACACTTTACTTGGTCAAATAGACCTTATGTTGATGGCTTAACACTTCACACACTCTGCTCTGCTCTTCACAATTAACTCTGAACCATACTTAGCAATCACAAATGACTTCCTATAAATATCATTCCTCCAAATGATATAATCAAGTTGGCCTGTTATAACCACCTTGAAATCATATTAGAGTAACCATAACATAATCCAATAATAATTATGAGGCTCTACTAAGCATGTAACACATTCGAGGACTTGTCCAATATTAACAATTGTAGACATATGCTACACACTGTCGGCTCTACCAAAGTAACTAAAACTTTCTCCTCAAGCTGAATTAAATCATATGCCCTTAACCTAACATTACTAACTATTCTCCAATCACTAATCCAAGGGCACATACTGAAATGATATGCACAACTCCTAAACCCTATTAGGGGTGAGGATGCACTATCTGAGAGCAAACTGCTCAAAGGGGTGAAGGCTACAACCTTCTGAATAAAAGATACACACTATATCTGGATCTTGGTGAAATAAACTTTGACCTACTATCTGGATCAGTTCCAATGTATAGTGCAAACACTTTACTTGGTCAAATAGACCTTATCTTGATGGCTTAACACTTCACACACTCTGCTATGCTCTTCACAATTAACTCTGAACCATACTTAGCAATCACAAATGACTTCCTATAAATATCATTCCTCCAAATGATATAATCAAGTCGGCCTATTATAACCACCTTGAAATCATATTAGAGTAACCATAACATAATCCAATAATAATTTTGAGGCTCTACTAAGCATGTAACACATTCTGGGACCTGTCCAATATTAACAATTGTAGACATACACTACACACTGTTGGCTCTACCAAAGTAACTGAAACTTTCTCCTCAAGATGAATTAAATCATATGCTCTTAACCTAACATTACTAACTATTCTCCAATCACTAATCCAAGGGCACATATAGAAACAATATGCATAACTCCTGAACCAATATAATCTCTGTCGGCTTTTCTAAATAAACACAAGAAACTACTACTGCTGAATAGCAACTACATAACTTTACTTCTACTGATCATTAGACTCTATGTCCATGAATGTAACATCACTAACATGTCTCCATCAAATATCCAAACGTGCAAGGCTCTATGATAACTATATGGACAATCATTCACCAAACACTTCCAGTAACTCTGTCAGGAACACTACTAACACAAGCTTCTATATAACTGTCTGTACTAATAGTTAACCTCTACGTCCATGATATCATGTTGATAACATGACCATGTTGTATAAACCATAATCTTACTACATAAGTCTTCCATGCATGCTACTTACCATATGTTGTCATCAATGACAAACATATAGTCAGCACTAGCTTGCTGGCAAATCTCCAACAATCTCCCCCTTTGGCATTGATGGAAACATATGAAATGAAAAACACCATCAACCCAAATGAACATTCCTTTTATAAAATTCTCCATTTCCTCTTCAAAACTCCCCCAAGGATGAATCCTCCTTCTACTACAATCTACCTCAACATTCTCCATTTCCTCAACTGAACTACTTCCATAATTGAATACTACTCCCCCTTAGTATATTACTCCTTTTACTTCTATTTTTCATGACTATATATTACTCCCCCTTTGACATCAATGGAAAAGGGTGCCAAATAGTTTAAGCACTGGTACTACTTCTAAGGTAGAGTAGTCAACCATCCATAAATCCCTGAGGACTGATGCTCTTTCTTCTTTCTTCTAAGCAGAATTAGGGAAGGGAATTAATCCCAACTTCTCCCTGAGATACTCAAAACTATACTTTGGCAAGGGTTTTGTGAATATATCTGCTAGCTGATTTTTAGTACTAACATAGTCCAGCTTAACTTCTTTCTCTACTACTTTCTCTCTTAGGAAGTGATACTTGATCTCAATGTGTTTCATCTTTGCATGCATCACAGGGTTCTTTGACATATTGATAGTGCTAGTGTTATCACAATGTATAACAATAGGATAGTCAATATGAATTCCAAAATCCTTTATCATTTGCTTGATCTAAACAATTGTAGAAAAATTTAGGGCTGCTGCAACATACTCCACTTATGTTGTTGACTGAGAGATACAATTTTGCTTCTTGGTTGTCCAAGTGACAAGTTTGTCATCAAGAAACACTACTCCTGATGTACTCTTTCTATCATCAATGCATCCTACCCAATCTACATCAGTATATACATGAAGCTCAACATTTTATGAATTGGGATACCATATACCATAATCTATAGTGCCTTGCAAGTATCTAAATATTCTTTTTACTACCATGAGGTGACTTTGTTTAGGCTCTACTACAAATCTTCCAACTATGCCAACTGCATTGGAAATATTAGGTCTAGTTTGAGTAAGATAAATGAGTTTTCCAATCATAGACTTGAACAATGTTATATCTACTGCTGGTGATTCATCTTCTTTTTTAATCTTGCATCCAGTTATCATAGGTGTCCCTACTGGCTTTCAATCATCCATCTTGAATTTCTTTAAAATATCTTTCACATACTTGGACTTATTAATGAAAATACCTTTCTCTGTCTATAGCACATTCAATCCCAAAAATTATTTGATAGGTCCAATCATGCTCATCTCAAATTCTCTCTGCATCTATTTAACAAATTAAACACTAAGTTTGTCATTACCTCCAAAGATAATGTCATCAAAAAATATAGCTACATGTAGTAAACCTTCAGATGTCTCTCTTATGAATAGATTGCAATCTACTGCTCCTTTCTTAAATCCAATCATTGTTAGATATCCATCCAGTCTCTCATACCAAGCTCTAGAGGTTTTCATAAGTCCATAGAGGGCCTTCTTCAATATACATACCATGTTAGGTCTATCTGATAAGGTCATTCCTTCTGGCTGCTCAATGTATACTTCTTCTTTTAATTCTCCATTCAAGAATGCTGACTTGACATCCATCTAATAGACTTTGAAGTTTTTGACTGTTACATATGCTAGAAACAACTTAATAGCTTCTAATCTACTCACAGGTGAAAATGTGTTTGAATAATCAATGCCTTCTCTCTGCGCATATCCCTTACATACTAACCTGTCTTTATTTCTTACTATTGTACCATCTTCATTCATCTTGTTTTTGAATATCCATTTTGTTCCAATCACATTCTTATCACTTGGTCTTGGGATGAATTCCCAAGTATCATTCTTGATAATCTAATCTAGTTCCTCTTGCATAGCATCATGCCAATCTAAATTATTACATTCATCTTCAACACTTAAAGGTTCAATCTAAGATAGTAAACATACTACTTCATTGCTTGTTGAATTCTTTTTTTTTGATCTTGTTGTGACTTTGCTGCTCTAATCTCCAATGATGTCATCCTTAGAGTGATATCTAGATGTATATTTTGGAGCTTTAGGTGAAACTAACTCATCTTCCTTCTGAGTTTCTTCTTCACTTATTTCAGGGTCATTCAAAAATACATTGATACTGTCAAACATCTCTTCAACTACTGTCTCACTAGTGGAAGGTCTAGGTTCTTCTTCAATCATAGGTGAGTAATCATGATATCTTTCTTGAACTATAAAATTTTCATCAATATTAACATGAGTACTTTTAATGATGTTCTTCAATCTTAAATTGAAATATCTATAAGCTTTGCTTTTAGTAGAGTAACCAAGAAAAATACCTTCATCACTTCTTGCATCAAACTTGCCTACAGCTTCATCCCTCTTGATGTAGCACTTGCTTCCAAATATTCTAAAGTATTTCACTGTGGGAAAATTACCAAACCATAGCCCATAAGGTGTCTTGTCTATGACAGGCCTTAATTGTATTCTATTGATTGTATAGACTAAACTGTATTAACCACATCTCTCCAATAGGTGTGTGCAACTTTTCCTTTAATCATGATGGTGCGCACTATATCAAGGATAATCATGTTCCTTCTCTCTACAATCCCATTTTTCTGAGGGGTTCTAGGTGCACTTAACTATCTTTGTATGCCATGTTCTTCGTAGTACTCATAGAATCTGTTAGAAGTGAATTCTCCTCCTCTATCCGATCTTAGACAATTTATCTTTAGTCCAGATTCATTTTCAACCTTAGTTTTGAATATTTTTAACTTCTCAAATGCTTCTGACTTATGTTTCAAGAATGCAACCCACATCATTCTAGAATAATCATCTAAAAACAAAATGAAATACCTTTCACCATAGTAAGATCTTGTTTGAGTTGGTCCACATAGGTCTGTATGAATCAGATCCAATTTATTCTTTGCTGAATTATGCTTGCTCTTGAATGAATTCCTTACATGCTTTCCCATTACACATTCCCTGTAGATGGTATCAACTAGCTTTGCTATGCTAGGTAGGTCTCTTACTACCTTAACATTACTGATCTTTACTATGTTATCAAAATTGATATGACATAGTCTTTTGTGCCACAACCAACTATCATCTACTTTAGCAAGAAAACAACTTGCTTCTGGATTAAGATGAAAAACATTACCTTTGGTCTTTGATCCTGATGCAATCATTTATCCTTCTTTGTTGTTAATGATGCCCTTGTTTCCATTGAATTCCAATCTGTAACCTTTTTCAAGTAACTACCCAACACTTAGTAGGTTATGTTTCAAACCATCGACATAAAGAACATCATCAGGTACTATTCTTTCCACCCAAGGTGATGGCTCCTCTACCAATGATAGGTTTGGGGGTGTTATCTCCAAATCTAACCATGCCTCCTTTGTATCTATCCAAATGAACATATCTATCTTTGTCTCATGTCATGTGATGTGAGAAACCACTATCAATGATCTAATTTGTCCTGATGTTAGCTTGTGAAATCAAAGTTAATTCGTGTGAATCCTTTCATCTTCAAGAGCAATGAATCTGATTTCTTCTTATGTTGATTCTTCATTTGATACTCCATCTCCAGCATAATAGCATTCATTTGTATACTTAGGCTTGTAGTTATTCTAGTGTCTTTTAACTCTTGTAGGACACTTAGATGCAAAATCACCAATCTTATTACATGAAAAGCATTTAAATGGTAATTTACCTTCATATTTCCCTTTTCCTTTATTTTCTCTTTTAACAATCATAGCAATGAAATCATCTAGTATTTTCTCTTCATCACCATCATCAAAATTACCAAAGGTGTTTGCAGATTTCTTACCATGGATTGATGCTTTGAAGGTTGTTTCACTTTTAGGTTATGTCTTTAATCTTGAAATTTGAAAAGCTGAAATTTTGTTGATCAAAGTCTCTCTTTTAAAATTTGATGTAAGCTACATGGTCTCATCAAGTATGTTTATCTAGTTTTCATACTCTATTGTGAGAGTGGTCATCAATTTATCCATAATGTCTTCTTCTGAAATCTCTCCACCATTGTTCATGATTCTTGCAACTGCTTCATTAATCCTTTGGTTGTAAGCTCTAATGTTCTCTTTAGGTAGCATCTCTAATGCATTGTATCTTTTCTTCTAAGTTTTTTTGTGTGCATCTTTTTCTTGTTTATCTCCTTCAAACATGTCTTCTAGGTGCTTCTATATCTTGTAGGCTGTGTCAATTTTCTTTATCTCTGAAAACTCACTATCAGATAGGGTGTTGATAAGGGCTTCTTTCATTATTGCATTCCGATGGAAAAAATCCTTCTACTTGCTTGTAGCATCATCCTTTGCAAGATCTGCTAGAGAGGGGATCTCAACTTCCTTGATAGCCACTTCAAAAACTTCAAAAGAAATGCACTACAAATGTGTCATCATCTTGTTCTTCCAATCAAGATAATTCTCTCCATCAAACTTAGGACTATCTTTTCTAAAGAATTCCATCTTGATCAACCTCAAGCTTTTAAACTTTCTCTCTGAGGCACTTAGCTTTGATACCAATTGTTAGGAATAGTCCCAAGAGATAACTGAGAGGGGGGGGGAATCAATTATCTACTAGTTTCAATTCTTTATCCAGTTAAGTATACTTAATCATAAACAATAAACACAATGAAAGAACACTTGAATAGAACACCAATATTTTGGTTATGAGAAAATCCAATTAGGTAAAAACTCCAATGGGAATTGACACCCACTAATAATCTGCACTAGTGTTTTATGATCCTTGTTAGAAGATCCTTATCCTTGTTAGGTGTTTCTTTACAATATTTTTAGTATAGTAGACCTTGTCAAGGGTCAGACCCTGTTAGGAGTCTTTTACAATTAACCTTGTTAGGGGTGAGGATGCACTATCCGAGAACACACTACTCAAAGGGGTGAAGGCTACAACCTTTTAAATAACAAATCCACACTATATCTGGATCTCGGTGAACTACTCTTTGACCTACTATCTGGATCAGTTCCAATGTATAGTGCAAACACTTTACTTGGTCACATAGACCTTCTGTTGATGGCTCACACTTCACACACTCTACTATGCTCTTCACAATTAACTCTGAACCATACTTAGCAATCACAAATGACTGCCTATAAATATCATTTCTCCAAATGATATAATCAAGTCAGCCTCTTAGAACCACCTTGAAATCAAATTAGAGAAACCATAACATATTGTAATAATAATTTTTTCAGCTCTACTAAGCACACAATAGATTCTGGGACCTATCCAATATTAACAATTGTAAATGTACACTACACACTATCAGCTCTACCATAGTAACTGAAACTTTCTCCTCAAGCTGAATTACATCATGCACTCTTAACCTAAAATTACTAACTATTCTCCAATCACTAATCCAAGGGCACATACCGAAATTATATGTGCCACTCTTGAACCAATATAATCTCTATCGACTCTTTGAAATAAACATAGGAAACTGCTACTTCTGAATAGTGACTACATAAGTTTACTTCTACTAATCATCGAACTCTATGTCCATGAATGTAACATCAATAGCATGTCTCCATCACATATTGAAATGTGCAAGGCTCTGTGATAACTGTACAAACAATCATTCATTGAACACTACCTAGAACTATGTCAGGAACACTACTAACACAAGCTGCTATATAACTATCCGTACTAACAATTAACCTTTGCATCCATGATATCATGCTGATAACATGTCCATATTGTCTATACCATAAGCTTACTACATAAGTATTCCATGCACGCTACTTACCATATGTTGTCATCAATGACAAACATATAGTCAGCACTGGCTTGCTAGCAAATCTCCATCAATACTAACTTTAAAGAAATTTAAAAAAAAATATTTAAATTAATAATTTTTATAAGATCAATGGAACCTAAGATACATGAATTGTTCCTATGACATAGTAAGACACATTAATGGGTCTTTGGGGTCCTACGTGTGTCTAAAGACATCATAAGACATGGATAAGTTTCCTAGAATGTATTAAGGGGTCACATGTATTGTAAGTGGTCCTAAGGGATCCTAGGTTATATTAATTGATTCTAGTACACATATTAAGGGTTGATCAGGGTGACAATGGGTCCTTATATCAATTAATAGAACCTAAGATACATTAATGGGTCCTAGGGAAACCTAAGATACATTAATTGGTCATGGAGGTCTGATGGGGTCATATGTATCTTTAGATGTCATAAGGTATGGATAAGGTTCCTATAATATCTTAAGGCTTTGTAAGTGTCATAAATTCTTGTAAGTGTCATTAATGTGTCTTGGGGGTCCTAATGCATCCTAGGTAGCTTAAGATGTTTTAAGGGATGGATAAAGGTCCTAGAATGCCTTAAGGGGTCGTATGTGTCATAAGAGGTCCTTAGGGATCCTAGCATTTCTTAAGGGGTATTCGGAGTGAAAATGGGTCCTTGTATGTATTAATGGAACATAAGATACATCAATAGGTCCTAAGATTTCATATTTGTTTTAAGATTTAATAAGGGAGCTAGATAAGGGTCCTAGAATGTTAATGGGTCGTACGTGCAATAAGTGGTCTGAAGGGATCCTACATTACATTAATTGATCCTAGTATGTCTTAACTCTTAAAGTTTCTTGATGGAAACAATGGGTCCTATGTGTCTTAAGATAGTGTAAGGGATGGATAAGGGTCCTAGAGTGTCTTAAGGGGTCGTGGGTAACATAAGAGGTCCTAAGGGGCCCTAGTTTACATTAGTGGATCCTCGTATGTATTAATTGAATCTAAGATACATAAATGTGTCCTAAGACAACCTAAGATATGTTAGTGGGTCTTGAGGATCCAAAGGGGTCATATGTGTCTTAAAATGTCATAAGAGATGTATAATGGTCCAATAATGTTAATGGGTTGTAGTTGTGATAAGTGGTCTAAAGGATCTTAGGTTAAATTAATTGATACTAGTATGTCTTAAGGGTTCTTTTGGGAAACTATGGCTTCCCATATGTATTAATAGAAGCTAAGATAGATGAATGGGGCCTAGAACATTTTAAGATATAATAATGGGTCGTATGGGTCCCAAGGGGTCCTATGTGTCTTAAGATGTCATAAGCGATGTGTAAGGGTCCTAGAATATCTTAAGGGGTTGTAGGTGTAATAATACATGTCCTAAGGGATCATAGGTTACATTAATTCATCATAATATGTCTTAAGGAGCCTTGAGGGAAACAATGAGTCCTTGTATGTATTAATGGAATCTAACATACATGAATGGGTCCTATGACATCCTAATATGTATTATAAGGTCTTGAGATTCTTAAGGGATCCTATGTGTCTTAATATCTCTTAAGGGAGGGATAAGGGTCCTAGAAACTTACTACTACAACTTTCTAACATATTTTAACATACTACTAGATCATTTTCTAAAATTTAACTACGAAATTGTTTAAGATTTCTACAAACTAAAAATTATTTAAAATAAATTTAACTAACTAATTATTTACTAACTTTACCAAAAATGTGTGTACTTGAGAGAGAGAAAGATTCCTAATATTTACTAACTTTAAAACAAATTTAAAAACATATATTTTTAATAATTTCTATAAGATCTTAATGTTTCTAAAATTTCTACTATGGTTTCTAATGTTTTGTAAATATTTTCTAACAAACTACTATGATTTTCTATCATTTTCTAACATATTCTAACATTTATACTATGGTTTTTAATGTTTTCAAACATTTTCTAACAATTCTACTATCATTTTATAACATTCTACTATCATTTTCTAACATATTCTAATATTTAACTATGATTTTCTAACATTTCTACAAACTAAAAATTATTATTTAAAACAAATAAGTAACTAAAATAAATATAAACATATAATTTACAATAAAAAATGATAAAAATGTGTGTACCTGATACTACTAACAATCTGAAGAGGTTGAAGAAGCTCGAGAGGTGTTGATGTCGTGTCGCATGTCACTGGTTCACTACAACCACTGGGTCCACAAAATCCAAACAATACACAATGAAAAAAGAAACAAAGCCAGAAATATATAAAGAATCCGGCCAAAGGGAGCTTTGTGTGAAGACCCCACTTCATGTGAAGTACCCTATCTAGGGTACTTTGCATGAAGTGGGGTCTTCATCTGAAGTACCCTTCCCAGGGTACTTCATGCCAAGGGGTTTCTCCCCTTCGCCCAAAGACACCAATTTGAGCGAAGGCCCTACATTTTTTCGCTTCCCTCTAAAGCCAAATTTCTTCATCCCAAAAAGTGGGACACACTATTGTGTTTCAACCTAGAGATGTAGATGGATAAATGAAATATAGGAGTTCAGTAATGATATTTACATGACCAAGTTGTTAATGGGAAAGGTCTTGTAAAAATTATGGTAGATTTTAATTTAGAGGCAACTCAAGTAAATTAGTTAGAATTGGAGCATTCACGTGTAAGTATTGAAGAATTCCCACTGTATAAGGATGTTATTTATTATTTAAGAGATATGAAATACCATAAAGGTCTTACTGATAACCACAAGAGAACCATAAAACTCCAAGAAGATACATATGTATTGAAAAACTAGAGATGTGTATTAGGAAAATTCAATCCTCAAGGAGTTACATGAAAGAGTTTGTGGGGGACATTACTCAGTAAAAACTATAACACATAAGATCATACATGTGTTGGATACTATTGGCCTCATTTTTTATAATATTTTCATTCATATGTCCAAAAATGTGAGCCTTTCCAAAAGTTCTCAGAGAAGCTGAAATATGATGGGGCTTTACCTTTCAGGCCTCTACATACTGAGGAGCCTTTCCAAATGTGGGCTGTTGATTTAATTTTTAAGATTACTGATAAATCAAGTGGAGGTCGCAGATGGATTCTAGTAGCAACAGATTGCTTTACAAAATGGGTTGAAGCAATACCAACCAGACATGCTACAAGTAAATTGGTAATCAAATTCTTGATGAAGAACATTTTAACCAGGTTTGGGATTCCTTACAAGATTATGGTAGACAATGGAATGTGCTTTAGATCAAAAGAGTTTTCTGATTTCTGTGAATCCTATGGAATTATCTATTCTTATTCTTCACCGTACCATCCACAAGGAAATGGCCAAGAAGAATCTAGAAATAAAAATATCCTAAAGATAATCCAAAGGATGCTAGACAGTCATAAATGATTTTGGGATTCAAAGCTAAATTTAGCATTATGGGCTAGTAGAATTAATGTGAATAAATCTACAATACTTTCTCCATATGAATTGGTCTATGGGAAGGAATCTAGATTTCCTTTGAATAATTTTATTTCATTATAAATGTTTCTCAAAAAAGAATAGCTTAAGGACATAAATTTCATGGGGGAGAGGATCAAATGGTTGACAAAATTGGATGAGATCAAAAGAGAGGCTCAAGAAAGGAATATCATAAAACAAAAGCAAGTGAAACTTTGTCACATGACAAGAGAGCACACAACATAATTTTTAAAGTTGGTGATTGGGTGGTAAAGTGTAATGCTAAAGATCAAGACAAAGGGAAACATGACAATCTTGAAGCACTATGGCTGGGAACTTATATTATTGTGTAAAATGGAGGAGATAATTCTTATTTCTTATAGAAGACTAAAGAGATGTTAAAGAATTCTCAGTGCATGCCCAATACCTTAAGCATTTATTCTCTTATAAGAAATAGGGAATATCTCTTAAAATATGATTTTTAATCTTTTTGTTTTTCCTTTTGTTTCTTCTCCTTTTCCTATTTAGTCTTTTGGTCTTCTCTCTATATATAACTAGGATCTCACTATATCCATGTATGAACACATGTCCTCAGAAAGAGCCACTGTTAGCACCCAAATTCTCAATTTGATTTTGCCTCCCATATAACATATTTTAAGATTATATTTTTATGAATATATGTCAATCAAGATGTCCCTAACATATAAATCATAAAATTACTTCATGTTTGCATTTCAAGTTAAGCTATGAGAATAGTTACTGCTAGATTGTGCATGTGTAGGATTGTGTTAAAAGAAGCTGATATAAATTGATCAATCCATATGTGAGTTGGATCTTGAAAACCAACCATTAGATGGGAAACTTAAGGGTGTCACTAAGATGATACATGGAGGAAAGATGTTTTATCATGTTGGAGGTTAAAGGAGAGGAAGACTACTAGACTTTTTGAGAGAAATTAAAGTACAAGAGTGACTAAAGGCATGTGGTTTTTTCAATCAGTTGACATGGATGGAATTTCACATTGAAATTTTTTGCCAAAATATATGCTTCAATGGTGGGTGTTTAAAATTTCATGGGGTGACAATGTCTGAGTTTGGAGGTGACATTCTATGCAGGGAGAATAAAAAAATATTCATACTAATCCAAACTTCGACTATGACACATGCACAGAATAGGAGTGGCAGTTTTATGCAGAGGGCATTTATTGCACATTGGCTAGAGGGTGGTCCAAACTTGTATTTTTATATAAAAGCATTGGTATTGAATTGCCTAAGGTATGTCATATTTTGGTAACAAGTGCTCATGCATGAAGACAACTTATACTTGGCAAATGACTTAATAATATTTTGTGTTCTTGTGATGACTCAGTAGATGATGTGGAAGACAATTGAGCAGTGAGTCGATAGTCAAAGGGTGAATTATATTTCAACAAGTGGCACACATTTCAAGGTGAGGTGGTGGGTCCAAAATAACACATGGAAACATCCTATAATCTCCTGGTCCTAATTGACATAGAGAGAGAAAAACCACCTGATCTTGGGAGGCCATCACATACAAAATGCATCTGAGATGGATGGAAGACATGGGGTGATAGATGGTGAGTACCTGTGATCTCAAGAATTGGAGGCTTGAGGATAGAGAATATCCATGAGATTATGACATTTCCACACATGGTAGGTTAGATGTCATGAATTGGTGATGGGTCTTAGGTGATGTGGTCACATATGTGGGGTGCCTATGATCCTGCAATCTAGAATGATGAGGAAAGAGAAAGTTCTCAGGATAATGACGTGATGCCATGTAGAAAGGCTAACCAGTGTCCAAAGATGTCGCATTTGAAGAGGTGAAGCTTACATGGTGTCTAGGTGTTTCACAAGTAGACTGGCGAGGCAATTAGAGGCTACCATGTAGAAGTAAGGGTGTGGTTGACTAGGTATAGTTTGAGTGGGAAAGTAAAAATTTAGGGATTCTATAAAATAGGGATCTCTAGCATTATAAGTGAGACTAAAGGACAAATATCCATGAATGAATGAATGTTAAAGTGTCATTACTAGTGCCTTAGATATTTTCCATGTTGATGGATTATAGTTAGAAGGAGCCATTTCATAGATGGGACATTTTTCTGGAGATCACTACCAAGGACTATTGGAAAGTGATGTTTGGGACCACTATGGATCACTTAAGGGTTGTCATTTATGGAAACACTTATGTTGCAGTGATCGTATGATGTTATATTAGGTACTAGAGAAACAATCATGAAAATGGCTAAGTAACAAAATCAGGGTAACAATATTCTGTAGTACAATTTTTGTCAGAGAAGATGATATGTGATGTATTATGGCTTGCGAAGTTAAAGGAAGACACTTTTGAATATGTATAAGCTTTAGTTAAGGTCACACATGTTTTGGTGATGAGATTAGTAAGATACAATGATATGAACATATGCAAAGATAGAGAATTAGTGAAATAGGGCATATGAACAGTCACATTGATAAAGTGAAGATCAGATGGAATGGTAACATGCTAAGTTAGATAGGATTATTATACTCCTGACACTTTGGTAATATAAGATCATCGAGTCTATATTTATCATTTTCATATGTAATTAAAATGTTTTTTATTGTATTTGTGAATCTGACTGGATGGAAAAATTAATATAAGTATAGAGTGCTTTGTGGAAGCGATTAGAGTGAGAGTGATGGATATGTGATGGATGTGAATAACATATGCAAGATCAGAGATTGACAAAGCTATAACTAGAACTATCAAAGCATCAAAGATGCTTGTATTGTTCAATTTTTTAAGAACATTTTTGTGATAGCACTTTGATTGTAAGAGATATAGGCTCACTACCTTTAACAGGATTTTTTGTATATCCCTAACTGGGTTTTGTATTCCTCTAATAGGGAAATGTACTATGTAATACTAAGCTCCTAATAGGGCTAGATATCCTAATAGGGATACTATATTTTATTACATAGTTGTGGGTACTATCCCCACCAGGGTTTTCCCTTGGCCAAGGTTTTGTTGAGAACAAATAATGGTGTTATGAGTAATATGTTGTTTGTATATGTTCTTTTCATTTCAAAATTAATATGGTTCATTTACTATTGGTTGAAGTTCAAATTAAAGTGTTGTAATACTGATTCACTCCCCCTCTTAGTATTACCTAATCCTAACAATTGGTATCAGATTTGTTGGCCCTTGGAGAGAAACCCTAATAGCTTAAGGGAGATAAGAATGGATTCAGAAAGTTTGCAAGAGTACTTTGAAGAAGCACTTGATGACTTGGACAAAGAGAAGGCTTAGAATGGAGAACTAAGTTTCAAATTGAGAAGAGCAGAAGGTTTCATCAAGAAACTAAAGGAACAACTTAAAAATTCAAGAAGTCAGAAACAAGACCTTATGGATAAGATCAAAGATGATTCAGACAATGATACATCAGATCAAGTAAAGAAGTTGGAGTAGGAAAAAGAACAAATCAATCTTCTGATAACTAAATAGATTCAACATGAAAAGGATAGAAGACACAAATTTGAAGAGACACTAAAAGAAGAAAATGTGCAGATAGGTCAAATGAAGACTAAAATTGATCACTAAAAAGACAAATTCAAGAATTGGATAAGTACTATCAGATCATCAAAGGTTAACTCACTCAATCCAAATTGCATATTGAGAAATTGCACAGGAGTAGCACGATAAGATTGATAAATAGAGAGAAAGATAGAAACCTAAAGTAGACACGACTAGAGAAGAGATACATGAAGAAAACACTGAAGAAAGACCTACTCTTGAGACACCTAGAGATTAGATCAGACCTTTCAGAGGATATGCTTTGGATGCAACAAAGTTAGACACATGAAAAAAGATTGCAAAGGTAACAATTCTTTCAAATCCTTTTCTAGTTATTGTCATAACTGTTATACATATGGACATAAGAAAGAACAATGCAGAATACATGTTTAGTCTAGATATAAACAAGATTACATCATAGAAGAGTCAACAATGAAGATCACATGCCACAAATGCAATACCTTTGGGTATACTACAAGGTATTGTAAGTTGCAGATAAATTAGGATAGAAGGAGACTAGCTACATGTTACAAATGCAAAAACCTAGGACACATAGAAAATTTTTGCAAATACAATGGAGAAGATAATAGAAGAGGACCAAGCAGACCACCACCTATGGTTCAGAGGAAGAATGTTGGTGATAGTGGTAAAAGTCTTAATGAGTATATAGATGAGTTCAAGAATCATTTCAAGAAATCATAAAATGAAGAGAATGAGAAGATATGGAAGATAAAGGAGTTCAATAAGGCATTAGTTTAGGGACATACATGTTAGAATAACTGAGAGGGGGGTGAACTAGTTATCCACAGTCCCAAATCAAAATGTATAATCCAAAACAATTTACTTAAACTTCTGCAGGTTAGTAACATAAAATACTATACTATCTGTGCTTTTACTGATTACTAGTCAATAACAAACTAATGATTACTGACCAAATATAGCATGTAATATGTAAAGTATGATAAAAAAAAATCATCACAATGAACACATAACACAAAATATTTAACATGGAAACCCTGTGAAGGGAAAAACCACCTAGGACCGACAACCCATAAATGTTCACTCTTCTGAAGTGAGGTCAGTGAAGACTCAACCCTGTTAAAGGTTAAAAACACAATATTAGGTGTGACCTTGTTAGAGGATTTAAGACCAACTGTTATCATCCAACCAACATTCACTATAGGGTTGACAGGATAACAATGTTCATTCTATGAATGAGACATAAAATAATTTCAAGTCCACTTGGTTAAGAGATTTCTCTGTTTACAATGGTTAAAATGTAACAACAGTTGATCAGAATATAATACAACTTCAATTGCAGATTATCAAATTTATTTTAAGCTCATTCAAATCCTCTAATTAGTTTATTAGTTCTGTATCACAATAATCAATGACTTACTATCACTCGGTAATATCTTTTTGATGCTCGGTAAACTCTATAGTTAGGTTCTTCTTAACCAATTTGATAAGGCATGCATGAAGCTTGTTCATGTGATAGTTCTTTAGTCTCCTCCTTCTGGCATTAGTTTCATAATGAAACTTTAGTCTCTTAAATAAACAAGTAAACCATTTTCTTCTCCTCCATAAGATTTTACCACTTATTCTCCTTCATGCATTTTTTCGCTTAAACCTTCCTCGGTAGTTGTGCTAGTAAAATGTTTTGATTTCATCCTTTAGATCTTCTTTGAATTATGCTAGTTGTTGATCTTCATAACAAACATTATCTCCATCACTGATTTTGATGTACTTTACAACTCAACAATCCTTAACGGCTAAACTAATCATTTAGTTCCTTTTCTCTTACTCAGTTAACAAAGAAATGTGTCGGTGAACACAAGCTTGGTTGATATTATTGTCAATATACACTACATCTAGTCGGTGTATACTGAAATGCTTCATCAACTAACCACACTGCTTTGTGTCTTTCAGTTCTTTTCATCATCATAGATGAATGAAACATAATCAAGTCAATAATATAAGGTCATAGACTCATCAAAAAGTTACACAATGTATTCCTTATCCTCATCTATCATATGCATCTTCCTTATGTAGATATTTATGTTCTTCATCTCTTTTACTCCTTTTCTACAGATGTTTAGTTATTGTAACTTACAAAATAAGTACTGTCAAACTAGTTGACATCAATGACAACATATTCCTAATTTAATCATATGTCATATCTAATCAAAAACTCAGTGATCTCTAATCATAGATTCTTCAATCAAGTTCTAAATCAGTTGTAGTTCATCAATCTCTCCCTTTGGCATTGATGGCAGCTCAAGTAATATGAAATATACCATACACATACCAAACATGTATTCTACAACTCTGTGAACAAATATTGTACAAGCTCTCCCTAGCTTAATATGTTTAATCACTATGTTACTCAACAACATTACCAATGCAGCTTTGACATTCTGCAAATATGATCTTTTCAGCTCTTGGATTCATTCTTCTATTCTCAGTAAATGATCTTCAGTGCTCTCCCTTTCTTTTAGTTTGTCTCTCCCTTAGACAGATGTTTGAGTGTTCTCATCGGTGCATCTTGTTTCATATGGTTTATCTCTCCCTTTGACAACAATGACAAAGAAACAAATAAACATACAACTATGTAGTAGCCTTGTAACTCTCTGTTGTCTAGTGTATTCTCTGTATCTCTATATAATGATATGTCAATCTGTTCCAATTCTCCAAATTTTTCACAACCCTAGACATGATCCAAAGTGTGAACTATGCTACATCAACATGAATGATCTTTTGATAAGATTAGGCTGATGCAACATCCAGATTACATTAGTGACTGGTAGACAGGGGACAGATCCCAAGTCTAGTCCTCAAGTACTTAAATGTATCCTTCAGTAGAGGCTTTGTAAATATGTCTGCAAGTTATTCTTTTGATGTAACCAACTTGAGCTTAACTTTCTTCTCATGTACTTGTTCTCTTAAGTAGTGATACTTAATAGATATATGCTTTGTTTTAGAGTGCATCACTGGATTCTTTGAAATGTTTATTACACTTGTGTTATCACAGTATATAATCACTATCTCAGTGATTATCTCATTCATACCTTCCAATACTTGCTTAATATATGCAATATTTGAACAGTTTGTAGCAGCAAAAACATACTTTTCTTCAGCTATAGACTGAGAAATGCAAACCTGCTTCTTACTTGTCCATGTAGCAAGTCTTTCACTAAAGAAAAATGCTCCTCTAGTGGTACTTTTTCTGTCATCCACATTTCCAGCCCATTCAGCGTTGGTATAGACTCTGAGTTCAAATTTGCCTTCCTTAGGATACCATAATCCATAATCTTTAGTTTTCTTCAGGTATCTTAAGATTCTCTTTGTAGCAACCATGTGTGACTCTCTAGGGTTTGTAGAAAATCTTTGCAACAATTCCCACAACATGTGCTATGTCTGTTCTACTATGCACTACATACATTAACTTACCAATCATTGATCAGTACAGTGTCTGGTTCACCTTTGTAGTTTCATCTTCCTTAGTCAGTTTACATCCAGTAGCCATCGGTGTTCCCATAGGTTTAGCATCTTCCATGCAAAATATCTTCAATACTTCCTTGATATATTTAGATTGTGTCATGAATATACCATCATTCTGTTGAATCACTTGTAGTCCTAGAAAGAACTTAATCTCTCTAAACATAGACATTTCAAATTCACTTCTCATTTCATCAACAAATGACTTATAGATTTGATCTTGTCCTCCAAATATAATGTCATCCACAAATATTTTAGTAATAAGAATAGTATCATCAGTATCTCCTTTCATATACAAATTGTTGTTCTCACTTGTTCTAACAAATCCAATACTTAACAAATAAGTATGCCACCTCTCATACCAAGCTCTCAGTGCTTGCTTCAAACCATATAAAGCTTTATGTAAGATGCGTACCATATCTTTGTTTTCTAGATCAACGAACCCTTCAGGTTGTTCTATGTAGACTTCTTCAAGTATTCCATTCAGAAATGCTGACTTGACATCCATTTGATAAACTTTGAACTTTTTGTGTGTAGCATATGCAAGTAACATTATGACTCCTTCTAATCTAGCAATAAGTGCAAATGTTTCACCATAGTCAATTCCTTCCTCTTGTGCATATCCTTTACATACCAATCTAGCTTTATTCCTTGTTACCTCTCCATTCTCATTTTTCTTGTTTCAGAATATCCCCTTAGTACCAATAAAATTCTTATCTTTAGGTCAGGGTACTAAGGTCCATGTTTTGTTCTTCTCTATTTTCTCCATTTCATATTTCATTGCATTAACCCATTCTTCATTTTCTAATGCAACTTTTACATTCTTCGGTTCATAATCACAAACTAGACATGTACCTTGTCTTTCTTTACTCCTTGTTTGCATGCCAGCTTGTTTGTCTCCAATGATTTTCATCTCCGAATGATGTCTTCTGACAAAAATCACCAGTATCTAATTTCTTCTTCCTTGTTCATCCTGTGCAGGTTCATTTGCTTTCTCGATGGGTGCTCCCTGCTCCTCAATTTCTCTTTCTTGCTCCTCAATGTTGTTTTCCTGCTGATCGGTTGTCACTTTCTGTGGCTTCGATAGATACTCAGGTTTTTCAATGTAAGTGAATCTACTGTAATCTTCTAGTTCCTTTCTGCTTTCCTCTATATTCTTATCATCAAACTCATCGACTCAGACATTAGTACTTTCAATCATTTTATTTGTAACTCTGTTCAGACACTTATATGCTTTACTTTTATTGGAATATCCTAGAAATATCCCTTCATCACCTTTTGAGTCAAACTTTCCATTTCTTTCATCTTTCAGAATAAAACATTTGCTTCCAAAAATTCTGAAATAACTTACATTGGGTTTGTGTCCAAACCATAACTCATAGGGTGTCTTATTAGTGTCCTTTAGTTGTACTCAGTTTCTAGCGCATAAACTACATTGCTAACAGCTTCTCTCTAGTATGTCTGGGAAACATTATTTTCTATCATTAATGTCCTTGCCCAGTCAACAATTGACCTATTCCTCCTTTCAGCAATGTCATTCTATTGTGGTGTCCTTGGTGCAAAGACCTGTCTTTTAATATCATGCTCATTACAAAAATTAGCAAATTCATCAGAGATAAATTCACCTCCTCAATCAGATCTTAAGGATTTCAAATCTTTACCAGTCTTTTTTTCTACTTTTGTTTTATACCACTTAAACATATTGAATGCCTCAGTTTTTTCTTTTAAGAACATGATAGTCATTAACCTAGTATAATTATCAACAAAAAGAATAAAATATCTATCTTTATAATAAATCTAAGTTCTTGTAGGACCACATAGGTCAATATGCACTAACTCAAGTATCTTCTTTATTGAATAGTATTTTCTTTTGAAACTAGATTTAGTCATCTTACCTTTCTGACATTCATGACACATAACATAATCCAACTTAGATAAGTTAGGCAAACCTCTAACTCTTTTCCTTTTACTAATCTTAATCATGTTATCAAAATTCACATGGCATAGCCTTTTATGCCACAACCATGCATCTTCATCTTTCATCAATAAACAAGAAGACTAATCATTATCAAGACAAAATAGATTACCTCTGGATTGTGTACCAGTTCCAACAAGTCTTCCTCCATCATCAAATATTTTCACCTTTTTGCTCTCAAAAGCAACTTGGTGGCCTGAATTGTTCAGTTGTGCCACACTTAGAAAATTATAGTTCAGTCCTTTAACCCAATAAGAATTTTCACATTTTAATCTATCATTTATCATCAGAGATCCTTTACCTTTTACCATATAGGGTGCATCATTTCCCATTCTTATAGATCCTCCATTGTATTCTTCAAGATAATCAAATTTTTCTTCATCACCAGTCATGTGATGTGTACAGCCACTATCTATAATCCATGTATCATTCTTATTAACCTTAGAGATAAGTGTTGTCTCTACATACCTTTCATCTTCTTCAGAATCATCCTTCATTGCCACAAATACAACCTCCACATCATCATCAGTGTCAGTATCGATGATATCTTCTTCCTCAACAATGTAGCATACCTTCTTTCCTTTGTCATTATTGTCTCAATTATCTCTGTTGTAGTGTTGCTAGCCTTTGTTGTATCTTCTCCCATAGCTTCCTTCAGATTGATCTTTGGTTCTTTCATCATCTTTCTTATGTGGACATCTAGCAGGACTATGGCCAACTTCTTTACAGTTAAAGCATGCTAAAGGTAACTTGCCTCTATACCTTCCTTTACCTTTAGGTAACCTTACTAGCCATAAGAGCTTCAAGTTCATCAAGCTCATCATCAGTATTGCTATCACTATCATCATTCTTATTTCTAGACTTACCAATCTTCAAAGAAGTCATAAAAGAGGATTCAACATTAGGTGCAACACTATTATCATAATTATTCAATTCAAATGTTGTAAGCTTTCCAATCAGATTATCAAGAGTAAGTGTGTTCTTAGGTGCTGGCCTATTTTCATGAATTGAAGATATTCTGATGGCATAGATAGGCAATAAGGTCCTTCAAATTTTTCTTACCACAGTGTCTTCATCAATGACTCCATCTGATGCTCTAATAGTGTGAACTACCTCCTTTATTTTGTTTGTGTACTGCACAATGTTTTCACCTTCTTTCATCTTCATGTCATCGAATCTCCCTCTTAAGCTTTCAGCTCTTTCTCTCTTAACATTCACATCACCACTATAAACTTGAGCTAACTTATTCCACATCTTCTTAGCAATAGTACGGTCCTTGATGTCTTCAAATTCAGCATTTGAACAGGCAGCAACAATCTCCATCATAGAAATGTTATGTTCATGCCTGTCCCTTAGTTGATTAAGGGTCAAGGAACCATTGGGTGGTGCAAGGAATCCATTTGTCATCAAATCTAGGGCAGAATTCCCAATCCTAGATATATGCAGCTTCATTTGACTTTTCCATATTGTGAAGTTATCTTTGTTTAGCTTTGGCACTTCCCTCTTAAAATTTTTGAGACCTTTGTGCTAAAGTCCTTAAAAATCTATTCCAAGCAACCAACGCTCTGATACCAATTGTTAAAATAACTGAGAGGGGGGTGAATCAGTTATCCATAGTCCCAAATCAAAATGTATAATCCAAAACAATTTACTTAAACTTTTGCAGCTTGGTAACATAAAATACTATACTGTCTGTGCTTTTACCGATTAGCAGTCAATAACAAACTAATGATTACCGACAAAATCTAACATGTAATATGTAAACTATGATAACAAACAATCATCACAATGAACACATAACACAAAAGATTTAACGTGGAAACCCTATGAAGGGAAAAACCACCTAGGACTGGCAACCCAAAAATGTTCACTCTTCTAAAGTGAGGTCAGTGAAGACCCAACCCTGTTAATGGTTACAAACAAACTGTTAGGTGTGACCTTGTTAGAGTATTTAAGACCAACCATTACCATCCAACTAGAATTCACTATGGGGTTGACATGATAACAATGTTCATTCTATGAATGAAATATAAAAGACTTTCAAGTCCACTCGATTAAGATATTTCTCTATTTACAATGGTTAAAATGTAAGAGTAGTTGATTTGAATACAATACAACTTCAATTGAAGATTATCAGATCTATTTTAAGCTCATTCAAATCCTTTGATCAATTTATCAGTTCTGTATCACAATAATCAATGACTTACTATCACTCGGTAATAGCTTTCTGATGCTTGATAAACTCTGCAGTTAGCTTCTTCTTAACCAGTTTGATCAGGCATACATGAAGCTTATTCATGGGATAGTTCTGTAGTATCCTCCTTTCAGCACTAGTTTCATAATGAAACCTTAGTCTCTTAAATAAACAAGTAAATCATTTTCTTCTCCTCCGTATATAAGACTTTTCCACTTATTCTACTTCGTCTAGTTTTTCGCTTAAACCTTCCTTGAGAGTTGTGCCAATAAAATGTTTTGATTTCATCCTTTAGATCTTCCTTGAATTATGCTAGCCATTGATCTTCATAAAAAACATTATCTCCATCATGAATTTTGATGTACTTTACAGCTCAGCAATCCTTAACGGCTAAACTAATCATTAGTTCCTTTTCTCCTTCTCAGTTAACAAAGAAATGCGTTGGTGAGCACAAGCTCAGTTTATATTGTTGTCAGTATACACTACATCCCGTTAGTGTATACTGAAATGCTTCATCAACTGACCACACTGCTTTGTGTCTTTCAATTCTTTTCATGATCATCATAGATGAATGAAACATAATCAAGTCAATAACATAAGGTCATAGACTCATCAACAAGTTACACAATGTATTCCTTATCCTTATCTGTCATATACATCTTCCTCATGTAGATATTTCTGTTCTTCATCTCTTTTACTCCTTTTCTACAGATGTTTAGTTATTGTAACTTACAAAATAAGTACTGTTAAACTAGTTGACATCAATAACAACATATTACTGATTTAATCACATGTCATATATAGTTAGAAACTCGGTGATCTCTAATCATAGATTCTTCAATCAGGTTCTAAATTATTTGTAGTTCATCAATACAGTAGATGCTACTATGTCTTCGCATGATGATTTCATTGCTACATCGACCTAGAAGGCCGCATGGCCTTAGGGGAGCATTGGATGAAGACACCAAAATATATCCATACAATGATTATGTGGAATAAGCTCATGTGATCTTAGGTATGGTGTGTATAGACACTATAAAGTTTATGTTTGTGATCGCAACACTTGGAGATTCATATTTTGTGTTCGCAAGATTTGTGTTGACTAGACAATATGAAAATTTGAGCTACCTATGATTAATGCATACACTCAACTTGTGATGGATAAAACACATTGAAGTATATCATTTATGCACCATTTGATAATCAGTGACCAAGGAGAAGAGTTGAGAAGTATTTCAGCCACCTAGCAACCATATTGCATGATCAATTCGAGTAGAAGTTCTAGAATTCAGCATATAAAAGGTATTTAGACTTTATATACTCTTCTAGAAGATATGGATGCACCTATGATTTTTGATGTGGTTAATAGACCAAGGTATAAGTTTAAGAAACAACCGTTTAAGTCTTGTGAGGATGATCTGGAAGGAGCATTTTCACAAACCCCTTACAGTGTGTTACACATTGAATACATTAGGGCTTACATACATTGCAAATATGAGACTATAGGAGATGTTGATATCTATAGTCAATTAGATGGGATGATAGAAGGAGATGGAAATATGGTAGAAGATTTTAAGCATTTGGAAGATTAATCCATTATTAAGTTAACCCTTCTAACTGAGTTCGGTGAAACTGAATGGTTCAAGATAATTCTACGTAGAATTCATGACCAGTTTATATGGATTGGAGACCAACCAATTAAGATATGTGGACAAATGGTCCATGAGATAACTAGATTGATAATATTGGAGCCCTCCTAGTAGCTGAGAAAAACATCAGAAAACAAACAGAAACCCTAAACCATTCTAAGTGGGATAAGAGAGCAATGAGAGTAAATGACATCTTTCAGCAAGGTGTGAGATTGGTGGAAATGATATCAGGTTACAAGATGTTCCACAGTAGTAGACCTAACTCTTCATCAGTTGGAGTAGTCATGATGTCATACAGAATGGTTAATGAAAATAAGAAATATAACCTATGCAAAGTTATAGCACAACTTTTTTTTGGAAAATGTGAAGGTTATAAAGAAAGATAAGTCAAAGGCATTCAGGTTTGGTTTAGTTCTAGTTCATATGTACATCTACATTGACCAAAAATTCCCTGGAATGCACCCTAGAGCATGGAAGAATGATGTACCTACTGGTATTCAAATCTTCAAAAGCTACTGAAGACAAAGAAAAAATTGGGTAGATGGTGAACTATTTTCTATGACAAAGATCCTTCAGAGGAAAATGAAGGAAAGGTACATGATACCTAAGGGGATAGTTGAAAAGTACAAGGACATAATTTTTTTCATGGTTGAAACTGATTGTGTATGTTTTGAAGTAGTTGAACCAAGGAAGAAATCATGTTATCCTATGGGGCATGAGGTTATCTTTGAGGTACTAACAATGCAAGTTGAACATGTACTAGCAGCTAAAGTAGACACATCTAAAGAGATATGGGAAACATACTAGGAAAAGTAAAAAAAATTAGAGAAGAACAGGATAAAGGGACAAGGAAGAGAAAGATTGAAAAAATAGTTGAAGATATCACTAGAGAGAAGCTAAAGAAACTAAGGAAAATGATGAAAAAAGGATCGTCTAGCATGGAAATTGAGGCACCTCCTCCTTCTAAACCTGAAAATATAGTAAGTCCTACTTTGGATATAGTTTATTTATCAGTCACTCTTGAGAAAATTGCACAAGAAATTGCATCTACGAACACACCTAGAAGATCTACAAGATCTAATAAACCAAGCAGCCCTAAGGATCAAAAGCTGGAAATAGAGGAAGAGAAGAAAGAAGAAAAATAACTACAGAAGAAGCCACAAAATTTGTGGAATCCATATATTCAAATGTTGCAAAAGAGAGTGATAAGAGACAGAAATCTGAAAATAGTAAATAGATACTATGACAAGTATGACTCAAATAATCAAGCAATAATTGATGACACAATAATTGAGTACTTATTGGTTTTCAAGAATAATTTGTTAGAGATAGAAGGAAGTATCCCCAAGGATTTGTATAGTAAGTTAGAAATAAGAAAATAGTTAGCACATTCTGAGGATGAAAATATAAGAAATAAGGCTATTGAAGACATGCTACTTGTAGTCTCCATACAAGAAAGGGAGAGAATCATCAAAGAGCTAAAACCCTTATTGAGGACTAAGGCTAGATTGGTGAAGATTATGGCAAGAAGATATGATGAAGTCATAGAGGACACACAAAAGGCATTAGACCAAATTCTTATGATCAACATGCCTGAGAAGACCTCACCTATCAAGGTTAGCAAGCCTACACCTTTAGGAATAGGATAAAGTTATAAGATAGTTGAAGTGTGTGAGAAAGAAAGCGAAGATGACATGCAACTGGACTTCTTTGTCTCTCGTGTGCCTGTGGCCCTTGATAGTTCACTTGATACAAGTGACCTATTTCAAGACAATCTAATCAATGTGATGGCATTTGAAGAGGAAGGATAGATAGAGGAAGAACATGCAAAAGAAAAATAGGAAGAGAAAGTATAGGAGAAGGAGATACAACAAGAAGAAAAGAAGGTAGAAGAGAGAGGAGTAGAAAAAGTAGTAGAGGTAAGAGCTGAGCATAAACAAGAACCATACACCTCCTCTACTCTATTATTGGAAAGTATGGCCAAATCGGTGAGCACAGATGTGGAGAGCATGGATGAGGATGAACTCATGAGGTTATCCTTCATGGATTTTTCTAAGGCAAAGGACAAGTCAGTACTAAAGGGGGATAAAAGGGTAAAAGGGTAAAGGTGATTACCAGGGAAGCGGAGATAGTGAACAAAATACTCCATACAACTATTATCTTTCAAGGAAAGGATGATGCAGAGAATTTGAGCATGGAATTGTATAACTTTGACAAACATTTTGAGTCACTCTTGAAGACCACAGAGGATAAGGTAGAAAAGAGGTTCTTAGAAAAGAAGTTGAAGGAAGTTTTTCAGTCCGTCTCATGGAACTTGGACATTTTAAAAGTAGCTACACTTAAAGCTAAAAGCTATGTAGCACAAGGAAGAAAGGTATAAATTTATTATATTAATCCTGTCAGATATGTTAAGAATATTGAAGATATAATAGCCGAGGACATGACTACACTAGACAACTTGATGGATAGTTGTGAAACCTCTTCATAATCAGTGGTAGAAATATATGGACAAACAGACATCCAAGATTTTGGATAAAATAAGTGTTTTGAATATAAAGAAAGGGAGAGTAGTGGAAACATTTGGATTTCTAAAGAGTTTAATCACTCCTAAGCTTTCAATGCTTGAAGCTCATCTCATGGAGATGGAGAAAATAGAAGAATCAATGTCAAATGCTATACCTACTAGGCTGAAGGGAACAAAAACAACATCTTATACACTGAATGGACTGATCCATGTCAGTGAACTTTTGATTAAGTCATAGGCTGATGAAGTGAAGACCTTGGAAGACTTCTTCCAAGATATTCTAAATCTGGTGAGTAACCACTAAGTATTTTGTGTTTAGAGTTTTGAAATTTTGTAAGTACCTTGGCCATTGATGTCAAAGAGAGAGGAAGAGAAGAGAAAAAGGAAAAGATGAAGATAAGAGAAAAAGTAAGAAGATGAAAAAGAATAATTAAATAAATAAATAAAAGAGAAAAGAAAAGAGGAGAATATGTATATAGGAAGATAGTGTTCTAACACTTAGTCATTTTTTGCTAAGTGTTTCCATTAATGCCAAATGGAGAGATTGATGGCAAGTGATGTTTGTGAGCACTATGGATCACTTAAGGGTTGTAATTTATGGCAACACTTATGCTGGAGTGATCACATGAAGTTAGATAGGTACTGGAGACACAATCATGAAAATGACTAAGTAACACAATCAGGGTAATAGTATTCTGCGGTATAGTTTTGGTTGGTGGAGATGATATGTGATGTATTATGGCTTGTGAAGTTAAAGGAAGACACTTTTAGATATGTATAAGCTTCAGTTAATGTCATACATGTTTTGGTGATGAGATTAGTAAGATATAGTGATATGAAGTTATACGAAGATAGACAATCAGTGAAACAGGGCATATGAATAGTCGCATTGATTAAGGGAAGATCAGATGGAATTGTAACATGTTAAGTCAAATGAGAGTAGTATATTTCTGACACTTTGGTAATATAAGATCACTGACTCTATTTTTATTATTTTCATATGTAATTATTATGTTTTGTATTGTACTTTTGAAGCCGACTAGATGACATAATTAATATAAGTATAGAGTTCTTTGTGGAAGCGATTAGAGTGAGAGTGATGGATATGTGATAAATGTGAATAGAAGATGTGATATTAGATATTGACAGAGCTATAAATGGAACTATCAAAGCATAGAAGATGCTTGCATTGTTCACTTTTTGAATATATATCCATCCTCCTGCTTGTAAAGAAGGTACTCTTGCATTAAGCTAGCACCCTCTAAAAAAAATTACACCTTCAGAATCTCGACACACCCTTTGGTTTAGTAGTGAATTTTAAGGCTGAATAATGATTCGAAACAGGTTTGGTGATCAAACATAAATGGTTGTCTTTCTAGGCTATTTTTCTAGTACATGACCCTTTATAAGCCTCTAAGTTATTTGAATGAAAAGCTAAAATTAAATTCCATCCTACAAATAAATCTAGTACTTGAATAAGGTGCATAATCATTTAACATTTGATATTATATCTACTTGTAGCTAGAAAAGACCATTTCCTAATGACAATAAATGTACCTATTCTTGTGGACCAATGTGCACAACATTCATCTCCCTTCTAGTTGCATGATTCTCCTCAATATCTCTAATTCTATCCAATTGTAATGATTGGTTTGATTAAATTAGTGAAAGGATCTTGGCTCACCCAACTTGTATTTTTTAATATCTTGAATCTATCACATCATAAAATTCCAGATATGTAGATTACAATTGCTTGTTAAAATCAATTAATGGTTATTAAAAATAACAATAAGCTACACAAATATATGTCACAATGGTTCACCATTAGTAATATTGTAAGAATTTCACTAAAAAATATAACAGATAATATAACATGCCTCGGGGGAAGCAAAGTAGAAATAATGATAATTTATCTCTAGATTTGATACTTGACATATTCAGAGCCTTTCAAAAAGATATGTCCCTTAAAGAAGCTTTTGAAATCCTTTAATTTTTTTCAAACTGAATGTCCACAAATTTCCCAAAGAAATTGCAACCATGAAAACTCTTTCTCATCTTAGTCTAACATAAGCTATTGAAAAAACCCATAAGAAAATTTCAATATAAAATTGAACCACTAACAATGCTATTAGTTTTCCTATGAAAAGAATTATATCTACCCAAAGAAACTGCGACCGTAAAAACTCTTTCTCATCTCAGTCTAACATAAGCTATTGAAAAAACCCATAAGAAAATTTCAATATAAAATTGAACCACTAACAATACTATTACTTTTCCCATGAAAAGGTTTATATCCACCCTAAAGTTTCACGATTGCATTACTGATTGAATAAATAACTTTTGTAATAACCTATATTGGATGATCTAAATGTATCAAACTAAAATTGTTATTTATGACTATTCTGACGCAACCACATGATTCAAGTACAATGTTTCACTATGAAAAAAAGGGACAAATAATTCAGAAAAGATACATACAGCTTAACACCGCAGTGATAAATTATTAAAATAATACAAACTATGTTTTACAATACAAAAATGTTTTTGGCCTTGGCTCATAATTGCACAGATGGCATTCATCTTACTTCTAGAACTTTCTCAACTATTCTTCCTTCTAGTGCAACTTGACCACCCATGAATATTTTTTTTGGTTTCTATTTTAACAACACCATTTTCTCCACTAACTAAAATAGAGTTATTTCTTCCTTAAGTAATCATAGCCTTGTATTTGGAAACATTTAAAACCAAGTTAAATTTCAACCGTGTAATGGAAACATTTAAAACCAAGTTAAATTCGAACCGTGTAATTGTACTTAATTCAAACAATTATGTTATGGAAGGATCATATAGGATCAATTACCTTAGCTATGGGCAGCATCTATCAGTGCATCTAGTTTTTAAATTTTGCAAGACCCTAGTTCACATAAATAAGAGAGTGTTGCCAGAACATCAACTCAAACGAGAGGTGTTTCGATATCCTTTAGGTACAGATTTTTCAGATAAAAATACACATCTAGACAAATAAAACAGTTATCATATGATCCTAATGCACATGATTGTTACAACTTATGGAAAAACATAATGCAAGTAAATGCTTGAACAGATTGAACACTTAAGCAATATAAATGAAGCAAATGCCAAAATTTGTGTTCCAACTTTTAGCTTAAGGGTGCCAAAAATTCAATACAAGTTAAACCAACCACTCATTCTAACTACTGATAATGTCCAAGACAAAAGACTCATCCATTCAGACATATAACCCAATGCATGTCATCCTTAAAAACTATTCTTTTTAAAAAAACGTATTATAGAAGTCAAATATGATACCATTTATAACTTGTGAAAAGAACAATGCACAACACTTCAAAAATCAATCCTTTATAGATAAAAGGTTAGATCAACACAATTTACATTTAAAATGCAATCACAATAAAACAAAAACACCTAATAAAAGATGCTCATTATCATCAACAAATAGTTCAATCAACAAAAGCCTCACTATCAATCAGCACAACTCATTGTCGATAGATAATGCCCCTTACTATGAAAGGCTTATAACAAGTGGTAATGCGAGTTGCAATCACACCATCCATCTGTACCAAATCATCCTGGTGCTCACAGGTGCCTATCCCCCATCCATCTTATGGTACGCATCAAGAACCTATGTCTCCTCTAACTCATCATCACTAGGTTCCTCAAAGACCTCAATCGAATGGGTCTTTCCCCACTTCAACCCTTATATAAGTTAAATTTCTTATTTAAATAAGGAAATTTTAAGTGGGCATTACACATCCAGTACATATAAATTTTGTATATGGTAACTCCGACAATGCAAATTGGAGCTTTATTTTCACATTGGAATGAAGATATTTTTTATCACATTGCAAATTGGAAATGGTAGTAGGGCTACGACGTAGGTGTCTAAACATTATTTCACTTTGCTGTTAATGGATTAAACATAACTTTATAGAGTGCTTTTGAAAAAAAAAAAAAAATATCACCTATGTTCCATTATTATTGACTTTGAAACACATATGATCAAACCTATGAATAAGGCAACTAGAAAACCCATCTTATGCCTCTCAGGAATTGCTCATAATATCCCATATATTTTTGGATCTTGGCATACCAAATTTGGAATATGAGACCTACCTTGTGTGAACAACGGGACCTTATCATATTAAATATTACTGTTTACCAAAAAAAGATTACTGGTAAGGTTAAAACCTTATGACCAGGCTAAAGAGCAATTCAGGTATTGCCAATCCACCTACTATAGAGAATAAAATAACAAATAGCTCCAAGAGGATGGCCATAACTACCATGACTTTAATCATACTTTTAATGACATTGAAAATAAGTATAAGTGCAATCCCAAAGACATTGCATTGACATACTCACCAAATCCTAATTGTTGATAAAGTACACATAAAACCACAACATTTACATGGAGTACATTTTATAACCTTATCAATTACATGAAAAATAATTTAATGACACCACACTTAAGCAGGTATAGTTCTCTCAAAACCAGTAGTCTTAATGTAATTCTCATTGTTTGTTGTCGACATGGACTCAATGCAAGTAAGTGCTTCAAGATCATCAGCTCAAAAGCAACTTCCAAAGCAGTTTTTGATCAAACAAAAATTACAGAAATCCAAAATCTTGAAATATCAAATGAAAAATTTGAGTGTCAGATGATTACAAATAGACTGATTAGTTAGGTTCATATTTATGAAATGTGATGAATAAAAACGGTAAACCTTTTCATCATGGTTTTACTAAGCTCTTTCCAGTTAACAAGTGTCGGTACCATAACTCAGTGATCTGAAAAAACATAACTTTATATTCATGGAGTTTGACAGAAATAACCGACAATCTGTCTTTAACTTGGCATTAATATTTTAGGGATTCAATAAGTACCTTGTAGAAGCACCAACCAATGTTTTAGATTCCTCCTCTCGTTTTCCCATTAGCACCTTACGTTCATCTTCAATGACACCCAAAAATTCCTTTACCAAATCCATCATGGTTGGACCTTTGCAAACATGCAGCAATAACATAAAGCATCAAAATTTTTAATGTATGCTTTATACACACTAACATAGAAGAAGAATGTTAGTGACCTATAAGAGATGTTAAGAGACTTTCCCATTACAATTTGTGCCAGCCTTCTCATTGATAAAAGAAACAAAATCATCCAACTCACAACCACCATCATAATCTTCACCACCCTAATGGTCTTAGGAAATAGTTTTAGCGTGGGAAATCCACTGAAACCATACCCACCATCACTGTGGTAAAGATCTGTTAATAGTTGCATAGGAAAGATGAAATTAAACAAAACAACTACAAAACTTAAGTCTGGTCACCAACATTCATCAATCATCGGAACGAGCCTTCCATATTACATCATTATGTGGTTTCATATTTTCCACAGCAGTGCTGGTATCGTATATCACGATTATCTTTATCTACAAGTGAACAATGTTCATATTTTCGTGTAGCAATTAAATGTGATGTTGATGTACTTTTCTAAATTATTATTTATTAGTCTTTATTTGAGATCCATGATTCCTATTTTAAGGCCCACTTTATAATTTCAAAATTCTGGCATCCTTTTATTTTACTCTAGAAGCTTAATGATTCTCCCTAAATAACCTTAAGAGCTAATTAGATGGTAAAAAAATAAGAATTTTTATAGAACCATAAAGATATTTGCAGTACAATACTACAAATTTCTCATAATATATTACAAATGTAGTGTAGTAGACATTTCTCACAAGCTAAAGAAGCAAGGTTAGTAGCACTGATTAAATGAGAATATGAAAACTACTAAACAAACGATATCACTACAAACAAAAGAAAGAAAGAATTGATGAACAAAATGAAATCAACTAATAAAATCAAAGCAAATCATCAAAAACCCTATAGTTATGTTGCTTCTTTTCTCTTTGTTGAGGTGTGAAACTGAGCTATGATTTTGACGACACCTTGACTCAAAGATCCAAGAAATGATAACTCGATAAGAGACTTGTTAAACCTGTAGAATAAGTTTGATATGAAAAATTTAGAGATAAAACTATGATGAATGAAGGTTTCTTATATAGAAATCTGGGTTTGAATGGACGATTAGGATTGACCAGAGAAAATAAAGATCGGCGGACGAAAAGAGATGAGACTAGAAAGGAAATTATTAAGTTTCCAATTTAACTCGAAAAGCAAGGAGTTGAAAAATGAAAGATAAAAATGAGAAAATATCTATGATTTTGAGAGGATAAAACTACCAAAAATGAAAATCAAAAGAAAGGAAAGATTATAATTTCTTTCTTTCTTTCGAAGAGATGAAGATTGTCAAACAAAAGTGATTTTTGAGACTATGAGGATTTTTAATTTTCAAAATTGATAATTCTTCATAATTTTTTTGGGAATTTTTGATGATTTAATTGAATTAAAAATTCAATTAAATTACAAAGATGAAATTAAATATTTAAATAAGTTAAATTAATAGGAAATTGATGTGAAATTAAATTATTTTTTGAGAGCTGATTTATTTAGGAGGAATTAAATTAGCCGATTTAAATAATCAATGATAATTATAATAGTATTTCAAAAATTGATTTTGATTAGTCAATAAAGATAAATTAATTAAAGGCGGTTAATTAAATAAACATAATTATTTAATTAACTTTGGGGAATGATTAAATGATGCAAAGATTCATTTTTAGAGGAAATGTGATGATTAATTAATGATTAAATAATTATTAATTAATAGCACAATAATTAGTGCACTAAATACGAATTTGCAAGTCTATCTATTTTTTTGGTGTCTGCCTTTGCTTCTCTTTGATCTAATGAGATTATGAGAGTTGTATCAAAAAATTCCATATTAGGTCTTGTCTGATCAACTACAACTGATTGAGAACATGATTGGAGAAGTACAAGTGATTAGAGATCACCAAACATTGAAGTGTTATGTAAGATAATTGAATCAGTTTTATGTTGTCGTTGATGTCAACTAGTTTTGACAGTACTTATCATGGTAGCTGCAAATATCTAACACATCTGTAGAAGAGAAGAGAAAGATGAAGAACCGAGATATCTAAATTAAGGAAGATGGATATGATAGATGAGGATAAGGAATACTCTTGGTAACTTATTTATGAGTCTATGACTTCATATGGTTGACTTGATTATGTTACATTAATCTATTATGAAGATAGAAGAAAAATCTTACAAAGCAGTGTAGTCAGTTAATGAAGCATTCTAGTATACACCGAGTAGTGTAGTGTATACCGAGCACAGTATAAACTAAGCTTGTGTTCACTGACACATTTCTTTGTTAACCGAGTATGGACAAAGGAACTAAATGATTAGTTTAGCCGACAAAATTGATGAGCTAGAAAGTACCTCCTAATTAGAGTGAAAAGATAAAGTTTGTTATAAGATCAACAACTAGCAAAATTCAAGGAAGATCTAAAGGATAGAATTGAAACACATCTGCCGAGGAAGGTTTAAGTGGAAAAATCAACGAAGGAGATTAAGCGGCAAAATCTGATGGATGAAAAGAAAATGGTTTACTTGTCTATTTAAGAGACTAGGGTTTCACAATGAAACTTATGCCGGAGGAAGATAACTGCAAAGATATCACGTGAACAAGCTTCATGCATGCCTGATCAAACTGGTTAAAGGAGAATTAGACTATAGATTTAATCAAGCGTCAGAGAATATTTACCGAGGGACAGTAAGTTACCGAATGTTGATGAATTGAATAGATATATTGATCAGGGAATTTTATGAGCTTCAGAATAGATCTGAACATCTGCAAATCAAGTTGTATCATATTCAGATCACCTGCTATTATAGTTTAACCATTGTAATAAAATAAAATCTCTTAACCGAGTAGACTTGAAAGTCTTGTAATGTCATTCATAGAATGTACATTTGTTATCCTATCAACCCCATAGTGAATGCTGGTTGGACGATAATGGTTAGTGTTAAATCCTCTAACAAGGTCACACCTTATAGTGTGTTTTGTAACCTTTAACAGGGTTGGCTCCTCACCGAGCTCACTCCAAAAGAGTGAACAATTTTGGGTTACCAGTCACAGGTAGTTTTTCCCTTTGCAGGGTTTCCACATTAAATCTCTTGTGTTATGTGTTTATTGTTGTGATTTTTTTATTTCCATACTTTACATATTGCATATCTGATTTGGTCGGTAATCACTATGAACAATTAATTGGTAATCAGTAAATGCACAGACAGTATAGTATTATTGTTTACCAAGTTGTAGATTAAGCTGAATTTGTTTGGAAGTTTTACATTTTGTATTTGGGACTATGGATAACTGATTCACCCCCTTCTCAGTTATTCTAACATTGTCATCCTTTCCCCTGGTAACAATAGACAGACTTATGCCCTCTCGAGAGATTGTTTGTGCAAGAAATGCATGAATGATCTCTCAAAAAAAGATGAAAAATGTTAGTTGAAATGATGAAAGAGAAGAATAATTAATAAGAAGTGAAGACTTAGAAAATGAAAATGATTGTTTGATTGACATAGATTGTCAACAAGAATCATGCCTAATTTCATAAAGGACCCATCCTATATAAGACTAGCAACAACATCTAGCTTCAATGAAGACATACTCTATAGAAGACAATTGACAACGTCTGCTTTTCAGAAAGATACATCCTGTATAAGACACATGATCATTAATTAATTGACTAAGTGATAAAATGGTTTGAAGAATTTGAAAAATTGATGGATTGATTGATTTGACTGATAGAATAAATTCTAGTGAGAAGAATGAATTAGCTAGAAGAATAAATTAGGAGAAGTGAACTAGAAGAATTGAACTTATTCTATTCATGATGATGTAATGAGTTGTTGCTAGAAATATTTCACTATTTTTTATCATTATGCTTTATTTGAAAAGGAAGAGATTCAAATGCACCCAAATATTGACCATCTAGTTATTCCTATGATCTCTTTCAAACAAGAGATAAAAAAAGGGAATTCTTTGACATTGTTCTAGGGTTGTCCTAAATTGTGGATGTGTGTGGCTACCAGATGCGAGAAAGTACTTATCACATTTTTCCTACACCATCCTTGCCCCATAATTTTATGAAAATAATCCAAAAATAGAAAAGAAATAAATTTGAATTATGAACCATCATAGCCACTCTCACCACTTAGTGGTATCCTTGAGGAGGATAGGAACACAATCGTAAAAGATAAATCGATAATGGACTGACTTAAACAACTTTTCCAATAGCCTTACTAATCACTTGTTGGTTTGATTTATTTATTTGATTGGATGCAGATGTGTTTCATTTTAGATTCACACTACTCATATAAGACTGACATGTCTTCTTTTGAGTGTATCCATCTCTATATAAGATAATTGATTGATTGATTTGATTGATTGATGACAGATTGGATTGTTGATAGAGATGGGTCTCATGAGTTCATTGTGGATTTATGAAGCTCACTGCTTTGATACAAGTTTTGATGTTTGATTGTAACTTTCATCTTGTTGTGACAAAGATTATATTGTAGGATTTTGACATGTTTCAATTTTTTAGGTTGATTGATTTCTTTAGGACATTTTCTGATGTTTTTTGTCCATCATAGGATTCATATATTTGGAGTCGAGGTCTATGTGGCATTTCGCATAGGTGAAGGCTCTTATCACCTAAAACCCTAACGTAGATTGGATCTTGATGAATGATTTTATGTTTGTCCATTTTTTTTGGATTATTTCAAGACCGTATATGATGTTTTCGATCATATTTTTAGGACATTTTGAAAATTTTAAAGGATTTTTTAAAGATGATTATGCAATTTTTAGGGATTTTTTAGGATGATTATTTGAAATTTTTATGTCGTTTTGACAAGTATTCCTCAAGTGTCTAGTAAGGCAAGAAAATTATGGAGAGATGGATGGACCCAGTAGATGGATGAAGGAAAAAGGTCACTTGGTATGTCTTGATATTTTTTTGGTACCAAGGACTATCAATTAAAAAGGGATAACATGTATAACCAAGCTTAGGGATTGGACATGACAAGATAGGGTAATGATAAGGTGTACTAGAATTGGCATGTGGCTTACAAGAGTGAAGATGTACATAGGATGTTGAAAACATGTTTTACATTTTATATCTTTTTTCTTTTGTCAAGACCAAGAGAGGGATTTGGGTAGGATAATGATATGACAAGATACATCAAGAATAGATGAGTAGAAGGGTGATGGACTCAAGGTTGTGATAGGATAGGAAATATTGACCAAAGTGATGTGTATAGGATAACAAATACAGACCAAAGGGATTTGGATATGACAAGAAAGATGGAACAAAGGGATGCAGATAACACGAAGAAAATATGACATATAATGATTCTAGGGACATCACTAGCCTTCTCAAGATCAAAGGTGGGAAAAAAGGAAATGTGGATACTGATAAGGGATATGAGGGACATATGATAATGGATGAAATGAAAGGGATATGATATGATGAGATATCATGGATGGAACCTTTCCCCAAGTATAGAATGCAAGAAGTTCATAGCTTACACATGATGCATGTTTGCCAGGTCTTCATCATGGTACTTATCAAAAGCACATGTTTGTCAGGTTTTTATTATTGGATGAAATAATTTATCTTAAACATATTTTCTTTTGTTACCAAGATGTTTATTTTTCAGGCTTTTATTAAGGCAACAATTTTTTTTTTACTTCAATTTTTGACATTTTAAAATTTTTTTGACATTTTTTTTAATTTTGTAGGAATATAATAGATGCATGATAAGAAATAGAGGAAGGACTCGAGAATATTTCTCTTTTTATGATTCTCTTGAAGGAGACATAATAATGGATCATATCTTTTTATTATATTCTCAAATTCATTGGTAGGGTAAAGACAAAGGGAGATAAAATAGAAGATTGGATGAAGTGCCCGATAAGGCTTTATGCAAAGGATTGGATAAGGGGTATGGAAGGATGGAAAATATGTGTTAGATAATGCAGGGATTGTGAGAAGAATTTTTTATGATTATGTGGAAAGGATGACAAAGTCAACATCAGCACACACCTTGAAGGGTGTTGGAGTGATGGAGGGAAATAAGATTTTGGATTTAATGAAGGAATGGCTATGCATTTTGGATTTGATGGGGAAGTGAATATGGAATTGGATTTTGGGATTTAAGGACCCAAAATAGATTTTGAAGTGGAAGGAATTTGTTTGCACGGTGGATATGAGGAATCCTTTGGAAGCTTGAATGTGAATTTTGATATTTCTTTAGTATGCAAGTATTTTACGGTTGAGACAAGTTGGAATCCACATAGTTCATGAATTTTATTTTCTTTTCAAATATTTAGAATGCATTTCATCAATGAAGGATTTAGGAACCCACATATTCTTTTGCTTTTATTTTTGTTTGATGGACATTTATGGCCTTTTAGTTATTTCTCTTTTCATTGTATCTACATGTTAATTAGATTGCACAGGTTGATTCTTTTATGGGTGTGGATTTTTGTACTTGCAAATATAATTCTTGGCATCCAAGTTTCTTCCCAAGGTATTGGGGTTTATGGATGGATAGGAGTGATATGGAGTCTTTTTGGATGGGTGGAATGATATCCAAGATGTGTGACTTTGTTTACCTTTATTTAGGAAAGGATGAGTGGATTATGAACTATTGAATTGAGGAATATATGGACCTAAGATTGAGGGAATGGATGAAGGTGGAGGTATACACTTGGATTTAGATCTAGAAGGGATACCAATGCCTTGAGAGTGAGCTTTGAACACAAGGTGATTACATTTATAATTATCTTTAACATGAATGGGTTTTGATACACTTTGTTTATAAATGCTTAACCCTTTGACTTGATAATGCTTTTGAACAATAGGATACTTTCTACAAGACGTGAGTTCATTTTGAGGTAGATATGGTATGGAGGTAACTATATGAACATGGAAAATACTAGAATGGATGGAAGTGGAGGAACCCATTTGACATGTATGGGGTCATGGACATCTTACACTAATCTGTTTAAATCATGAGGGTGATCAAGAGGAATGATGAGATCCTACAATAGAATAGGAAGAATGACATGATCATTTCATAGGATAGGGAGGATTAGGACATGAAGATGAAGGAATGGTGGGGTCAGGAGGACGATCTTGAGGGATGATGGGATCTTGTAGTAGAAATGAATGTGAAGGGATAATTTGGTGTTGACTTGGAAGGGAATTATTTGACTTGATTTTAAGGGTGGCTTTCTCTTGACTATGAATAACATGATCAAGAATAATATAAGGGGTGACATGATCTTTCTTAGGAATAGTAAGTGGAAGGTCCATGAGACATGGAGGGAAACTTTGTCCTTGGAAAAGATGGGAGTCCTCATTGATAGGAATGACATGGATGGTGGGATCATTATTAAATTAAAAGAAGATAGGATCTTGTTCAAGAATTGGATAGGTTTTGTCAGTCTTGGGATCTTGATCTTGATTTATTTAAGAACTCATTTCCCCATGCTTTGCATCACCCTCTTGATATCGGGTATGAGTTTGGACATGTATGTAGGATTCTTGGAGGATTTTAATGATTTGGAATGGGAGAGAAGGACTTTTAATGAGACTCTTTGGAGTATTTTTGTATTGGAAGGGATGCATATGTTGGAATTGGATGTAGAACTGCTAAATTATAGAATGAAATTATATCAAGGAATGGATAAGCTTGGTAATTCATCATGGATATTCTTTGGGAAGTCTCATTAATAGATATATCATTGGATGGAAATGGAAAATAGTTTTCTTTTGACGCTTCAGGGGATGAAGGATGGGGGGAAATATGGAAGTTTCTTGAGGGAAAATATCTTCATGGGAGATAGATGTGTCATCGCTAGACACGGGTAGGTGACTTCAATCTTGTTCAACAATAGAATGATGTTTGTGAACCAATTTTTGACGCAAAATGATTGAAAGGTTTAGATTGGGGATTTTTCTTCTTGGGTGATCTTGATGGTGATACCACATTGACATTTGCATGTTGTGAAGAATTTGTTTATTGAATATGTGTTGTAATAGATTTCATACAATCATGCTTTATTGATGTCCAAAGGATGATAGATTTGTAATTGTGTTTATTTGGCAGATCCTTTGTGGTGGATATGAGAAAGCAAGAGGATGTTCATTGACATGTGATGTGATCTGAGGCATATAGACTGATTGATTAGTAGGGTATGGATATAAGTCCTCTACGATGTAAGACATTGATTGTATCTAACTTTTAAGATCTTCTACCTAGATTTAGGTGTCTTGTATTTTTTGTATGAGGATATTAGTTTTCAATTATTGTTGTGTCATCTTGGGGAAATTTTATGAATAGGCAAAAGGGTATGTGTCACCATGGTAGTTAGGTTCTTGTTCTTCTTTTTATGGGGTAAATGGATTGATGTACAAGTCATTTGATTTATTCCTTATTTAAAATTGTATGAGTAGTCTTTGACCAAAATAATATGGAAGAGACATATTTCTATTGATTTGAAATGTTTGGAGTGTGATTCAAATTATTGTTGCAATGGTTCCAAGTTTGAAGTGTCTTTTCAGTTGATCTCTAATAAAGAAACACCCGTCTCTATGATTAAGACTTGTTGATGTTTGATTGTGATCTCTTAACTCTAAGGACATGAGATTCTTGATGGGGAAATTTGAAATCTTGATCTTAAGGGCATTTTGACAACACTTATAAGATGAAATTTGAATACAATAGACTAAATGACAAGAACATCACTCACATCAACCAATAATCCTAGAAGCTAAACACTGAGTGTATGTTCCAAAATGTTTTGTCAAGTCTTGCACACTTGGATAGATAACAATAAATATATCAAAGGATAATTTGGTTCAACATGACTGAAAAAGGTGGCTTACTACTTAACTAGGATTTAGTTAAATGATCTATTCAATGATCTTTTCTTTTAGCTCTCCTTCGAGAGCTTTCCAACAACACCAGGGAGGTTTTGCACAATCTAACAAAGGGCTACTAGAGGAAGGATATTACAATGGTCCTTATCTTATACCTCATAAAGGATAACAAGAGTTTCATTTTAGAGTGAGGTTTTACTAAAGCGCTTGGGAGACATGCCCTTCTATGGCTCTATTAAATAATCTCTAATAAAGAAAAAATGAAGCCAAAAATAGATCTAGGAGTTTGATCACATGGAAGAATGAGAGAATATCCCTATTAATTTACACTCCCAAACACAATTAACAAGGTTCTTTCCCAAGCATTTAATCTAGGAGGATTTGAGCATGTTTGACATTTTGATTCACTATGAAAGTGAAGTGCATATGCTTAATACCAAAATTTATCAAACAATAGTAGGCTTTCTAATTAAGCTAGATTTGAAATTGAAATGCCACAATTTAAGAAAAATGCAAAGGGATTAGGCTTACCTTATTTGTAGCTAGCAAAAGGCAAGGCACATTTTTTAATTTTTATTTTACATTTTTTGATACTCACCTAGTGGTGATCATTCCAACTACTAAATTTCCACAACACCTATCATAAATTTTAGTTCAAAACACACCATCCAAAGTGAAGGAAAAAAATATGCTAGTAAAACCAATGAACTTTAGAAAAGATAGGCACTTAGATTAATTTTTATTCCGTATTTAGCTTGACTTTGTTTTTGTACTTTTGACAGACACTTAGATTAAGATCTCATTTTTAGATACATTTATGGCCCTAAAAAATAAAGATGAAAATAAATAATCCCAACTGAAAATCAGCGAGGTTTCAAAACATGTAATAATTTTTGAAAAAATTCTTAATTTGTGCCATAGGACCCAATTTATCAAAACATACCAGTTTTTAAAGATCTATTGTTTTGGAAATTATTTCTCATCAAAATTAAAAATACAAATAATATAGCCCCTCTATAATTTCACTATATTTCTAAAAATAGTTATTAAAAAATTATAAATCACAAAAAAGTGATTGTAAAATCTGATTTTTGGATTGTTGGCTCCTAATATTATACCCCAATCTGCAAAAACAAATTCGTGAAAAAATTCTAAACCATTTGGAAGATATGACCAAATCTTTCAAAACCCTACAAGCAACAATAAATCAACAAAGAAAACCTACATGCAAATATAGAAGACAAATTCATTATATTTTTATGATGTTGATGTTGTGTTCACCAAATTTAGTAGGAGAAACTCTCCATGAGCTAATATAGAGAAAATTAGTAGCACAAATTAATACAAAGACAATAAAATAACCAATATATTTAACCCTATAAACAACATAAATGAATACATGATTGATCAGAGGCAAGAAAATATGCATTAAAAAAATAATAAAAAATACAAGAAAAATTATTGATGCCTCAAGCCTATGTTGCTTCTCTTTTTTCGATATGAAGTGTGCATACTCAGTTGTGAATCTGACAACATTAACACTCCGAGCTCTAAAAAAATGATCAAATGATATGATAGAAAAAATTTGTAGTATGAAAGTGGCATAGACTGGATGCAAAAGTCTATAATGCAAATGTGAAGATTAAAAGTTGATTATATAGAAAATTAAGTTTGAATGAACGACCCAAATTAATCGAAGAAAATAAAGATCGACGGGCGAGAAGAGATGAGACTTGAGAAGAAATTGGCAAGTTTCATTTCCATTTTAAATCGAAAAGTGAGGAGTTGAATAAGGAAATAAAGGTCAGATAGATATTTTATTTTTAGAAAGATAAAACTTCCAAAAATGAAAATCATAAGAAAGGAAAGATTATTATTTCTTTCTTGATTTCGAAGAGATAAGGATTTTTCAAAAAGTGATTTTTGACACTGTGAGGATTTTTTATTTTCAAAATTGATAATTCCTCATAAATTTAATTTTTCTGATTTAATTGAATAAAAAATTCAATTAAATTAGAAAGATGGAATAAGTTGAAATTAAATGAAATTAATAGGAAATTGAAATTGATGTGAAATTAAGTTAATTTTTGAGAATTAATTTAATTAAGAGGAATAAAATTAGTTAATTTTAATTATCAATGATAATTATTATGGGATTTTAGAAATTTATTTTAATTACTCAATAAAGATCAATTAATTAAATAAAATTAATTATGTAATTAACTTAGGGGAAATGATTAAATGATGCAAAGATTCAATTTTTGGAGGAAATGAGATAATTAATTAATGATTAAATAACCATTAATTAATAACAAAATAATTAGTACATTAAATTTGAATTCACAAGTCTAACCATTTTTGGGTGTCTACATATAGTTATACTTTCTTCGAATCACAATTAAACAACAATAGTTCATGCAAGAAATAATACAAATGACCCTCATAATTTTAAGGATGGGTATTTGATAATATGAACTTACTTTTCTTTAAGATCCTTGTATTTATGAGCATCAATATTTGTAGTCAGTACATCTTTCTAAAATTTGTATGTTATTGCAACCTTTTCATATACTTCTAATTAAGAAGAAATAACTGTAATTGGAAGAACATGAGTGTAGAATAATTTATTACATTCCATTTTTAAAAAAATTATATCAACCATTTATATTGGGAAAAAAGGATTTAATTAGTAAAATTAAAATAACACATTTTTTTACTTACAAGAGCCATATTTTTGCACTTAACACACCTGTAATCACGACATGAACAAGAGCCATATTTTGCATCAAATTATTTATTTTTTAATAGAAACATGTAGATATCAAAAGTTTTCAGTGATACAACCATAGTATGCAATTTTTTAATACAATAGAATAGAAGCACTATAAATAAATGAAAATGTCCCTAAGGGAAAAAATAAAATTGATTAACATGGTGCATAAACCTGACATAGAACATCTTTTAATTCACATAGAACAACTAAATCAAAATTCTCAGGTGATATGACCACTACCTCAAATTTGGGAATAGTCACCTTTACATGAGTACTTGCATAAATTCCTTTTGCTAATGGTTAGTAAACATAAGGTTAGTGATGTGATCACAAATAAAATCCATAAAGTGCAGTGATAAAATTAAATTCTAAGAACAACAATCTTAACTCTTTAAATTAAGTTTGCAAGTAACAACAGTCCACAAACTCATCAAAAAAGTTGACAATCTAGGTGAAATAGAAAGCAAGAAAATAAAATTCAGATCTATATTGCTCATTTGAAAGAAAAAAAAGAAGAAGAGTACTATAAAGACAAGTTACTAGCCCTTCCTTATTCAAGCTCCATATTGCACATTTTGAAACAAAATTAGTTAATCATAAAGAAAAACTACGATCCTCTCTCTAAAGTAGAAGATTCAAACATGTTTAAAAAAATAACAAGTTTTTTGTTGTATAAGGTTAAGGGACTGAATATTTGCTAATATATTTTCACACAAAGTAACAACTCAAAATAGAGATGCAAGATTGAAAAGTATTATCTTTTTATGATTAAAAAATACTAGAAATTCAATATAAGTCTATTGAACAACTAAGTAGATGAGTTGATAATGAGATTCATGTTTTGGAGTCTGATGAGAAGGGTAATAACCCTTCCATCTCTAGGAACATTCCCTTTGTGAAAATGGTTGACATCCAGGAAAGGAATGTTCAACTCCTTAAAGAGGATATTGATGACACAATCGATCCCCCTTTTGGTGTCCTCCAAACGGCGAAGGCGATGTCGATGTATTCGTTCCAACTCATGAAATGGGTCTTCCAGAAAATTAAAAGCCTGAATCTTAGATTCTGCTCCCTCTCTACCAACGTCGATCTTCTTCAGCGAAATCTAGATAGTGGGTCAGCGGGGATGGAAGTCTGAAAGCACAAAGAGGATGCGAAAATTATGACGGATATGCGGAAAATAATGGAAAATTTGGAGATCTCTCTTAAGAAGCATATGTTGGATAATAATATTTTATGGGTTCTGTGATGGAGTGCTTCAAGACCATCAAGTCTGAGCTGGATACTGGGTATCCGACTATGAAGCTCAAAGATGACAAAGATGATGCAGGTGATGCTGGTCCAAGCAAGTGTACACGATTTGAAAAAAAGAACATCCATGACAGGGTCCTAGAGCTCTCAGATTTTAATGCGGCCATTAAGAAGGTATCTGAGGCTAAGAAAGAGGCAGAGGGAACACGTCTAGAGTTTTCCTACGTCTTGTTGTTCCCTTGTTCCTATGCTGGTTTGGTTTTAGGTTTTCTATTGCTGGGTGTTGTTTCTGGTTTCTAGTTTATTGATTTTTTGTGCTGGTTTTGGGTTTAGCGGGTTGGTTTCCAATCTTATTTCAGCTTAGTGGGCTTAATGTCTATTCCTATTTTGTAAGGATTGTAAGGGGTTTCGGGTCCCACTAAAACCTATTTTTACCAGCAATCAAAAACTCAATAGATGATTTGTCTGTACTATGAGATAAGACATAAAAGTAAGTTAAAAATTGTCCTGAAAGTCTTATATTTCAAATGAAAATAAATCATAGTGTTTTGGATAATAATCTTCGATAAAGAACATAAATAAAATTTTAGATTCTCAAAAATTAAATAGCTAAGTTACTAAGAATCACTAGGGAATTTTTCTTTTCATAATGGTTGTTGTCTTTGCATAATTAAATTTTTATCTAGCATCTAGATTGAAAAGGATCTAGATCATGTATTCTCCAAAGGTGAAGAATATAGAAGCTATTGAATAATTGAAAGTATTGAAGATAATCTCAATTGAGGAATGTCCAAATAGGAGGATGTAATTTTTTTTACAAATTAAAGGGGTTGAAGAGAATGTTCATTGGGGGTCGTCCAAGGCTGTAGAATATACAAGGCATTGAATATTTAATTCACCTAGAGAGCCTTATAATTACTAGATGTCCAAAAGAATTAAAAGGACTGAAGGAGATGATCATTGCAGTCAGTTCTATTATAAGTTAGGTTTAAAATTTACAGGTATTAAGCGCATATTTGTGTTGTTTCTCACTAGATATCCCTTTTTATTTTAATTCAGTCTCTCCATTGTGATTTTTTAAAATATTTGGAATGGTTGCATCAAAGTGAGTTACATGTAAATGTTCTATTTTTTAGTTTGGATATATAGTGTTGAAAATATTTTATAGAGAACATTTTGATTTCTAAGATTGTCATCGAAGATTAGAATTCTAGAGGGTAGATCCATCCAATGGAAATCTACTTGATCCATATTGTCTTTGTAAAAATTCTAGAAAATTTTGGCAAAGAAAATTGAATGCCGTGAGGGGGCAGCACCACATAATATCTCATGTTGAGGGAGTAGACAAGAAGATGAAGAGTTGAAAGCCTAATGGCCCAAACACAATCCATAGAACAATGAGATGATGCATAAAAAATTATTTCTTAACCAACTCTAGGGATTGACAATATGTGTCTCCTGCCCTTGATAAAAGCATTAACCCCTTTGTAGAAATAATATTTAAAACTAACTAATAATTAATAAATGTAGTCACCAATAACAGGTAAGAACCACTACTCTTAAGTGTTTCAAATTTTCCCACAATCTAAATCTTTAATCTTTAAGCTAAACTCACTTTCTTTTGATTCAATAGGGGTTTCAACAATGAAGTAAGGGAAATGAAGTTATTTTCATAAAAAAAATCACCCCATACTATAGAGCATGGGTGCGTTGAACCCTATCAATATATTTATTTTTTTAATTAGAAAAATGTTATTATTTATTATTTTATGTTTTAAATTGATTATGTAGAGTCTTATATTTAGAAAGTTTTTGGAATTAAGTAGGACGTACTATTAGGATGGGTGATCTATTAGGAAGTATTATGATAAGAAATATTCAATGAAATGAGGAGCCTTGCAACTATTTATTATAATAATTATATATACAAATATATTATATTATAATGCTTACATTAAAATTTCATTTTGCATGGAGAGTGAATTTTGATGAGGAAAAGTGTGTAGAAAACCCTTATAATCTATACTGCAAAGTCATTTTTAAATATCACCAACAATTTCATTTTGATTAGATAAAAATGAAAATGGAGATGAAATAAGAGGTAGTTATGATAATTCACAAAAAATTAATAATATAAATGTTGTTGATGAATAGTTTTTTGATTGTGTATAAGATTTTGCATCCAAAGATGCAGCCTTTGTCAATGCACAAATAACATGAACCGCCTAATTTCATTGTTAGAAGACAATTTTGAAAAAGTAGGGGAATCAAATAGGTAGTAAGTATAAATCTTTGTGGATAATATGAACACCAAATTTAGTATATCAATTATTGTATGTAATTAAATATTAAGTTTTAAAAATTTAGAATATAAAATATTTTTGCAACCAATTCAATTAGCTTTAAAATTAAAAATTTAATATATTTCAAATAAAATATTTTTTTAAATTAAATAATCGATAGATCAAAAAGGAAGGTACAATAACAAAATAAGGGGGAGGCGAGCCTCAACCAACAAGTTCAACTGAAGACCATACTAAGTCAACTAGCACAAAAGTAACAATTTAACGAGATTACAAAAGAGAGCAAAATAGAAGCTACTCCAAAATATCATCTTGATCATCAAACCAAGCTGTCCATCCCAGCTCTCCTTCCATCCACACCATCTTCTTCTTCTCAAGGATTTGAGTAAAGAACTCAAGTCTATCTGAAAAGGGGCCTCTAGTATCCCGCATCTCTTTGAGCAGCTCCTTGAGGGCTTCCTCAAAAGCAACCTGATTGTCAATAATGCTAGCCCATTCAAGCCCATGTTTCATCTCGTATATGAACATCGTAGCGAGCCCATCATGAAGAAATCTTTTCAACTTGTCTTTTTCAAGCTTCATGATGCAACAAACCTGCGAGACAATCTTAAAACGTATAAGTTACAAATAAAATATTGTAAAAAAATTCTTTTAATATAAATAAAAAATAACAAAAATAAAGTCATCAAAATTCTAAAATAACAAATAAATAATCATCTTTTGTATTAATTAAAAATAATAATTTAAATTAAGAATTATAATATTTTCAAATATTTAAAATAATAAATAAAAAATATTCTTTAAAGAATTTTATTATTTTGAACTTAAAAATCTATATATTTAAAATAAATATTCTAAAAAGTCTTTTAATATAAAAAATAAATAAACAAATAATATCTTCAAATTTCTAAACTAAAAATTATTTTTCAAATTTTTTAAATAATAAATAAAAAATCATCTTTTGTATTAATTAAGAAACTATAAAAATTTTAAATAAAATAAATCAAAGATAATGATATTGATAATAGAAAAAAAAAAAAAAACAGAAAGAAAAGTAGAAAGAAAATAAATAAGACAATAGTACTTTTTATAGTGGCCAATACACCAACTACTCCACAACATATTCCACCAATCCAACTCTAACAATATTTTCAATCGAAAGCATTTACCAGCACTTAATCTAAATAACTTCCTCTTCCTACAGAAATTATTGGGCATTATAATTTATTGTCCAGACCGGTGATTCCAGAAATTATTGGGCATTATAATTTACTGTCCCAAACCGGTGGAATCACTACTTATCCTTTTCATCATGGTTTTTGAAAATCTCAGTTGAATCATCCATTTGAGAATAAACGGCCAAATTTTTTTAGAGTTTTACCCTTAGTTTATGGTCCTTTGTCTGAAACAATGGCCTTCAAAATAAGGTTATCAGTTTCAGTTCTGATAGGTCTGGTAGCTGTGGGTATAACTTGTCAGAAATGGAGGATGTGAGTGTAGAGAACTGAACTCCCTAGCCACTCATTCTACGTTCTTGAGAAGAAATTATTATAGCAGAGGTAGAAAAGCAGAGCTTTTGTGTGGTAATGATGAAGGGCTTTGTGCTCGTTCTGCGAATGCTCGTGGGCATTCAAATGGTAACTGGGCCTGCTACTCCAAAAGGTACTGTATTGATGTTTCTTCTGACCCATTTAACTGTGGATCATCTGGAAATTCATGTGGCTATGGTTTAAGCTGCTGTGCAGGAAACTGTACAAACCTTTTCAGTGATAATTCTCACTGTGGAAGTTGCTTCAATGCTTTCCATCGGGAGAAATGTTCATTTGGTATGTGTGGATATGCATATGGCTATGGCTAGCCCAGTTACAACCAAACATGATAGATCGGTTCCTAAGAACATTAGAAAATTGTCTATTATTTATTGTGAAAAATGGGCTGAAACAATATTATTTCAATTGCACATCAATAAGTTAAAGACAACTTTATTCATTCTAAGTTAAAGACCACTTTATTCATTCTATGAAATTCTCTAGCAAGTTGTTCATTTTAGTTACAGATGTGTTCATTGTATTGCTAAAATTAGATAAAATTGGTCAGTCTGCCAATATTAACCCTCCATAGATATTGTTAAGTTTCATTTCTTTTTATATGAATTACTTGGAATATGCAGTCAATTAAAAAGTGAATTATAAAATTTCATTTCTTATTATATGAACTACTACTAGGAATACGCCACCAATTAAAAAGTGAATTATCAGTGAGAGTTTTAACTAAAAAAAAATAAAAAATGAAGTTCTCCTTTGTATGATTTATGTTTTATGTTTTAGTTCATTGGATAGGTGATTCGACAAATATTGGTGTAAGTCAAAATTGTCAAAAGCTATGATCAATGAAGACTTTGTCTTTGTGATAACACAACTCAACAAGAGATTGAAGATTGGTTTATTGAATGTGGTGGAGCTTTTCAATAATTTAAGAATTATTTGTTCACATTACAACTCTTTCACTTATGTTAAGGGATATTTCATAACACTCTCAATCAATGAATTTTATAAAGAGATTTTTGGAGGAGTTCTCTATTTCTTGATTATTTTTTTTAAAACATTTTTATGTGGATTTTAAGTAATTGGAAGAAATATTTATAATGAAATAAATTTTAATTCATAGAGAAGCTCACCCGTAATTCAAAGTCTTTCCATGAACGCGATCAATTTGTTTATGCTAGAATTTATGGAACTAGATCTCTCTTTTCCTCATTCTAAAAGTATTACTTTTTATGTCATTAATTTTGAATGGTAGATCATACTCTTGACTATAAACATATTGTCTTGAAATATAATAGATATCAAAAAAAATAAAAACATTTAGGCATGTCTTAATATTCATTGTAATTTTGAGAATGAAGGAACACATTGCAAGAGAAAGGACGCATAAGAATTTATATTTTAAAATAAAAAATAGAAATAAAATATATACTAAGAAAGTGAATAATCCATTTTAGTTTGTGCCCTTTTAAATGAAAATAAAACTATCAAAATACCAAGGTTTCTCAAGAATCTTTAAAGGGAGACCTAATTAGTATTTTTATCTCTTCAAAATACATTGAGGGTGATAACAAATCACAATTAGTAGTTTACAAATACTAGTTTTTATAACCATCAACTCTTCTCGTCTTGTACTCACTCAAAAAAGGATTTTCTAACAATGAAATATTTCAATCCTATGTCTCTTTGAAATATCATGTATAATGACATTTTTGAAGTTATTTCTGAATAAATTTAAATGTTTCTTTCCCTTTTTTATTTCTGAAAAGCAAGGGAGACATGTGAAGGATCATGAGATAATAGATGGTATTATCTTTATTCATGTGTTTTTAATAAAAAATCTATACTCTTGTTACTAAGTATTCTAAATGTTATGTTCATTTTAATTACGAATTTTTTGATAAAAAGTTTAGAAAAATTGTTTTGGTAAGAAGAACTAAGATATTAGGTCTTTGAATTTTACTCTTTGCCTCTTTTATGTCATCATTACATCTATAGAAAATTTCTTCTCTTCAAGGCTTTACTAAGGAGATCCTTTGTGTTATTAACAAAAAGTGTACTATTTGGGTGAAATATTTCTTATTAATCACAACTCTCTATTATTTTGTTACTCTTATATGAAAAGGATGGGTAAAAGAAACAAATAAATTTAGAAACCATCATGGTCAAAATCATTAAAAGTTCTAAAAGAAATATGCATCTATAATTCTATCATCAATGTATATGTGTATGTATCAAGGAAAACCATATTAATTCTATTGAACGTAGCAATGGGTTACACTTTCATTCTACCAACCAATATGCCTCTTATGTGTTTTTTACTTTATTTATACCCTGACCCTCAAATGATTGATGAAGTTCTTACATCTAGGAAGGACATGGTTGGATATAGATATTGCAATGCTATATAGGTCACCATCTAACCTGGATCTAGATTATTACCACTTACATATATCAATCAAGAATTATTTATAAGAGAAAATAAAATAGTGTAGAATCTCATTACAATTCAGAATATAATTATCTATGGGAGCCAAATAAAAAATTCAATATGGATTTATACTCTTAGTCCACAATAAAAAATAGATACTTGTAATGACTTAAATTGACATAATAGTCATATACAATGCCTAATCTAAACATATAGTAATATTTTTTGATAAAATATCAATTGACTACACATTAGAACAAAATGGTAGCAATCCACCATATTTAAAACATAATTTTTTTTTTATCCATAGACCTTATGATTCCCATATATATTTTTTTCTAAAATCTTGCAAGTTTATTTTATACATCATTTGATTTCAAATATATTAAAATGGTTAATTCTATATACCACCTTGAAAGAACATTCTTCAAAGATAAAAGAAAACAAATAGACTTATTTCTATAACCATCATCATTTGAGTCATAACTTTCTCCAATAAAAAAATATCACCATTGTTAATACATCTTTTATATTCTCCACCATTATAATTCTAATCATTGTAATCTATTTTGGAATATTCTTTCTTCTAACATTTTATGGTAAATTTGGAAATGCAGGAATGAGGAAAGGTTTCAAAATATTCCCAAGGTTCTTACGGAGTGTTTTCGAAGTCTCACACATTTTAAAATTTTCTCGCAGGTTCACATTACCATGAAAGTTGATAAAGATAAATTCAAAAGACTTCTCAGAACTGGATACGCTACGTTCTTTGCCACTGAGCTGAAGCATGGGTACTTTTGGAGGCATCATATGGACAATCTCAAAATCTTTAATCAAACTATCAAGCAGCTTAACAAGGAAGTCAAGAGGAACAACAAAGATACTACTAGGAATATGATCCTCATGCTCAATCAAATTCAGGATCAGAAGAGCATTGTGTGGATGGAAGGCACTATGGGGTGGACCGCTTGGGTGGACACTCATGATGACTTGCTGCATTAGACTTTGCTGTCCCTAATTCTTTTTTGTAGTTATGTTATAGTCTTATAACTTCTCGGAGTTGCTCTAGTGCTGAGACTTTGCCTCTTGTAAATCTTTTTTGATACTTTGCAGTTTCTTTTTGTATCGTGAACTCCTTATATTTAATATAAAAAATCATTGTAATCACACTAAAATTATTCATAACTACTATTACTTCAATGACCTTCACAAATTTTAAGACACACTTATTACCACATCCATTAACATCTACCATAGTATTCCTAATATGTCCATATGTCATCTAAATAAGAACCTTACTTCCCTAAATTCAAAAAGGAATCCCTCTCTATATATGATGTGAGATCTACCATATGAAAATGCTTTGTGATGTATCATCAAGTTAAATGTTGCTAATATTTAGATGCTACTGCTTAGAGACAAGTAGTCTTGACTAATCGATTCAAAACACAACTAAACATTCTGAAAAGATCAGCTTTGAAAGAGAAAAGTATGTTTGGAATTACAAACAATTCCAACCTTAAAAATATCAATATAATATCATCTCCACTAAACACTCCCTATTTTTCTTTCGCTTCCTGGTCACCAATGTTGCCTCATCTTCCCCTTAGGGAGCGTGCATGACAATGAATCTGTTCCTTTGCATTCTCCTCCTCTTTCCCACTGGAGTTTTGTAAAGTAAATTAAGGATTCAAAAAATACTTACCTACTTTTGATTCAGATGTATACTAAGTTGACTAACATGACAGAAAAAAAAATGTATTTAACATTAAAAAATGTCACTCAGTAGGTCAAATGAGTTTTTCGTCATGGAAAACAAGTAGATGCCTAACATCATCTCTTTTATGTATTGAACTTCACTTTTTTTTCTCTCATCAACCATTTTATACTAAGTATTTCGCAACAAATTCACTTTTAGGGATGCCATGTATTCGGCTATCATTCAATTTAAGCACATTTAAAGTTGGAAGATCCCTCAACGAAAATGAGGGAGGTTAATTAAAAACTCAATCTACACTTTTTTTTAATGTTGAAATGCTAAACATTGAAAGGGAAAATTAGAAAAAAAGAGAAAAAATTAAAAAATCACAATTTTTAAAGTATGAAATCAATCATTATTATGTGGAAATCTTTGAGCACTTGTCATGGGCAGACTCAAAATACACCCTTGTCCATATTATTTTCCACTAAATTTTGTTCCCCTTTATTTTTATTTTTATTTTATAATTAAATTTATTATTTTTTTCTTTTTTTTTAATAAAATTTTCACATAAATATTCAAGTTTCATGTTATTTGACTTGTAAATAAATTTCTTTACAAATGATGAAATCGTGATATTCCTTTGAAAAAAATTCAAACAAGAAATTAACACATAAGTCATTGTATCTTAGATCAAATATTATAAAAATATTTATCTCAGAATTTTGTTTGATAATTTTATCATTCATTATTTCTTCAAGCTATTCCTATATAAGATGAATCCATAGTCCTTTCATGTATTTCCTATAAATGCTGCCATATTTTGTATGCAATTTATTGGATTCAAACATGTAGTTTTGTTTCAATGTCAATTTTCATAAGTATTTAGATTGGTAGTCGTGTCACTTCTTAATTCAATAATTTCAAGAAGATCATTGGGGTTTGATGCAAGAGCATCTTGGTCTCATGACAATCTTGCATCAACCAAAAAATAAAATGTTTTGTGTCATTTTGTTCTTGTTTACCGGTTGGAGATATTGTGTTGGACGATCATTCATTTGTTCAAGATAGCATGTACGGTTGTACAGTCTTATTTGAGACCTATCTAGGATCATCTTCGTATGATTGCACCTCCTGATGTTTGTAGATTTTTGAGATTTGATCCAATTCTTGTCCTTGGGTAACAGGTTCATTGCTTCCCTAGATGAATTTGGAGATTCAATGTGTGGTTGTTGATCTTTGGATTTTGACCATTGTTATCATACCATGTGGTTTGTGGTTCTTTTGTGGATCATTTCCTATGATTGCGCTCCGTGTGGTTTTCTTTTCATGCATCTTAATTTATTTTGGGTTGGACCTATTTGTTGTAGACATTTCCATTTCTTGGGGAATGTAATTCATTCTTGGTTGACCTTTGAAAGTGTTTCTTATATGTAGGAGTTTGATATATATCTTTATAAGTAGTGTTATTTGAGTTGCAATTGGTTCACAAAACCTATATTTGAGAACTTCACAGATTGGTATTAGGATTTGAGATTCATTTCTTTGCATGTGTCCATAACTAAGAAGACCAACAACTCGGAAGGTTTGTTGTTTGATCTTTGAATAATACATTGGATCGTGCGTTCTCTCTCTATTTTGTGTTATTGTTTCCCTATGTATTCTTAGATGCGAGGTTGGGCATCTCCTTTGAGGATTCTCCCAATATGACACTATGTCAAGTGGTATTAGAGAAAGGTTTTGTTGTAGCAATCCCTAGTTGAATTTGTTGCAGGGTGGTAGATTGCAATCTAGCCTACAATTATAGAGGGTTGTGAAGATGGTTTGAGGAAGGAGAGATTCTAATCCTATTGTGTTGGATATGTTGAGATAAATTTCTTCTAGGCTTGAAGCTGGTGAGACAGCCCAACTAAGAGGAAGACCTTTTGAAGATGTTAGTGAAGATGAAGCCGAAGAAGTAGAAGAAGGAGAAGTAAAAGCCCCTATTCTTGAACAAGGCGAGGAAAGATTATTGAGAGATTTCATAAGTGTGAATGAAAAACCATATTTCAATCCTCTTGAATATAATGACAAGTTGGATTTAGATGAATTGTTGTACTATATCTCTAAAATGGAGAAATATTTTGAATATGAAGGTACATCTGTAGATAAGAAATTCAAGTTTGTCAGTGCAATATAGAAAGGACATGCATCTTTATGGTGGGAACATTTGTAGCTTGATTGACAAAGAAGAGGAGAAAAATATTAAGGTATGTGATGCACAAGCATCCTAGGTGTAAGGATAATCTTGCATCACCCAAAACAATTTTATGGTTTCTTTTCAATAAGAGCTATCTTGTGCAAAGCTGCTATTTTAAGAAATTTCCTATTTTTAGTAAGTTTTTGGTTTGAGCTCAGAATGCTCTATTTTATTTCCTCGAGGTTCACTTTGGTTATATCACCTACCAGTAAAGTTTCATTGCAAGATCAAGTCTAGTTTTGAAGATATTGAATTTTTTTGGTATTGGCAGTAGGGTACAAAAACTTTGAACTCAATTTTGAAGGCTTTAGAGGCTTCGAATAGGGTCAAAATATTGGTTGACTAGAGCCTATACATGTATGTGTCTACATAGAACTTCATGTCATTTCTGAAATGAGGTTATAATAGCCAATCGGGTCAACATGCGATGAGTTATGGTCTCTAGAAGTTCCGCTACCTAAAATGGAAGAAAATGAAATTCCTACAAAATTTCTTTTTGAATTCTGAAAGTTGTTTGGGCCTATTCTAATGTAATAAAAATTAATAATAATATCATAGGGATGGTAGGCCTCAAACTTTAGGGTTAAAATTTCTAGAACCTTCTTGGGCGGTTAAAATTGCCTATATAATGAAGGCTTGTAGGGCTATCTAGGGTCATTTTTGGAGATACATCTGGTGGCTCTGGCTTATAGAATATTGAAATGAAAATTCCCATGTGGTTGTGCATGTTGTATTCCTAAAAATTATAATTCCATTTTATTGGAGATAATAGAAATCCTATTTTTTGTTATTCTCATTTCTATTGTGTGTGTTTGTGTTAATAGGAGGAGTACCCTTCATCAAGTGGTATTAGAGAAGGATTGCTTCAATGTGTATATAGGTCATCGACTATGAGGTATTTTGCACCAAGAATATGATTATGGGTTTGAGTGATAGGAGCCAAAATTGCCACCATGAAGGAACTATGTCGAGAGAGTTGCAGGTGTGATAAAGGAGAGTTTTAGAGCCCTCCAAAGACAAGTACAAGCATTGCAAGAAGAGACATGTAGAGGAATCAATATTTTGGTTAGAGATGAAAGTGAATAATAATTCAAAGAAAAAGGAAAAGGTGACCAAGAAGCACTAGAAGTGCCTAGAAATCCTTTGGAGGATAGCTTTTTTAGGGCCATTTCCAAGATTGGAAAGTGACCCCAGATTGAAGTTTCTGCATTTCTATGCTTTGCCCATGCTTCCAATGGAATCTTGGTAGGGAATTATTTTGTAGGACTTCTATTTATTAAATAGACTTTTGTTGCTACTACTTCTCCCCAATATTCAATTGGAAGTCTTTTTTCTTTCATCACACTCCTTTCCATCTCAATGATGGTTCTATTTTTTCTTTCAGCCACTCCATTTTGCCGCAAAGTATAACTAGTTGTTACCTCCTTTATGCCATTCTACCTACAAAACTTTACAAAAATATTTGAGGTATATTTCCCCCCTCTATTTGACCTTAGGACTTTAAGATTTTGTCCACTTTCATTTTCAACCTAGGCTTTAAATTCAAAAAACTTATCAAAAGCTTCAGATTTATTTTTCATAAAATAAACCCATGTTCTACAACTGAAATCATCTACGAAGGTCATAAAATAATTACTCCCCCCAATAGAAATGATTTCCATAGGGCCAACTAAATCAGTATGCACCAGCTCTAATGGTGCATTTGCTCTTCTAGAGTTTTTAGAATTAAAGGGCAGCCTATGTTGCTTACCCAAAATACAAGCCTCACACTTGCTACTGAACTCTTTAATACATGGAAAATCATCTACTATTCTTTTCTTGGACAATAAATTAAACTAGCATAATCAAGATGTCCATACCTTAAATGCCATAGCTTGGAGGGGTCTTTAATCAGGCTCTTGAAAGTTGATTGTTGTACTATTGTACGTTCTTTCTTGAGAGGTTTAGCTACTGATTATGAAGAGAAACACATCTCTACCTTCAATGGAAATATTTGATTCTTTGTCATTTGAACTTCTGCAATAATTTTCTTACTCCCATCCTTCTCATAAATGACACTTTGGTTATTCTCCATCAACACTTTCTAATCATTTTGAGTGAGCTTTCCAACACTCATCAAATTGTGCTTTATACTTGGGGCAAAGTAAACATTATGAATTTCTTGTTTCTCACCTTTCTTGGTGCACGATCATAATAGATCATTTTCACACGACTGGAACAATTCCATTGTTCCCCATTCTAATTTTAGACTTTATATTTTTTTATTTTAGACTTTCATTACCACTAATGTGGTTACTACAACCGTTGTCTAAATACCAGACTTCAGGGCTGCCTTCTTCACCAACATTGGACATGATGAAGGCTATGGGATTATTTCCATCACCCACTTTCATATAAACCACATTTGCACTTGGCTTTGACTAATCACTTTGCTTTTTCCAGCATTCACTAGTATAATGTCCAAATTTATGATAATAATAACATTCGATATTACTCTTGTCTAAGCTATTTTTCTTCTTGCCTCCTCTGGAATTATTCTAAGAGTTGTTAGCTCACTCATTTGTGGCTGCTCATTTTGAGCTTTCTCCTCCAGCATTTTGTTGTCTAGAGTTACCACGACCTCTGCCTCTTGAACCTTGTCCAGAGTTGTTTCTTCCTCTTCTCCTGCCTCTTGCATTGGCTTGAGATCTGAAAGCTTATTCTTGAGAAGAATTTGTAGACCTATTAATGCAATGCTCATGGGTTTTGAAAGAACCCATTAACTCATCAATAGTCATTAATGAGAGATCCTTTGCCTCTTTATGACAATTACTAGATTATCAAATTTTGAGGGAAGACTTCTCAAAACTTTCTCCACTATTGTTTTCTCCTCCATGGTTTCTCCATTGATTCTCAACTGGTTTATCAAGCCCAAGAGTCTTGAGCTAAAATCAGAAATAGACTCATTGTCCTTCATGAGAAGAGTCTCAAACTCTCTTCGAAGCATTTGGAGCTTCACTAAATGAACTTTTTCAAACCCTTTAAAAATTGTGTGAAGAATATCCCGAGCTTCTTTGGAATAATCAGCTGCTGCTATTATGGGAAAGATTGCCTCTATCAAGGTAGTTTCTATCAAGCTCAAAGCTTTTGCATCTTTCCTCCTTGACTCCTTCAATTGAGTCTTTTGATTGTTTGTGAGGGTACCAACTAGAGCTGGGTCAGTCACATCCATAAAGCCATTGACCACAAGCTCCCACAAGTCATTTTCATCCATAACAGTCCTCATCTTCTTTACCCAAACATCATAATTTTGTCCATTGAAGGACGGTGGTTGTTTCCAACTCTTTCCTACATCTCCAGCCATGTCTCTTGTGCAAAAGATAAACAAATACCCACAAAAAACAAATGCCCAAACTCACAAGGATTGAGGGCCAATACACTTTGATACCATGGAAAGAATATAGAGTAACACTATATTTTTGAAACACACATAAATGATGCTCTGTTTCAGCGAGGAATAAATTCAAAATCCGCTAAACAGGGCAGAGACAAAATATAAATAGAGAGTTGGAGAAATATGCAAGCTTCTTCTTACTTCCATTTAATCTAAAATCATTGAACTACAATAAGAAAAATAAACTTGCAGCTATCTATGCCTGCATACAAAATTCTTAGAGCTTCTTAAAAATCTTACAAGATTATCTAAAGTAATCACTACTTAATGGAATAATCATTTACAACTATTGTTGAAAAACTTCTCTAATAAAAATAGAGTATTACAAAAGAATTTATCTCTTGTTGTTGCATACAAAAGAGAACTTCTTACATTCAGATTAAAGAATCAAGACATTCTTCCCTTTACAGAAAATTTGTTGTCCAAAGGAAGAAATGAGAAGTCCAAAGGAGAAATCAGATTTCCCCAAAATCTGATTTGAACTTATCTCTCAAAGTCCACACAAAAAATAAGATTTAAACTTTATTATTTTAAAAGTCAAATAAAGAGGCTAAGCCAATCAAATTTTATTCTAAAAATCTAACACAAACCCTAACAAAAAAATTAATCAAATTTTGCCGGCATACTCGAATATACAGAATCAAAAAAAAAACTGTTAAGAGTATTGTAAAAGGCATGCATAGTACACAGAAATGAAAACATATAGAAGGTATTAAAAATACATACAAAATACACGTGTAAAAGTTAGTTTTTTCACACAACTTAACATTTGCCTGATTAAGCTGAAGTAAAAGCGTCTTTATAATGGGCATTAGCAAATCCATCCTAAAAATATAGAGCTGAAAAAAAATAAATTTATAGGGTATTGAAAAAGCCATACAAAATCTGTAGATCTTGAATAAAAATAGTTCTCCTATACCTTTTGAAACGTCAGGAGTAACTCTAACATTACCACTGTTAAGTTCATATTTTCATGGATGGTTACATTGGTGCTATTAGAGAGCCTCGTTCACCCTACTAAGCTAAACTTATTTTATTTTAAATGAAGAAGGGTTTCCACAATGAAATAAGGCAAAGGAAAAATTCACCCCATACTCTAGAGTAGGGGTGCATTGATAACTATCAATGTATTTATTTTTTTAATTAGACAAATATTATTATTTATCATTTTATATATCAAAGTGTTTTAAAATGATTATCTAGAATCTTATATTTAGGGAGTTTATTGAATTAAGTAGGATGTATTACTAGGATGCATGATCTAGTAGGAAGTATTAGATGATAAGAAGTGTTCAATGAAATGACAAGCCCTATTTATTATAATAATTATATATACAAATATATTATATTATAATGCTACATGAAAATTTCATTTCCTATGAAGGGTGAATTGTGATGAGGAAAAGTGTGTGGAAAACCCTTACAATATATACTACAAATTCATTTTTCAATATCACCAATAATTTCATTTTGATTAGATAAAAATGAAAATGGAGATGAAATAAGAGGTAGCTATGATAATTTAAAAAAAGTTAATAATATAGATGGTGTTGATGAATTTCTTGTTGATGACATATATGATTTGTCATCCAAAGATGAAGCCTTTGTGGATGTGCAAATGAACATGAAACACTTAATTTCACTACTAGAGGACAATTTTGGAGAAGTAGGTGGAATCAACAGGAAGGGTAGGTAGTAAGTATCAATCTTTATTGATAATATGAACACCAAATTTAGTATATCAATTATTGTACACAATTAAATATTAAATGTAAAAAATTTAGAATATAAAATATTTTTGCAACCAATTCAATTTGATTTAAAATTAAAATTTTGGTATATTTCAATTAAAATATTGTAAAAAACTCTTTTAAATAAATAAAAATTAACAAAGATAATATCTTCAAATTTATAAATAATAAATAAATAATCATATTTTTTATTAATTAAATAAAAATAAAAATTTAAACTAACAATCATAATATCTTCAAATATTTAAAATAATAAATAAAAAATCATCTTTAACCAATTTTATTAGCTTTGAACTTAAAAATCTATATTTTTAAAATAAACATTATAAAATTCTTTTAATATAAATAAAAATAAACAAATAATATAATACAAAAAAAAATAGGCTCTTTTCTTTTATAGTTTAGAATCATAATTAATGAAGGACTTGCAATCCCTCATGTTATGAGGGACTCCACAAGTGTTTCTACAACACCAACCAATCATCTTCGTGAGGATCATTCTCCTTGATCCAAGCCACACTATCTCTCTCCGAGTGCACACCAACTCCTTATGCCACCATAGGCTTTACATCATTGTAATCATCCCAATGTCCCTCCATCTAAACACTAGTTTCATCTCATCCCCACACAATACCTAATCCCTTCACAAAACTTCCCCAACACATTCATGAAAGAAATTCATGACAAACTGCCATGTCATTGTCCCTTAGATAGACCCAAACATAGTCATTCATAGCTTTTGACCTCGATCAGATTTCTTTGATCACTCCAGTCAGATTTTGTGCAACTTGGCCCTCTCCAACATAACCAAAATTAGGGAGATATGTCCCCCATACTGAGACTATTATTTTATATGACAGTCATTCCTTCATTTCCCCATAACCAAGAGTTCTTTGTGCTTAAAATTTACAAAAACAACATAAACCCTACATAGGAATGAACATTAACATAAACCATAACTATGCTAATCCATTTCTAACCATATTAGCAATGAAAGAGAAGTTTTAAGCATCCAAAATTTAGATTGTACCCTCATAGGCAAAAATGGGAAAATAATAGAAAATTTACATTTTCATTGATTCTAAACATATGAAACAATGTTTCTTTTCTCTAATTTCGACTGTTCTCTTTTTTTATCCTCTTATATGTAATACAAAAAAATAAGCAAATAATATTTTCAAATTTCTAAAATAAAAATTATTTTTCAAAATTTTAAAATAATAAATAATAAATTGTCTATTATATTAATTACCAAATTATAAAAATTATTTATCTATTATATTAATTACCAAATTATAAAATTTAAGATAATAATAATGATAATGATAATGAAAAAAAAGAAAAATACGAGTAAAAGAAAATAGATAAGAAAATAGTTCCCTTTTATAGTGGCCAATACACCAACTACTCCACAACAAATTCCACCAATCTAACTCTAAGAATATTTTCAATCAACAACATTTACAAGCACTTAATCTAAACAACTTCCTCTTCCTATAGAAATTATTGGGCATTATAATTTATTGTCCAAACCAGTGATTCCAGAAATTGTTGGGCATTATAATTTATTGTCCAAACCAGTGATTCCAGAAATTGTTGGGCATTATATTTTATTGTCCAAACCAGTGATTCCAAAAATTATTGGGCATTATAATTTATACCCAAACCAGTGGAATCACTACTTATCCTTTTCATCATAGTGTTTGAAAATATGAGTTGAATCATCCCATTGAGAATAAAAAGCCAAACCAATGGAATCACTACCCAAACCAGTTGAATCATCCCATTGAGAATAAAATTATTGGGCATTATAATTTACTACCCAAACCAGTGGAATCACTACTTATCCTTTTCATCATAGTGTTTGAAAATATGAGTTGAATCATCCCATTGAGAATAAAAAGCCAAATTTTTTTAGAGGTTTACCCATAGTTTATGGTCCTTCGTCTGAAACAATGGCCTTCAAAATAAGGTTATCAATTTTAGTTATGATATGTGTGGTAGTTGTGGATATACTTGTCAGAAATGGAGGATGTGAGTGTAGAGAATTGAACTTCGTAGGCACTCATTCTAGGTTCTTGAAGAAAAATTATTATAACAGAGGTATAAAAGCAGAGGTTTTGTGTGGTAATGATGAAGGGCTTTGTGCTCATTCTGTGAATGCTCATGAGTATTCAAATGGTAACTAGGCTTGCTACTCCAAAAGGTACTATATTGATGTTTCTTTTGACACATTTAACTGTGGATCATCTGGGAATTCATGTGGGTATGGATTAAGCTGCTGTGTAGGAAACTATTCAAACCTTTTCAATGATAATGCTCATTGTGGAAGATGCTTCAATGCTTTCCATTAGGAGAAATGTTCATTTGGTATGTGTGGTTATGCATATGGCTATGGCTACCCCAGTTACAACCAAACATGATAGAATGGTTACTAAGAAGAATAGAAAATTGTCTATTGTTGGGTGTGAAGTCTGACTGTTCAGTTCATATTCCCCGACTCTTCCTTTCTTCTTCCCATCTTGATCTCTTCATCTTCTGTGGAAGACTCTTGTATAAATATGAGGGAAAAGCCCTTTGCATGTAAGTTGTGATGACTAAATAAAATATTTTCTCTGCTCTCTGGTGGACGTAGCCAAATTAGTGAACCACGATAAAACTTGTGCCTTTGTTTCATGTTCCCAATTTGTCTATTAACTTTACTATTGTTATCAAAACAAGTGGTGTTTGATCTAGGAGAGTGGAGCAGTTTAACATGATGATTCAAAGGAGACTGTAAGAAACTCCATACAAGCATGTCTCATCGATTACTTTTCATTTGTGGAAAGGGCCCAATTGCTGGCTTCAGAATTCCTGATGTCCAAGTAACCTCTCGTTGCAGTCAGGATGAATGACAAAAATAGTGTCAAGGCAATAATCACTAATGTGTTTGCAGAAGCTAGAAGATTCTATGAAAATTCCCTATTACATTGGGCCTGGATTGTCATTGAAGAGAGAATTGAGGGCATGGATACAACGTTGGTGGTTGTGAATGTGATGAAGCATTCAAAGGAGTTGAAGCTCAAGTGATAAAGAACTACTCTTGGCTATTGCAATGATGCACTGCCTTGACACAAGGAAGACAACTTCATGCCCATCTTGCTAAAATAGGATGCTACTCTGACAGCTCATTTGAAAATAGAGATTATTTATGAATGCAAAATGTGGTGCATGTTCTAGCAGATGCATGACAAGAATTTTCCCAAATGATAGAGCTAAGCGTTGTCTCATTTACTATTTTGATTGGGGTGTATACAGAAAATGGATATGGCATCAACCCAAATCACGTGTTTTCTCAAGGCACGTGCTTGTGCAAAGATGAAATTAAAATGCAGGATGGTCTTGGGTCTTGTGATGGCTCATGGTGTACGAATGTGTAGTTGCGTTTACATTTTCAAGGGCAATAACCAATTAGGCACATGTGTTGGCAGCCATATCATGGTCTGGTGGTGTTGTTGTTCTCTATGGCACTTGTGAGGGTGATGTTCAAATGGGCAGTTTAGTGGGCTTTTGCGGCTCACATATTTAGTAGAAGACATGCTCAAGAAATTGCGGTGGGAAAGAAATGTAGTGCAAACAGGGGCCAAAGAAGAGATCTTGTGGCCTAGGGAAGTGGTCGAGTTTCAAATGCCTCTTCATTATCTGAGGTATTCTAAAGCAAACTATGAATTAATAGCGGAGTGGAAGCTCGACATTCTTTTTTCATCAGTACGGTCTCAATGTCAAAGGTGATGTGGAGTACAAGCGAGAATTTGTTGTTGGTACATTTCTTTGGCGTGATCAATGCATTTGAGATTAATTACTGGCAATTTACCCTAAATTTTGTTTAGAAGTTTACTAATTTTGAGTATGGCTTTTTCTATGGCTTATGTTGTCATGGGAGTTCCTCCTCTATCTTGCAAGAAGAAAATGATCTTATAAGCTTTCTTTGTGGTGGATAATAGAAATGGGTTTGACATCATGTGCAACAAAGAAGCTGCCACCGCTATAAGGGGAGCCATGTTTTTTAGCCAAGTTTTTTGTCATCCTTGTAAAGCACAGTTATTGGTGAAGAACTCGAGCCAAAATTTTAAAAAAAAAATTGTTGTGGTAGGCGAACAGTTTCTTCTTTTGTGTGGGGACAGAATTGGGTATTGTTTATAAGTATTTTGCTCCATGTAGATGCCAGTTGAAGAAAAATGGGCCTTCTTGAGTTGTTTTATTTGGATTTCATATCATATTGACTTGTAGATTATGGAGAAATTGTAGCTTCAAGTATAACTGTTCAGTGTGATGTTCAGTATCATTTTTCAGATTTTATTTTTGATACCATGAATAGTTGGTGTCGCATTGCAGTTAGAGTTTTGATATGGTAGGAAGAATTTTATTGTCATGAGATGGTTTCCTCCATGTGATTGGAGATTATTTTTATTATGTCATGGTTGGCTCTTGATTCTAGATTAGAGCATTGGCATGATACAGGTTCTCTTGACAGGTTTCAATCTTTGGAGCATGAGGTTTTGATTTGTGGAGATCAAGTTGTTAGGTTGTGTTCCCGAGATATGCAGACGTGCAGTGGGAGTTTTGACAATTGGTCTTGGTAGTTCTCTTGGTATCAAGTACTTTGGCAGATTGACCATGGAGGTTCTCTTGAAAACTAAGAGGCTTGGGTGAGGCTAGAGTTCTCTTGATTTAGAGAACAATTGTTGAGGTAGTTTCTCTTTGGAGGTTTCAACATGAAGACTGAGAAGCCTACACCTATGGATGGACATGAGTTCATTATGGACCTAGAGAAGATTTTTATTGGAGAAGAGTCATTATGAGTTGGAGTATCCTAGAGGATCATTCTCACTCCCTACTCTTGGTCTACTCATCATAGTTATCTCCTTATGCTTTTGGGTTTAGGAGATGGTTGAGATTGTTCTTTGTTTTGGAATGTTTTTGAGTTTGATCTTCTTGTTTACAAGAGCTTTCATCCATGGTGGTTGGGTGTTGTAAATGCTCTTATATGGGGAGGTAAAGGAGATCATACTTGGCATAGCTGAGCACTTGGTGGTGTTGGTAGAAGGATGAGTTACGGTTTGCATGGGTGTCCCTTCCAAGAGTTTTTGAGGTCATCTATTGTAGTTGTATTTCATTGTTTTTTTAACTACAATATGTGGTCTTTTTTATGAGAACTTGGAAGATGTCATGTGAGGTTTTGTAGCAGTTTGGTTGTGGTTTGCAGATCATCTCAAGTTATTGCCACACCTTCTCTATGCTAATTGGTAGATTGAGTAAACTTTTGGTTGACATTGCTTATACAAATTGGATTTGTCTATAATGATCTTCTAGGTTTTTGCACGTCAATGGTTTTTTGATGTGTTTTGTTGGAAGATGTAATTATTTTCTACATGGTGAGTTGTATGAGCTAGATATGTTGGTTATAAATCTACTCATGGTGTATGGTTAGTTGGATGTGATTAGAAACTAGATGTGGTTGCTATTTCAGCTATGTAGATTATCTATTGGCAATGGATTACCATGGTATTGGTAAAGGAAAGTAGATTTTCAGTGGGAGGTTGTTCATATGTGAAGTCGCGACATGAGTCAAACTTCAAGTGGGAGATTGTTGGGTGTGAAGTCCAACTGTTCAGTTCATATTCCCTGACTCTTCCTTTCTTCTTCCCATCTTTATCTCTTCATCTTCTGTGGAAGACTATTGTATAAATATGAGGGAAAAGCCCTTTGCATGTAAGTTGTAAGCTGGAATAATAATAAGATCTCTGCTCTACTTTCTGGTGGACGTAGCCAAATTGGTGAACCATGTTAAAACTTATGTTTCTATTTATGGTTTCCAATTTGTCTGTTAACTTTACATCTATTATTTATTGTGAAAAATGGGCTCAAGCAATATTATTTCAATTGCACATCAATAAGTTAAAAGACCACTTTGTTCATTCTATGAAATTCTCTAGCAATATGTTTATTTTAGTTATAGATTTGTTTGTAAACAATATTCATATTGTTACCTTTTCTAGCCCATAATGACATCTAATCAATGAGTTAATTCAGTTCCTATTTACAAACAAACATCCTAACAATTATTTAAGTAGCTGGGAATCATAAAAGTTCTTACGTCAATTCATGGAAATGAAATATGAACAAAAGTAAACAAGGTACTAATTAAAAATATTCAAATGTGCAGAAATGTTTTCAAAACCTTGGAGCATTATTAGTTAATTGTTACAATTTAATATACCTAAGGAATAACAATGTTCAATTATTGTTGAAGATTTAACTATAATGTTATTTTAAGGTCTTTCTTGCTAGATTAATTTGTGTACCATATACTATTCTTTAAATATATGGAGCAAGTTTGGGTATTAACATATTTGTATTGCTTAAATTAGATAAAATTGGTCACAGTCCATGTCCATCAATGTTAACCTTCCAAAATTATTGTTAAGTCTCAATTCTTTTTATATGAACTACTTGGAATATGTAGCCAATTTAAAAAGTGAATTATAAATGAGAATTTTAACCCAAAAAAAATGAAGTTCTCCTTCCTATGATTTATGTTTAATTTCATTGGTTAGATGCTTCTACAAATATTGGTGTAGTTCGTGGGATAGATGCTTCTACAAATATTGGTGGATTTATGTTTTTATAACCATTAACTCTGATCTTCATATAATTACTCAAAAAAGGATTTTCTAACTCTGGAATATTTCAACCCTATATCTCTTGGAAAAATCATGTATAATGACATTTTTAAAGTTATTTCTTAATGAATTTAAATGTCTCTTTCCCATTTTTATTTCTAAAAAGAAAGGGAGACATGTTGGTATCATCTCTATTCATGTGTTTTAAATACAAAATGTATACTCTTGTTACTAAGTATTCTAAATCTTATCTTCATTTCAATTACAAATTCCTTGAGAAAAGTTTACAAAAACTAGTTTTGGTAAGAAAAAAAAGAGATTAGGACTTTGAATGTTATTCCTTGCCTCTTTTATGTCATTATTACATCTATAGAAAATTTCTTTTCTTTAGGGCTTTACCAAGGAAATCTTTTGCCTTATTAGTAAAAAGGTACTATTTGGGTGGAATATTTCTTATTAATCACAACTCTCTATTATTTTATTACCCTTATATGAAAAGGATCGGTAAAAGAAACAAATAAATTTAGAAACCATCGTAGTCAAAATCATTAAAATTTTAAAAAGACATGCTTCTATAATTCTATCATCAATGTATATGTATATATATCAAGGAAACTCATATTAATTTGATTGAACATAGCAATGGGTTACACTTTCATTCTACAAACCAATGTGCATCTTATGTGTTTATTACTTTATTTATACCATGACCCTCATATAATTGATGAAGTTCTTACTTCTAGGAAGGACATGGTTGGATAAAGATATAGTAATGCTATAGGTCACCATCTAACCTAGATCTAGATTATTACCACCTACATATATGAATCAAGAATTCTTTATAAAAGAAAAAAGAAGTGTGTAGAATCTCTATACAATTCAAAATATAATTATCAATCAAAGCCAAACAAAAAATTCAATATGTATTTATACTCCTAGGCCACACTAAAAAAGAGATACTTGTAAAGACTTAAATTAACATAATAGTCATATACAATGCCCAATTTAAACATATAGTAAATGTTTTTGGTAAAATATCAATTGACTACACATTTGATGAAAATGGTAGCAATCCACCATATTTTAAACATAATGGTTTCATATCCATAGACCTTATGAGTCCCATATATTTTTTTCCAACATCTTACAAGTTTCTTTTAAACATCATTTCATTTTAGACATATGTGATGGTTAACTCTAGTTTTTATATACAACCTTGAAAGAAACATGCTTCAAAGCTAAAAGAAAACAAAAATAGACTTTTTTCTATAACCATCATCATTTGAACCATAACTTCCTGCAATAAAAAAATGTCACCATTGTTAATACATCTTTTATTTTACATCATTATAATTTTAATCACTAAAATTATTCATAACTTCATAACTACTATTACTTCAATGACCTTCATAAATTTTAAAGCACGCATATTACCACATCCATTAACTTCTACCATAGTATTCCTAACAAGTCCATATGTCATCTAAATAATAACTTTACTTCCCTACACTCAAAAAAGAAACCTCTCTCTATATATGATGTCACATCCACCATATGAAAATGCTTTGTGATGTTTCATCATGTTAAATGTTGCTAATCTTTAGATGCTACTGCTTAATGACAAGTAATCTTGACAAATTGATTCAAGACACAACTAAAATTTCTAATAAGATCAACTTTGAAAGACAAAAGTATGTTTGAATTAAAAACAGTTCAAACCTTGAAAAATATCAATATAATATCATCTCCACTAAATAATCCCTATTTTTCTTTCCCTTTCTGGTCACCAATGTTGCCTCATCTTTCCCTTAGGGAGAGTGCATAACAAGGAATATGTTCCTTTGCATTCTCCTCCTCTTTGACACTAGAATTTTGTGAACTAAATGATAAGGATTCAAAAAATACTTACCTAGTTTTGATTCATATGTATACTAATTTTACTAACAAGATAGAAAATATGTATGTAACATTCAAATATGTCACTCTATAGGTCAAATAAATTTTTTCATTATAGAAAATAAGTAGATGTCTAACATCTTGTATTTTATGTATTGAAATTTACTTTGTTTTTTCTCATCAACGATTTTATTATGCCGAGAGGCATACCTATACAATGGGAGACCAAATGGGAATACCAGCACAAGTATATGCCAAAAAAGATTCCTTGTCAATAAAACTATTAGATTAAATAAATAAATTACAAAACTATTAATGGCTCACCAAAATAATTGGAAGCCAAATGGCAAGGCCGAAATAATAGAGCCCAAAATAATAGCACCGGGAAAAATAGGGGTGTCACATGGATGTAGAACAAGTTAAAAGAATTTTAAAAATTAAAAAATTTAGACTTTTTAATATTTTTCTATGGAATTTGGAGAGCCAACGGAATTAGAAAACACACCTTTTGGGGAATATGAAGAGACGCTCTCAGATTATAAAAGAGTGTCTCCTCATTTCATTTGTCAGAAGCCCATTTCAAGAGCAAGCAAGCAACCAAATATTAAGGTGATATTTTTATTTATTTATGCCAAGAGGGTTACCTATACAATGGGAGCACAAATGGGAATACCAGCACACGAATATGCCAAAAAACATTCATTGTCAATAAAAAATATTAAATTAAATAAATAAATCACAAAACTATAAATAGCTAGGTGAAATAATAGCACGCCAAAATAATAGGAAGCCAAATGGAAAGGCTGAAATAATAGGGCCTTATATAATAGGACCCAAAAAAATAGGGGTGCCACATGGATGAAGAATAACTTATAAAAAATAAAAAATAAAAAATTTAGAGTGTTTTATGTTTTTTTTAAAATTTGGAGAGGCAAACGAAGTAGAAAAGGCACCGTTTTGGGAATATGAATAGACACTCTCAGATTATAAAAGAGTGTCTCCACACTTCATTGGAGGAAGCCCATTTCAAGAGCATGTGACCAACCAAATATCAAGGTGATATTTTTATTTTGTATTTAATAATTTATTTTTTATATAGTTTTAGTTTTAGTTTAATATTTAAATTTAGTTTAAGTTTTAGATTTAGATTTAGAATTTCAATTAGATTTAGATTTAGTTTTAGTTTTAGTTAGATTTATATTTGTATTGCTCTTAGATTTAGATTTTGAACATTATTTAATTTAATATTTAGTTTTAATATTCAGACTTAAATTTAAATATGGAGGGCAATGCGGCCATATTTAGATTTAGATTATTCATTTTGAATAGTTTAAAATGGTGAAAAAATTTTCTTCTTCCTTAATTATAATTGAAAATCTTTAAGACTTGGTTTTAAGACTATGATTTAGATTTAGTTTTGGTCACACACACACACACACACACACACACACACACACACATATATATATATATATATATATATATATATATATATATATATATATATATATATATATATATATGTGTGTGTGTGT
>BSBK01010822.1:207500-295000 GCA_027943335.1 Chamaecyparis obtusa
CATACCTTATCCATAATCAAACCCTTACCATAATCAGTACCTAAGTATAATTAACTTCAACCGTAACTACAACTCAAATATTCTGCTCTAATTGAATCCTAACCCTTAGAAGCTAACCTTAACTCTAACCCTAATTGTGCTTAAACTATTACACTAATTGAACTATAATTATATCGACCTAATTAAACCCTAACCATATTTTTATCCAAACTATAACCATAGTCTTAACCCTAATTCTAATATCCATCCTAACCAAACCCTAATATTAATCCTAACAAAATCCTAATCTAAATCCTAACCAAAGTGTAATGAGAACCTTAGCCTTAGTCTTAATCTTAATCATAATTCTAATTTTAACCATAATTTTAACCCTTACCCTAATAACACCCCCAACCCAAACCCTAATCCTAAACATGATATAAATCCTAAGCCCTAATCTTAATCCCTAATCCTAACCATGATATAAATGAGAATTTTAACCCAAAAAAAACATGAAGTTCTCTTTCCTATGATTTATGTTTAAGCTCAATGGTTAGATGCTTCTACAAATATTGGTGTAGTTCATTGGATAGATGCTTCATTGGATAGATTCTTCTACAAATATTGGTGGATTTATGTTTTTATAACCATCAACTCTACTATTCTTGTACTTACTCCAAAAAAGGATTTTCTAACTCTGAAATATTTCAAACCTATATCTCTTGGAAATATCATGTAGAATGACATTTATGAAGTTATTTCTTAATGAATTTAATTCTCTCTTTCCCATTTTTATTTCTAAAAAGAAAGGGAGACATGTTGGTATCATCTCTATACATGTATTTTTAATACAAAATGTATAGTCTTGTTCCTAAGTATTCTAAATCTTATATTCATTTCAATTACAAATTCCTTGAGAAAAGTTTTAAAAAATAGTTTTGGGAAGAAAAAAAGGATATTAGGACTTTGTATGTTATTCTTTGCCTCTTTTATGTCATTATTACATCTATAGAAAAAATTGTTTGTTTAGGGCATTAGAAAGGTGATCTTTTTCCTTATTAGCAAAAAGGGTACTATTTGGGTGGAATATTTCTTATTAAGCACAAATCTCTATTGTTTTCTTGCCCTTATATGAAAAGGATGGGTAAAAGAAACAAATAAATTTAGAAACCATCCTATTCAAAATCATTAAAAGTTGTAAAAGGATATGCTTCTATAATTCTATCATTAATGTATGTGTACATATTGTTAGAGTAGTCTTATGTTAGCTAATAATTAAATCATTTAATTATTAGTTTATCATACTCTAGGCTTAAGTTTCACTTAGGCGCTTTATAATTCTTTAGGGTTTTAGCCTTTAGGGTTTCGTGTTTCCTTTTATAAGGATTCACTTCTTTCATTTCAATAAGGAGATTGTATTATTTTCATCATTGTTAATAGAAGATTATTTTCTTGCAACATGGTTTTGCAGTCTCTGGCCTTTTGGCCGCCATAGCTTTCTATCTTTTTGCTTCTTCTTTGTGACAGTCTTGCATGCAGGTGTTCTTGGGATGATTTGCGTTTGTCAAATCTAACATGGTATCAGTCCAGCCCCCGGGGCTTAAAAAATATTTTTTTTGTCCTTTAGAGCTTTTTCTAGGGGTAGCTGGGTTTTTTGGCCGTATCTTGTGCATACGGTATCGGTTTTCTGACTTCTTTATATCGTCGGAAAGCTCTTTCCGAGCTCTTTCCGATGATGGAGGTTAGGGTTTTGGGTTCTACCGTTTCAACAGTTTTTTTTGCTGTTGAAGTCTGATGTCTTTTTTTGCCTTCCGGGAGTCATATCTGGCTCATCCGGACTCCTTTTTCGGCAAACGAGATATCGTCGGAAAGCTGTTTCTATGTACTATTCAGTGGCAGAGGTATTTCTTCCAGATTCTGCTCCATGTTTTCACTCCTCCGAGTTATGCAGTTTATGCCCTCTGGTGGTGTGCTTGGTTCTACAGGTCCGGGGATCTCTTCTTCTGGTTTCTTAGTGCACTCTTCTTTTCTGACTTCTGAGCTTGTATGCTCTTTCTGATGTATCTTTGTTCTGTAAACGCACTGAGATAAAGTGCCCTCTTCTGCATTTCTAGGATCTTTTTCACCTGGTTCAGTTTTAGTATTCGCACTCAGTTATAAAGTGCCATGGGGGGATTCTGATGCATTTGCCACTATAGGCGCATCCACTCTTGTCAAGTGAGCGTACCTTCCACGACATTAGCCCATGTAGACTGTGTCTATGACACCGCCCTTTATCCTGTGTGTGTGCTTCTGTTGCACTGTTGGTGTTCCTGGTTCTTCTTCTGCAGCTGTTTTTGGCATCGCATTTCAGTGTTCCTGTCACCTCTCCCAGTTCAGCATTATGGGGGGGTTCACCTGTTGGTTCTATTGCTTCCTGGTTCGATTGATCAGCTCTTCAGACACTTGTCTTCTCTACCTGGTCATGCACTTCAGTGGGGGTTCCAGCAGTATCTTCTGACAGAGTTTTCAGACATGCTTCAGAGGAGTTTCTTGCTCTCTTCTTGTTCCTTTCTCTGGGACATCTTTTGCTTTATGTTTGGGTACCTGATCAGGCCTAGTTGCCGGGACCCATCTTTCCTGCTTTCTGCAGTAGTTTAGCTTTTTTTGCTTCTCCCTAAGTTACACTTAAGGGGGGGTGTTAGAGTAGTCTTATGTTAGCTAATAATTAAATCATTTAATTATTAGTTTATCATACTCTAGGCTTAAGTTTCACTTAGGCGCTTTATAATTCTTTAGGGTTTTAGCCTTTAGGGTTTCGTGTTTCCTTTTATAAGGATTCACTTCTTTCATTTCAATAAGGAGATTGTATTATTTTCATCATTGTTAATAGAAGATTATTTTCTTGCAACATGGTTTTGCAGTCTCTGGCCTTTTGGCCGCCATAGCTTTCTGTCTTTTTGCTTCTTCTTTGTGACAGTCTTGCATGCAGGTGTTCTTGGGATGATTTGCGTTTGTCAAATCTAACATATATATATCAAGGAAAACCATATTAATTTTATTGAACGTAGCAATGGGTTACGCTTTCATTCTACCAACCAATGTGTATCTTATGTTGTTTTTACTTTATTTATACCCTAACCCTCATATGATTGATGAAGTTCTTATTTCTAGGTGTAATCACCCAAAAATGGTCATCTAGACTATTAGCCCCTTTCTAGCATTATTTGCTAAATTTATCAATTGTTTATTCTTGATCAAATCCTAATTTTATCATTTATTTGATTATATTCTATGGATTAACCATTTTATCCTAAGTCTTTATTTAATTAAAAGGAATTCCCTCTCTTTTTATTAAATAAAAAGCCCCCACTTACCTTTTATCCTAAGTTGCACAAATAAAGCATTATTCCTATTTAATAAATAAAAAGAAAAGGCTTTTTGTCTCACATGGGGCACAAAAGTCAACACTTCTTTCTCACTGGAGGAGACTTGTGCACAAATATTGCTCCCACTTTCAAACTCCACCCTTGATGAAATCTTTTGCCTCTTAATCTGTTGGAAATTGCAATTGAAGCAATTGTTGTATTGTCATTGATGTCAAACCTTAACTGGTAAGACTATTGCTACTTAGGAAAGTACTATATCTATTGTGAGAAGGGAAAGAAAGGTTGGTAACAATAGCACCTAAGGAAAGGTTGAGTTATCTTAATACTACAAAGTGTACTTGATTATGTTGCACAATGATGAGACAATGTATTGTTTATCTTAGTAAGTTTGAAGACTAAACTGATAGGCTTAACCGAGCAAAAATGAAGAAATTATGTTTAAGTTGAGTTATGACAGAGTCAACCAAGTTAGTGGATGCCGAGCAAAAATCTTGTGTCGACCGAGTATCAATAAATTGCCGAGGAAGACAGTTTATGCCAAGGAAACAATTTTAGTAGTGACCGAGCATTTTACATGGTGACCGAGTGGATGATCACAGTATTGACCAAGCATCAGCCATTTTATATTTGAAGAGAATTCAGATTTGGAGCCGACATTGTTGAATTCTTGGATTATGTAAAACATGTTGACTTTATTTATTGATTGTATGGAAGCATTTGATGCTTTGTAAAATGTTTTATTGTAAATCTTTATGAGATTTGAGATGATTCTAGAAGAGGAGACGAAGAACACGAAGTGGGTAGATTCAATGAATCTGACCTAACCCTAAGATCTATGAAGGAGATTAAGTGGAAAAAGATAAGTTAACCTAACAGAGGAAAGTATTAAGGGAACCAAAGCATTAGGTATGTGTATGCATTTGGTGAAGGAGATGCTGGAAGAACAGAAAATTTTTATTGATTGTATAAGCGAAAAGGCTGAAGAAAATTGTGGTGATTTCTTGAAGGAAAGTTCCGAACAGATCAGAAGTGGAGATGGAAAAGTTTCGAAGTCAATAAACCAACATTTGTGTACTGAATTGGATCTGATATTTGCAAAGTGAGTTGTATGTTTTCAGATCAATACTACTGCTACTTTCTAACCATTGTAATAGTCAAAATCCTTTTAACAGAGGTTGACCTAACAGTCATATGTTAAATCCTTTGAACAAGGTTGCATTCTAATAGAGTGTATGTAAGTCCTTTAACCAGGCTCACTTTTAATAGAGTGATTGAAATCCTTTAACCGGGTCACACCTGATAGTGTGTATTGTAACCTTTGATAGGGTTGGCTTTTAACCGAGCTCACTTCAGAAGAGTGAAAATAATAGTAGCATGTTACAAAGTGGTTTTTTCCATATTGGGTTTCCACTATAAATCTTGGTGTCAAAACTTGTGTGAATGTTTTGGTTTGAACATTTCTATGTTTTATAAGTTAGATACAGCTAGGCAGTGGATTGCTGAGCTATATGTTTCTATTATTGAATCAGTGATGACCAAGGTTGATTTGGTTGCTTGATCTGATTTAAGGAAAAGTTTTTTGAAGTTATTTTTTATACATCAGGACCTGAGAACAACTGATTCACCCCCCCTCTCTATTGTTCTAAATCATATTAACATAATCTGCATGGTCCATTTATCTTTAAAAGGAGAGGTCTCTTCTCATTTTAAGATCCCCACTCTTGATGCTAATGTTATGATGCAAGTTTTCTTGGTGCCATTAGAGCTTTTGAAGAACTTGTTTCATTTTAGTCCTCATATTTGCATTGTAGCTTAGTTCTCATGGCATTCTTAGCTTAGTTTCCTTTCATGATTTAGCTTAGTATACATAGTTTAACTAGTAATGGCTTGTAACACTCTCATTTCCATAGCTTAGTTGCATTCTAGCATTCTCATTCTAGCATAGCTTACATTGCATTTTTCATTGTGATTCTTGAATATATTGGCATTCTTGCCCTTGTCTCTTTGAATCTCCCATTGCATGGTTTACTAGCAAGGTTGCATGCTTAATAGCTCTAGCTGAGAGCCCTCTAAACACCCTTTCACTCCATGCCTAGGGAGCTCTACGTTAGTTTTCAAGGTTTCCAGTCTATGGATGCCCTTGGAATCAATGGCTTAGAGAAGTGCACATTTTTAGTGTACATTTTTGGCACCCACCGTGGGGAAGAACAAATTTGTTTTTCCTTTCTTCTCTTGCATTTTTGCTACTTTTTCATCACTTTTTATCTTGCTATTTCAGCTATTTTTTTGTATTTTCTAACAGATTATCGTACAACATTTTCTTAGTGTCCTACGATAGTTTCTTACATATCCATGTGATACTTTGCTAGTCAAAAGTATCGTACGTCCATACAGAACTTTGTCGCCCAGCTATATAACATCCTATCCTCTGGGGTAGTGTGAAGTGTCACTCATAAAAGAAGTATCGCACCCCTATACTGCAAGGTATCGTGCAAACCTTTGCCGGTAGAAACTGTCGCCTGGGCTTGAAAGTGACTTTTTTCAATTCTTTTTTTGCAAGATTCATTTTTTCTACTTTCTAGTTTTTTATTTTCTGTGTTAGGACATAGATTTATTTGTAGATTATACCTGGTTTTGCTGTACTAATCCTTGTGGGCCTAATGAGTTGTGCTTCTAGGTGTGCCCTAATTGCTTGTATAGTTTACTAAAAGAACGCATGTCAAAGCTTCAAATGCACAAGGGCTACTAATCTTTCTTGCAGGGCTACCCAAAGCATAAAAACCAAAAAACCAAGTGCTTGTTCTTTTCTTTCATTTTTAAGTGCGGCATGATACTAGTTCATTTTCTTAGGCACTTAATATCTTTTCATTAGAGTCTTTTGGTGGTAGGAAAGTATGCTCTTCATCCTTGTGATGAAACATAAATCTTGACCCACCTCTAGATTTTGAAAGAAAGAGGGTTAATTGAACATTGCTTGGCGTGTTTGGAAAAGGCTTTTGAGATAGGAGAGTATGCTCTTGACCCTTGTGGTGAACCATAAATCTTGACTTTCAAAGGTCGATCTGCTTCTTGTTTAGTCTAGAATCCTTTAGAGGGCTTGCTCTTGAGCAATCAAGAGGAACAACCCAAGTGGGGACAAGCTAATACCCAACTATTCTGACCCACTATAAAATCAAGGCTATCAAGGACACAAAACCTTGGTAGATGTAATAATTTTCTTTGCTTAGTATGAGTACTTGTGGGATTGTGACCATGAGAAAAATGCTAAGCAAGAATGCTTAAGGTAATCTTGTGGCCACGAGGTCTGTTACTTGTCACAAGGTAAGGAGTCCCTTTAGGGAGCAAGAGGGCTATTGAGAATGGAAGCCCTTATTATGAACCTTAGATAGAAGCTACCCGATTTTGCCGCTCAACATCTTGGTTCAAGGATTGATCCTAGTGGACTACCTAGATCACCCCAAGATTTTACACTCACCATCTATGTTCCTTTGGTTGTGTTATTGGCACTTCCATGATAAAGCCAATATCTATTGTGGGAAACCACTTTGTGTGAGGCAATGGGACATCAAGTGTGGGCTAAGTTGTTGAGTATTGAGCCTTTGTCTTTCTAGGTTATAAAGTGCTTGAGTTGTCTTCATTATGATCTACCTATGTAAATGTTCTTAAACATCAAACATCATGGTAGTGTTCATAGGATTTTTTTTTTGATATCCCAAGTGCATGTTTTGGTAAGGTTTCTTTTTCCCTTGTTCAAGTGTTTTATGACACGTTTGATCCCTCACTATTTGCAAACCTGTCTGTTTTCTATTTTCACTACTTTCCAAATTGAGAAATTGAACTTATCAAACTACAACTTTGATCATATTACCTTCAAAACTGGGTTTTAGACATTCACTGGTCAAACATTGTGCGATATTGGATAACTATCGCACCACCTGCTTGAGTATTATCATGTGATACTTCACTGCTGACTTTGTATCACCCCAACATTATACATTCTATCTCATCAACTACCTAGTTACTATCACACTGCTATGTGTGAAATATCCTCTGCCTAAATTGTATCATCCTTCTATCATGCAGACTATCGCACAGAATCATTTTTCTATCTTACTGTTGTCTACAATCTGAAGCTGTCAAATTTGAATCTTAGTTTGTTGCAGAGTGTCCTTTCTTATTCTTACCTGAATTTGGCCTATTATTTGCATGTTTAAGTTTTTTCTAGACTGAGAAAGATGAGTTAAAACTATTGGATTTTGAGCCTATCAAATGCCACTTTCGATCACTTATCACACTACAGTTACCTCTCTAGCTATTTGCTAATAGAGTTTCTTGCTCATATCTCAGCTTGAGTCAATTGACTACTGTAAATTCTTGAGCACCTTTGACAAGCCATCTCTATTGTGCTATCTCAACAAGTGATCTTTATTGGCTTTGCTCATCTCAAAATCTGAGAAACTTTTCCTCATTCTATTAGTCAAACAACATTTCTTTTCATGTCGATTGCAGCTCAATTTTAATTTGAGCAAGGGGGTCATCCTCCGTTCAACTATATGCAGTTACCCTCTCCTACAGGAAGCTCATGAGTTCTAATTAGTGACGATAGTTCTAGCCCAAACAAATCTAAGTATTCCAAGGATCCCAAGGTCACCCCATGGTATAAAGGAGGCTTCCTTTTTTCTACATTCAAGACCCCCAAAAGCACAGATAGTGTCTCACTTACCATGACTGAACAAGAGAAATATCATCATTTGCAAGAACACTTTGAGCATAGAGACAACCAAGCACGCTTAGATAAAGAGGATAATAAAAACATAATGGATCCTGCTAGGTGCATGGGTTCAAGAGGAATGTCTCACGATCAACCCGAGACTAGTGGTTATGAAAATAGACCTTTTTTTGGTACTAGTGGCAATCAGGGTAACAATACACCACCAAGATCCCCTCCAAGTTGAACTTTTGCTACACCTTCTTCACCTCCTAGACCTCCTCCCTCTCATCATGAGGAAGAGGCCAATGATGACATTTCTAGTGAATAACTTATGAGGTTTGAACAAGATGAGGCTTCCCAATGTTTGATGCATAAACTTTTAGAGTGTAATGGAGATCAATTCTTTCAATACATGACTTCTAGAGGATACAAGCTCCCTCCTAGTTATGATGTTTGCCAAATCATTCAAGAAAGAGTGCCAACTAAGTATGAAATCCTTAGAGATGAATTACAATGAATGAACCAACATCTTGCTCAACTTGCAATAGAAAAGGAACCTCTAAAGGTCTCTTTTGTAGAATCTATTTTTGTTCTTCCCTTTGATAGGAGTCTATTCATGGTCTCATTTCCTAAGGATATTGAGGTTCCCAAATATGATAAGTATGATGGAAATGGTGATCCCCATGATCATGTGCATCATTTTTACACTCTTAGCATGGACTTCCTTCAAGAGGACACATTTCTGCTACGGTTGTTCCCTATTAGTTTAAGAGGACAAGCTCTGGAATGGTTCACAAAATTGACACCCCCTCTCAAGACCTTTGATGAGTTGGCTAGGCATTTTACTCAACATTATTCATACAACATTCAGCAGCCTATTACCATGATAGATCTAGGTGCTCTCAAGAAAAATCAAGGTGAACCATTCACTACCTACTTGCAACATTGGAGATCGTTATATTCTAGATATCCTCATCAACTATCTAAGAGGGAAAAGATCGACATCTTTTTCAACACTCTTGTACCTGAATTATATTACAATCTAAGAAAACAACTATTTTCCTCTTTCAACGACATGGTTGAAATTGCATACCGTATTGAGGATGTTGCCATAAGAAAAGGGGATATTGTCATCAACAAAGATACCAAAGGTAATGGAAAGGACAAAAATAAATCCTAGAACAAAAACAAATATGTTGTCAATGATGGGGTTGTTGATGTTCCTAAAGCTAAAGAGTTAGCTTTCCACCTCTCTAATGCTATCTATGCATCTAAACAGCAAGAGGTTTCCAACACTCAAAGTGTATCTAAACCTCAATATGTAGACAAACCCAAGAAGTCTTATCAATGATGAGTCTACACCAAGTTGGCTGAACCTTATGATGTGATTCTTAAGACCTTGGTTGCCAACAAGTACCTTACGCTTCCTGAAAATTATCATCCCTTCAATCCACTAGTTAAGCCTGATTGGTGGAAAGAGGATCATTTCTACAATTACCATAGAAATAAAGGACACAACACGGATAATTGTTTCAAGCTGAAAGATGCTATTCAAGATCTTATTAATGGAGGCGTAGTTCTCACAAATAGCTTGGTTAAGAATTTTGATCACAAAGCCTTCAAAACCCCTCTACTTGAGTATGAAAAGGGGGAGTCCTCTCAAGAAAATAAGAAAAATCATGATGCCAATATCAATTATACATATACTAACAATGAGAATGTGATCAACATGTTAGAGCCTGTTGAGAGTATTTTCATGATGAGATCTCAAGGTAATAGTGACGTCAATCATGATACACCTAGGTTGGTCTTGCAAAAACTTGATGGTTTATCTTCTTGAAGTGAGACATTGAATGTTGTTACTAGGGGGAAAGCCAAAATCATCTTTCAAACTACTCACAATCCAAAACAAGCCTTGTCTTCTAAACAAGTGGCTCCTTCAACCATATCTAGATATGATCTTGTTCACCATTTGCAATGAACACCATCCCAAATATCCATTTTTGAGTTTCTTGAACTATCCCCCTTGTACAAAGAGATCCTTGAAAAGGCTCTATGCATAGAGAATGTCCCTAATAACATTGATCTAGATAGGCTCTAGGCTATGGTCAATCATATCTCATCTCCCCACTATCTCTCATTTTCTGCAGAGGATGACATGTCCCTTAGTCACCTACATAATCTTGCTTTACATATTGAGGTCCAAGTCTACCATACTCAAGTCTGTTGAGTCCTAATAGACAATGGTGCAAGGTTGAATATTGTTTCCTTTCATGTTGTGCAACAATTGGGATTGTCCGAATTTGTTGTAGATCCTAGGTGAAAGATCACTATTAAAGAATACGATGAAGTGGAGAGATCTTCAAAGGGTCTTATTGTGCTTCCTATCTGAGTGGGTCCAGTTGTGAAAGATATTATGTTTCAAGTATTAGACATCCCACTCGCATACAAAATTCTTTTGGGTCATCCTTGGATCCATGACATGCAAGTTTTTCCATCTACCTACCATCAATGCGTCAAATTCCCATACAATGGAGCTGAAATTGTGATTCTTGGGGACAATGCTATTGCTATTAATACTGTCACTGCCACTGAAATGTTTGTCCCGCACAATAAACCTTCTCATGATCCTAGTGTGTCTCTTATTGCTGCTAAGCAAAAATTAAAAATGATGAGTATTGGTATGGGTGAATACACATTGGATTCTATTATTGCTATGTCTATCTCTCCTAAGTCATATGGTAGACCATCAGACAAGATGAAGCCTTCCACTTCTGCCATGATGGTTTTTGGTACCTTTGTTCATGCATCCATACCCTTACAGGTAGAAAAAGAAGAACAAGCGGTTAGAGATTGGACCTATAGAGTGGAGGAAGACAGTACGATAGTTGCTACTCCCATCTCCCCTAGACACTATGGTAAAGGTTACACATTTTTGCAAAAAATGGGCTATCAAGGTCAAGGACCTCTAAGTAATAATGGACATGCTCCAATTGAACCTTTGAGCCATATTGATGGTCGACATTCTAAGGATACCATGGGTCTAGGATACGGTGCTGAAGATGACCCCCCTAAATGTTCTAAAAATGCTCTCATGATTAGTGACTCAGATACAGATATGGATGAATCACCACTATACACTATGGCCCAAATGGGAGATGGTCTCCCTTCTACTTCACTCCTTTGGGGAGAAGAATGCATACCTAATGATGACACATCTAAAGCCTCTACATCTAGAATGGGCCTAATGTATATATCTTCAGAGGTAGACGATGTAGAAATATTGCATGATTACTAGAAAGAGAAGGTCTCATACATAATGGCATGGGTGCCTCTACTTCTAGGCATCCTAAACCTTCTTGGTGTAAACATCCCAGTAGAATTTCAATGACAAATTCAAATGAGTATGAATGGGACACTCTCTCAGAAGGATCTTCCATAGTGGATATGGAAATTGATGTGATTCATACTTATAGTTCCCAACCTGATGTAGTTGATGAGTCTCGCATAGGGTATGATGATTTTGATCCACATATTGCTTTAGTGAACCACGCTGGTCCTTCTATGCCAAATCTAGATCTTGATACTTTTGGAGCCTACTCTATAGGCTTGACTTCTCTCATCATCAGAGACAATATCTATCACATCAATAAACTTGAACATGTCACTTCACTTCCTCTCATACACTTAGATCTCATAGATTGGTCTACCCAGGATCAAAGACCTACATTGCCTTCCTTCCAAAATGACTATGAGATTGCTTGTTACCTCAATGCCATTGAACTATCACCTCTTCCACCAGTGAACCAGAAAAAAAATATGATAGAATCAGATATCAAGTACCTTAGTCATAAAATCAAAAGAAAAAAGAAATGGTCAGATGGTGAAAACCACATTGTGGAAATGTCTAAACCCCAAAATAGTAAAAATAAAGACAAATCTAAGGATGAAAACCTCTTTGAGGCACCTGAGGATGAGGTACTTGGTAGTCTGCCTAACTACTTCCAAGAAAGATCTTCAATTCTAATAGAACCTACATAGCCAATCAACTTAGGGATAGAGGAGTCTACTAAGATAATCCATGTAGCTTAGTCCCTCTCGGTAGAGGAGAAAGAACAATTTACCACATTTTTTCAGGAGAAAAAGATCAACTTTGCATGGACATATTTAGACAATCTTGGTTTGGACACTAAACTTATTATGCACCACCTCTCTATTGCTCCAAGGGTAAAACCTATCAAACAGAAACTTAGAAAGATGCATCCTCATGTGGCATTATTGGTTAAGGCTGAACTTGAGAATGTGTCTAAAAGCTAACTTCATAAGAGCTATTGACTATGTTGAATGGATTTCCAATATTGTTCCTTTTTCCAAAAATGATAAGTCCATTTGTGTATGCACTGACTTCAGGGATCTAAACAAAGCATGCCCTAAGGATGATTTTCCACTTCCAAACATTGATATGATAGTGGACATGACAACGGGCTATGAAATGTATTCCCTTATGGATGGCTTCCCCAGATATAACCAGATTAAAATTGCCCCTGAAGACCAAGAGAAGATAGCTTTCACATGCGCATGGGGTACCTTTTGTTGGAGTGTCATGCCATTTGGTCTTAAGAATGCCGGTGCAACCTATTAGAGAGCTATGACTACCATATTCCATGATATGATACATAAAAACATGGAAGACTATGTTGATGACACACTTGCTAAATCACAATAAAGAAGCACTCATTTATCCAATTTGAGTTTGATATTGGACCACATGGAATGATTTCAACTCAAATTGAATCCTAAGAAATGTGCTTTTGGTGTCACTTCTGGGAAACTACTAGGCTATATCATATCAGCAAAAGGAATAGAGGTAGACCTGGAAAAGGTGCAAGCTATCATGGAGATGTCACCTCCTCTCAACATTAAACAATTAAGGGGTCTCCAAGGCCATCTCCAATGTATTAGGTGGTTCATTTCTCAATTAGCTGAAAGAGCTCAACCTTTCAACAAGAATTTGCATAAAGGGGCTACTTGCATGTGGAATGAGGAGTGTCAAAAGAACTTGGACCAAATCAAGGATTACCTAGCAAAACCTCCTATTCTTATGCCGCCTATCTAAGGGAAACCTTTGATACTACATATCTGCTATAGCAGATTCTTTAGGAGCTCTCCTGGCACAACAAGATGATATGGGCAAAGAACGAGCTATCTATTAGATTAGTTGTACCTTGGTTGCTTATGAGCTCAATTATACTAGCATTGAAAAATCTTGTCTAGCAGTAGTGTTTGCATCCCAAAAAATCAAACATTACATGTTCACACATACTTTGCAACTAATTTCCAAAATTGATCCTTTAAAGTACCTCTTAAGTAAAGTTGTGCTTACCGAATGACTTGCTAAATGGATGCTTATTCTTTCAGAATTTGACATTCAGTAGGTCAAGAGGAAAGCCATTAAAGGACAAGAAATGATGGATCAATTGGCCAAATTTCTCATGATTGATGATGCTCCTCTTCAAAAAGACTTCCCAAATGCTTCTAACATGAATGTCATAGAGCGTACATGGAAAATGTTCTTTGATGGTTCTCGTACACAGAATGGGGTTGGTGCTGGAATCTTATTTGTTACACATCATGGATACATGATTCCTAAATCTTATAAGATTCTCTTTCCATGCACCAATAATATAGCTGAATATGAAGCTCTTCTCAATGGTGTTAAGCTTGCCCTAGAATGGAGGATTATAGAATTGCATATCTTTGGAGATTCATAGCTTTTCATAAATAAATTAAATGATGATTACTAGACAAAGGATGACAAGTTGATTCCCTAAAAGGAGATGATAGAATCTCTTAGGAATTATTTCACATCTGTTACATTCCAAAAAATTCCTAGAGCTGAGAACTAGGCTGCTAATGCCACGGCTACTTTGGTATCCATTCTACAATTGGAAGAACACAAATCACACTTTGAGTTCCTAGAAGAAGAGTTGCGTTATCCCACCTATGATTCACTTGATGACTATGTCATTTACACTGTGGTCGGTCATGATTCATCCTGCTATGCTACTATATTTTCCTATCTCTGAGATCAGATTATTCCTAAAAATATAACGTGTAATGAGAAGCACCAACTCATCCACAGTGCCTCACATTTTACCCTCATCTCTGGTGACTTGTATAGGAAGGGTCTAGATGGAACTCTCCTTAGGTGTCTAGAAATAGAGGAGTTAAAAAAAGTGCTAGTTGAAGTCCACAATGGCATATGTGGTTCACACTCTAATGGTCTTGCGTTAGCTCAGAAATTGCTTAGGGCTGGTTACTATTGGCCTACTATGCAAGATGACATTGTTCGATATGTCAAGTCCTGCAAGAAATGTCAAATACATGGGAATCTCATTCATGCTTCTAGATGCAAGCTTATTCCCTCTGTTACATACTAGCCATATAAGCAATGGGCCTTTGACTTGGTAGGCAAGATTCATCCTAGTTCTTCAAGTGGCATAAGTTCATTATTAAAGCTACTGAATTTTTTACCAAATGGGTTGAAGTTGTCCCACTGTCAGTAGCTATGGGAAAACATGTTTCCTTGTTTATATTGAATCACATCATTTGCTGCTATGGTATTCCTTCTTCCATAGTCACAGAGAATGGAGGCCAGTTCAAGAATAAAGACCTGAAACAATTGTGAAAAAAATTCAAAATTAAACAACATTTGTCTTCTATTTACTACCCTCAATGGAATGGCCAAGCTAAGGCCTCGAATAAAACATTGTTGAAAATCCTTCATAGGACAATGCACAAATTAGGCAAGGATTGGCATGTACAGATCAATCCTATGCTATGGGCTTATAGAACTTCTATTCGCACTCCTATAGGTGCCACTACTTTTTCCTTGGTCTATGGTTCTGAGGTTGTCTTACCATTAGAGGTCAAAATACCATCACTGAGAGTCTCTCTACATGGTTTGATTACTGACAAAGACCATAGGGACATGAGAGTTCATGAACTTACTACTTTGGAGGATTACCGCAAGGCTGCCTTTGATCACATGCACACTTATCAGAAGAGAATGTTTGATGCCTATAATAAGAAGGTTCATCCTAGAGAGTTCCAAGTGGGTGAATTAGTCCTAAGAGAAAATCCTAAGAATCAGCAGAATAGAGAGTAGAAAGGCAAGTTCAAGCCAAATTGGTTAGGGCCTTACATCATCACAACAACATTTGGGTCTGGGGTCTATCAGTTATCTACACTTGAGGGAGAAGAGCTTACTGAACCTATTAATGTTCTACATCTAAAGAAATTCTATGCTTAAGGTTCTTGAGCTCTTTGTATATATCTTATCAATCCTAAAAAAATTCCAAAAAAAAATTCATATATGATGCTGAAAAAATCCTAAAAAGCATATAAAGTCTTGAAAAAAAGAGAGCATCCTAGTGAAAACCTAGCAATAGCCACTTTGATGTCTCACCAAAAAAATTATATATTCCAAAAAGAAAAAAAAATAGAAGTCCTAAAAAATCTGCCAAGCAGTGAAAACTTGGAAAGAGGCACTGCTTGGGACCCTTGCACCTATGTCTATCAGTTTTGCATGGTGCTCATTTGCTCCACTTCTCACTTTGTCTCTCCTAGCCTAAAATTTACTCTTGTCTTAGTCTAGGGGGCATACATTGTTTTAGCTTATCTTAGGTCTCTTTGTGTGTTGAGGTTTCTTGGGAAACTTGGTTCAAATAGTGTTTCTCAACACTTTCTAGCTGTGTTTTTCAACACTTCCTTAGCGTCAAGTGTTTCTCAACACTTATTAGATATCCTACCCACAGTCTAGAATGATATGATATTTCTCACCGGTAGATGTGATACTCAAAGTTTGACTATATGACCTACACACACGCACTTAAACACTTGACTCACTGAGACTTGTTTGACTTTATTTCTTTGTGTGTTGTCTATGATGATTTCTTTGGATGAGTGTTCTCTCCCTAATAGTTTTTGATGATGCATAGATAGAAGACCGGGGGCATGAGGACATGTTTTATCTATTTTCTACTCGTGGGTATATCTTGTCGATCCTAACTGTCATGAGCATTTATGCTTGTTACACTTGACACTGAGGACTTACAATGTATTATCCTTGACTATTTTCTGCAAGTGCATGCTTATAGTCATCTTGAATTTCTTGTGTCTTGATGTGAGCATAATCTTTCTATACTAAACTTAGGGAGCCTCACTGCACTAGTCATCTTGACCTACATGTCTTTGATGCTTAGGTGGGATTCCCACATACCTATCTGATACAGATCATATTCATATACCCATAGTTATACCAGTGCATATTGTATGATCTTGAAACACTACCAATAAAGATTGATGATGATTATTAGAGTCTAACAGCTTCATAACCTTTCAAGTAAACCACTTTTCATAATAGCTTGCATTCCTAGGTTCATGTTAGTTTAGTTTTTCATCTTGCATATAGAGAGAGCTCTCCTTTCATCTTTCATGGACTTGTCAGTCAACTGCGCTCGCCTTCTTCTTCTTCTCAATCAAATCTTTTTCTTATTGTCTTTCATATCACCCCCTTTTCTTTTCCTATCATCACAAGGGTTTAATCTTATTTGAAAATGACCTTTTCACCCCTTATATAGCATTTTGACCTAATATGGCATTTTGACCCAATTTTCAAAACATCTGGGAATTTCACAAAAATTGCACCCCTAGCTAATTTTGATGCCCGGGATCCATTTTCAGGATCAAAATTGAAATCTAAGTTCATCTTGATGGTCAAAATCACATTTTAAAATTTCTCCTTCTTCTACACAGTTGGCTAACAGTTTGAGGCCTGGTCCTTCGATCTTCATTAGGGCATCTTGATTTCTTCATCTCCATCTCTCTCAACCTTCTAGTCTTTCATTCATTTCCTTCACTTTGTCTCTCTGAGGTTTTGAATTTATCTTTATCCTATATCTTTCTTAGTCAAACCTAGTCAAACTGGGGCATATTTTCACTTTTTGATGGTTATTCTATTTTCTTTCATCTTCAATTATGATTTCTGGTGATTTGATCATGTTTCTCTCATCTTCCTTCTGCATTCCCTCTACCTCATTTCAATTTTGATCCCGAGGGGGCAGACATATTCTATCAGCTATTCTCCAGAGCATATGCTTGACGATTCCATTTTCTCTAATTGATCTATCTATCTATTGCGCTTGACATGTTAGTTCTCATCTTGAGTTCTGATATTGTCCATCTCTCTCCTAAGTGTTGAGTACTATCACTACAATTTTTCATGACCATGTAGGATTTGTTATCTCTCTGCACTTCATTCTTTGGAGTCAGATCTCTATCTATTGCCTTCTTGGCTGATCTATTCTTTGATGTAATGTGTTCCTAGATTGATCTCACATTAGTCAAAGAGGGGAAAATTTAATCACCCAAAAATGGTCATCTAGACTATTAGCCCCTTTCTAGCATTATTTGCTAAATTTATCAATTGCTTATTCTTGAATAAATCCTAATTTTATCATTTATTCGATTATATTCTATGGATTAACCATTTTATCCTAAGTCTTTATTTAATTTTAAAAGAAATTCCCTCTCCTTTTATTGAATAAAAATCCCCCACTTACCTTTTATCCTGAGTTGCACAAATAAAGCATTATTTCTATTTAATAAATAAGAAGAAAAGGCTTTTTGTCTCACATGGGGCACAAAAGTCAACACTTCTTTCTCACTAGAGGAGACTTGTGCACAAGGATTGCTCCCACTTTCAAACTCCACCCTTGATCAAATCTTTTGCCTCTTAATCTCCATGGTCCATTTATCTTTAAAAGGAGAGCTCTCTTCTCATTTTAAGATCCCCACTCTTGATGCTAATGTTATGATGTAGGTTTTCTTTGTGCCATTGGAGCTTATGAAGAAATTTTTTCATTTTAGTCATCATATTTGCAATGTAGCTTATTTCTCATGGCATTCTTAGCTTAGTTTCCTTTCATGCTTTAGCTTAGTTCATATAGTTTAACTAGTAATGGCTTGTAACACTCTCATTTCCATAGCTTAGTTTCATTCTTACATTCTCATTCTAGCATAGCTTGCATTGCATTTTTCATTGTTATTCTTGAAGATATTGGCATTCTTTCCCTTGTCTCTTTGAATCTCCCATTTCATGGTTTACTAGCAAGGTTGGATGCTTAATATCTCTAGCTAAGAGCCCTCTAAACACCCTTGCACTCCATGCCTAGGGAGCTCTAGGTCACTTTTCAAGGTTTCCAATCAATGGATGCCCTTGCAATCAATGGCTTAGCGAAGTGCACATTTTGATTGTACACTAGGAAGGACATGGTTGGATAAATATATAGCAATGATATAGGTCACCATCTAACCTAGATCTATATTATTACCACCTACATATATGAATCAAGAATTCTTTATAAAAGAAAATTTTTTTGTTTAGAATCTCTTTCCAATTCAAAATATAATTATCAAGTGAGAGGAAAAAAAAAAATTCAATATGGTTTATACTCCTAGGCCAAAATAAAAAAAAAGATACTTGTAATGACTTAAATTAACATAATAGTCATATGCAATGCCCAATTTAAACATATAGTAATTTTTTTAGTAAAATATCAATTGACTACACATTTGACCAAAATGGTAGCAATCCACCATATTTTAAACATAATGGTTTTGTATCCACGGACCTTGTGATTCCCATATATTTTTTCCAAAATCTTACAAGTTTCTTTTAAACATCATTTGATTTCAGACACATGTGATGGTTAAGTCTAGCTTTTATATACCACCTTGAAAGAAACATGCTTCAAAGCTAAAAGAAAACAAAAATAGAGTTTTTCCTCTAACCATAATCATTTGAAACATAACTTCCTCTAGTAAAACTATGTCACCATGTTGTTAAATTACATATTTTATTTTACACCATTATAATTCCAATCATTTAAAGCACACTAAAAGTATTAATAACTTCATACCTACTATTACTTCAATGGACTTCACAAAATTTAAAGCGCACATATTACCACATCCATTAACTTGTACCATAGTATTCCTAACAGGTTCATATGTCATCTAAATAATAACCTTACTTCCCTACACTCAAAATAGATACCACTCTCTCTATATGATGTCACATCTACCATATGAAAATTTTGTGATGTTTCATCACGTTAAATGTTGGTAATATTTAGATGCTACTGCTTAATGACAAGTAATCTTGACAAATTGATTCAAAACACAACTAAAATTTTTGAAATGATCATCTTTGAAAGACAAAAGTATGTTTGAATTACAAATAGTTCCAACCTTGAAAAATATCAATATAATATCTTCTCCACTAAATACATCCTATTTTTCTTTCCCTTTCTAATCACCAATGTTGCGTCATCTTTACCTTAGGGACCGTGTATGACAAGGAATATGTTCCTTTACATTTTCTTCCTTTTTGAAACTAGAATTTTGTGAAGTAAATGATAAGGATTCATAAAATACTTACTTATTTTTCATTCGGATGTATACTAAGTTGACTAACATGATAGAAAATATGTATTTCACAGTCAAATATGTCACTCTGTAGGTCAAATAAGTTTTTCATTATGGAAAACAAGTAGATGCCTAACATCCTCTATTTTATGTATTTAAATTCACTTTGTGTTCTCTCATCAACCATTTTATTATGCTGAGAGGTGTACCTATACAATGGAGAACAAATGGGAATACCAACACAGGAATATTCCAAAAGGAGTCATTGTCAATAAAAACTATTAGATTAATTAAATAAATTACAAAACTGTTAATAGCTAGGTGAAACAATAGGTGGTCCAAATAATTGGAAGCCAAATGGAAAGGCAATAATAGGGCCCAAAATAATATGATCCTTAAAAATAGGGGTGCGACATGGATGAAAAATAAGTTAAAAAATAAAAAAAAATTAGAATGTTTTATGTTTTTTTGTGGAATTTGGAGAGGCAAAGGAATTAGAAAATACACCTTTTGGGGAATATGAAGAGATGCTCTCAGATTATTGTTGTCATTTTTTTTGCTCATTCTTAAGTTTGGAGACCTAATTACTAGATGAGCTACAATACCCTAGTTTGTGTTATTAGGTGGTCTTGCTTATATTTGCGTTCATTTCATTGCAAAATACTTGAAAACGAAAAATGAAATGAATTGCATCTACATCTACTCATGCATGTATTAGTGACATGTATACTGTACAAACAGGGAAAGAACTGAAAAAAAGAAAAGCATCTATCTAAGCTCACACAGGTCGTCAGCATAGCCATTATCAGAATTGAATGGATGAGTGTAGATATACATAAAGAAATAATTGATATGGGGATACCAGACATTGCCTGGTATTGATGTCCAGATCCGGTCCTGTCCAGTGAGCTCCTAAGATCGAGAACCTGCAAAAAGTGAAGAGAGGAGATGGTTAGATCCAATAGATCTATGTAATGGCTGGTATCACAATATCATAGAATGCATACATACACTTAGCCATGCACCTCTAACAAAGGTTGTGCTCAGGGCATGTGCATGAGAACCATCCAAAGAGGCACCATGTTTTCACTGACATGTATATTTCATGTGTAGATACAAGAGGAGCTAATCCAACAATGAATTCAATGAATGATTTGGGCCCTTGATGTGGATCATGACAAAAAAACCTCAAGTTTTCTATCGATGATCGCATCAAGGGCCAAGAGCACACATTGTGTAAAAGCAAGTACATCCAGATCAAGCAGCATGGGCATGATATTTTAATAAGCCAACAGGAGCACTAAGGCATGATGTCAATGAAACTATGATAAATGAGAAGCATAAATCTACATGGCATCAAAAGGAAAATAGAGCTTGTAACTAGGCACACAAATCTATGCAAAAGATAAGGCACACTAAAGCATGAGTGTAATCAAAATCTGCATTATGAGCCAAATAGTAAATAGACTACAGTTGGGAAATTAGTGACAGTATGGTATCATCATATGAAGAAGTGGGTAAATGAGATATAAACATCACATATGCTGTCAAATGGGTCACACATCACTAAAGTAGCATGCACAGTTGATGGCACCATGTAATAAACAAGATGAAATCAGGTACCTAATGCTAGGTACATCAGCATAAAATCAACATTGATATTTAATATGGCATCTATGCCAGACAAATATATCCACTGCTAATCAAAAGTCACACATCTAGCTTGGTCTTAAGCATGAATAGCAGGGTACAACAATTGTATGAGTGGTGGCTTATGGTTTATCTAGGCATGAGGTGGTGCTCTCGAAGGTGAACAAGGCATGAAAATTAGAAGACACTATAAATCAATGTGCAACACAAAATTAATCACAGTATGTCTAAGATCTGTACCAGTCAACTTTCAAGGAACAATCATAGCAAGTATAGTGCATCTACAGTAAGCATCAACAATGCAGTGCCTTCATAATGTAACAGAGTAAACAAAGTCATGAATGATGATGTCAATCAACATGGAATATGTGCCAACAAAATGAAATAAATAGAGAAGCCATGAGCACATAAAGAAAGCAACACTATAACAAATCCATGGCTCTCAGCTTCCATATTAACACATGGTTCAAATAGTAAACAATGTCCTAATATGCTCTCAAGTCATGCCCAATGCAATGACAGTGATGCCATGGATAGTACAAAGAAAATATGAACTAGGACACACTATAGCCTGCTGTCCCACAAGCATATTGCCTTTAAATATCAAGATCATAAACCATAACAAAGGTATCAACATAGTGTTATTACTCAGCTATAATAGTAGGCTCGGCCTCAATGTATATGAACAACAAACCACACCCTAAATGGCACTAATAGGAACAGTAAACATGATACTCGGGCTGATGCAATGGAGATAATGCCACAGGATCATATGTATGATGGACAACAGGCATCAAAAAGTGAGGAAGATATGGTATGGCACTGTTGCCTCAATGCAATAGTACCCTCACCTATATAAGGAATTAATAACAAGCCAAGATGATTCACGGGCTGTGTGTGGAAAGGAGACAGTGAATTCATTTAACAATTGTTGATGCCCTAGCACTCATGGGCCACCATGAGGGTTTCAAACTGCAACACATTTGCAACAGTGAATACAAAATTCCATGCCCTCGATAGTACAAAGGGAAATAGTGCCCTCAAAGAGGTGGTAAAACAAATGCAAACATATCACACAGTGCCCTCATAAATGCACTAGGGTAAAGCAACAATGCAAGATCTATGAACAGGTCATGAATCGTATAGAAAAGCAAACAAATACCAAGCTTGGCACCGCATCCCTCATAGCATGTCTTGAGATTAGGAACAGTGAATAATCAAAATGCCCTAGCTTCAAATAGAGCCAAACAAGTGTCATGCCCTCAAAAATGCAAGAGTAGCTAATCAATATACTCACGGCATGAAGGAAATAAAACCGTGCCCTAGTTTGAATAGTTCATGGATTTAACAATATCCAATGCTAGAGATTATGCCTTCAAGATGCAACCAAACAAATGTAGAGATAGAAATCAAATACATTAAATATAAAAAAGATTGATGCCTTTGAACAGAGCCTGTGCCTTGGGTTAGAAATATGGATGCCTTAGCCTTATGGCTCATGGGCTGTATGAATAGTAAACATACCCAGTGCCCTCAAATATAAACAATTTACAAAGAGATGGAAACACAAAAATCATTTCCCTCGGCATTAATAGAGAAAACAATGCAAAGACAAGAAATCAAATACATAGAGATAGCCACAACAGAGCAATGAATGATAGAATAATCAAGTGCCTACCTCAATCATATGTCGATGCCCTAGGTTACTTGTTTCTAATCAGAGCTCCAATGTTGAAAAGAAATGTTGCCATTCGAGACTATCAGTAAGATTAGAAGGTGCTAGGTGTAGGATTTGAAGGATTTTTTTGATAGGAGTTCCCATCTTCGAGCAAGGGTTGTGATCATAGCATGTTTTTCTTCCTCCCCTATCTTTTAGGGTCGAGGCCTTCAACTTTAGGTTATACATTTGATGCATTTATTTTTATGAGTATTCTCCTCATTTTGTGGGTTGAGGATATTTGATATGTATGTAGCCTATAGTTTTTCTTAGGGGTTGAAAATTTCATTTTAATGCTATTATTTTTAAAGATGTGCTCCCCTTTTGGTTGAGGCTTTCCTTTAAAAATATAATGATACCTATTTGAGGTCATAGTGGATTGTTTTAATGTTGAGTCATGGCCCATCTTTTATTTTAAGATAATCGACAAGTGGTATTTCTATAAACCATTGTCAGATTATTAATTAATGGCATGATTTAGTGGGTGTAATGGTCATTTTGACTATTCATTTTTAGGCCCCCACTTTCCTTGCCCCTAGGAATCTGAGAATCTGATGTTTAGACCATGATGCTGCCTCATGAGTCCATATTCTGACTTTTCTATTATTAGGAGGTAGTGGAGTTGAATGCAGATTCCTAGTTTTTAGTTCATATACCTCTCACTTTTGGTGATTGAGGTTAGCTCTTCACTTTTTCTCTCTGATATGAGTGAGATAGCTCTGAGAGACACAATTGTACCAGTTTCTTTCTAGCAATAAGAATTAATCCTTCTATTCTCCTACATTTTCTATTTTTGTTATTGAAATCTTATGCTAAGATTATTGTGATATTTTCATGTCCTTAATCTGCATTTTGAATTCAAGTGTTCATTTAGGAAATTGTCTTAGCTCAGTGATGTGATTTGTGTAGAATTAGGAATATCAAAATTGTGAAGTTGTTCTTCCTTTCTAAATTCCAAATACCTTATCTCATTGAGGGTTAGGAATGTAGGATTGAGTTTTGGTTCAAATTTGAAGCACTGATAAAGTAAACTTATCATCAATTGTAGTTTCTTTTAAAATTTTGGTGGATCACCTTTCATTTCAAGTATCAAGTTGTTTCTTTTAAGGCATTTTCTATCCCTTTCCTCTCAAAGTTTTAGAATAGTTTAGTGATCCAAGGGGGAAGCCGGCCCTTAATCTAGAGGTCTATTCTCAGCAAAGCATCCCACATCCTGAGAATAGTCCCATGTTTCATGGGATTAATAGGTTCTATACTTAGCCATACTCAAGTGCAATCCCTAGTGACAACACTTTTTGGCACGCTCGGTGGGAGAGAGACTCAATGAGTCTGATTTCCTAGAAAGTTTATTGCAAGTTATTGTTTGGTATGAGTAGTGATAGTATTTTGAAGTCATACCTGGTGACTCTAATGGTGCTTTATGTAGATCAATTTCTAAGCTTATGAGTGGGATTCCAACTAGGGAGAGTAAGGATCCTTTTGTGTATATAGAATTGCCACTTGTTAAAAAGAGGCCCAAAGAAGCCTAAGCTTGTGCATCAAAAACCCCTAAGTCTACTCCTAAACCTACTCATAATCCTACAAGCATTTCACCAATCCAATAAATACATGTGTTGTTACCTATGCAAGCAGCACTAGAAATTCAAGTACCAGTAACCCAAGCACTAGTTACTCAAGTTCCAGTATTTCAAGCTTCCTTAAACCCTTTAATGGCTTAGCCTAGACAGCACCCTTTTGTGGCTTTTAATCAAGGCAGCCCTCTAAATTTGTAGTAGCATGATGATATACCTATCTCAGCCCTTAAAAGTTTGCCCATCTTTACAGGAGAAGATCAGACTTCAACCATTGAACATATAAGAGATGTGGCATCTCTTTGTGCTCTTCATAATATCACTCAAGATAATGTTGCTATGAGATTGTTGGTAGCCTCATTGAAAGGAAAAGCTTTGCAATGGTTTAGAATTTTTCCAGTTGGTTCCATAGCTGATTGGGACAGGTTGGGTCAAGTCTTGACTAATCAGTTTGAAGATAAATTAGACCATCTTTCATTAGTTGAGCACTTAACTACCATTAAAAGAGCACCTCAAGAATACATGATGGATTTCAATTTTAGATTTCAAAGAATGTGGCATAGAATACCAGCCATAGTTAGGCCATCTAGCCAACATGATTTCCTATATTATTTAAGAGCCCTCAATAGTGATATTGTTGTTATGATCTAGTCAATGGGTGGGAATAACCTTCTAGTAGCATATAATCTTGCCATAAGGGCTAAAAATAGTCTAATCCAGGTTGGGAAGATAGCTCCAAGACCCCCAATGCCTATTTTTCCAAAGTTACACCCTGTCCCGAAGTCAATTCCAACTCTAGCATCTATCCCACATCTCCCAGTTCCTACTCAACAAGCTATCAGCCTGGTTGCAAGTCAATCTCAAGATCTGGATGAGATTAAGAAAACATTGCATACATTCTCTAATGAACTAGTTACTATAAGTAAGAAGCTTCAATCACAACCTTCCCCGAAATCCTACCAACCCTACCAACAACCTCTCCAACAATCTTATTAGTAGCCTTATCGGCCACCCTTTCAAAATCATTATCAACAAAATAGGCCCCAATACCAGCAAGGCCAGCAAAATCAAACAAGAAGTTACAACCAAAAAGCTAGCCAACCTTACAATCCTAACACTCCTAGTACTTCTAGGGAGTTGGTTCCTGTGGCTCAAAAGAATATTGTACAAGATTACCAATGGGGATGCCCATGCAATCAGCAACATGCTCAAGGAATGTGTCCAATGGTTTATGCTCAGGCATTCATGGTATAGAATAACATGACCATGCCATAGGAGGTGGTTCAAGGACCAAAAATGTAGCAGTGTCTAGTTGCCACCACAAGTGAAGTTCAGTCACCTTAGGCAGCATTGGTGACCTTTCAGAAGGAATATTTTTGTGGGGTGAATTTTTCACTGAATGACAACTCAACCTATGCTCTAGTTGCAACCAATACAAGATCCAAGAAGAAACCTTTAGAAGTAGAGCAAGTGGCCTTTACCAGTCAGTAGGGCCCTGTTGTGAACCCACAACCCAAAGCAATTCAAGCTCCAGTCCTAAACTAGTCTAAGGAAGCTAAAGAACCAGTCAAGGCAGCTACACATCTGGTATCTACACAAAAAGAGACTGCTGCACCAAAAGCATAGCCCAAAGTGAATTTGGGATCTTTTAATATAGTGGAGTAGATGAGGAAAACCTCTATCAATGTGCCTTTAATGGACACTTTGGAAATTCTTGGACAAAAGGAGTTGATACTAAATGAATTAGCTAAGATTTCACCAAATCAAGGAGATGTTTTGGAACAACCTAAAGTCCTGGTAGCTAAAACATCTCAGATGGATCAGCAAAAAGAATAAGTTAGCTCACAGCCCACTATTGTCTCACAGGTTAAACCTCCTCCTTTCTATATAACTCTTATTATTGGAAATCATTTAGTTCATAACTACATGATAGATTCAGGGGCAAGTAGTTCAATGATTTTTAAGCAGCTAGAAAATCTACTAGAATTACCTTATGAGCCAATAAACAAGCCTATTGTTCAATTGGATGGGTCATCAGTTAATACCTTGGGAGTCATAAAAGACCCAAGTCTCACTCTTCATGAATGCCCCAATTTCTCCATTCCCTAGGATGTCTATGCCATAGATTTGCCCCCTCATTTTGCTATTTGTCTAAGCAGAGAGTTCATCACTAGGATAGGGGGATACCTTTCAACTGATTGGTCTCACCTATATTTTAGAACTAGATATGGAACCAAAGTCAGAATTAAGTCTGAGCCTTTTGCCAAAAACCATGTTGAGCCATACACCCCAAGCCCCATAAATGCTAACCTGATGTATCATGAACAAGAGTTAAGTGATGATGAATCTAAGACCAGTGCTAAAAAGATCCCTGATATTTCTTTGGATGAGTGGGCTGAAAGAGATTTAGAAGAAGATGACCCTTTCAGAAATATGGATATTTCTGGCATTAGCATGTTCATCATTCATGAGGGAGACATTGTGATACTAGAGCTAATTAAGAAAGAGGATAAGCCTTCTACTGGTCAGAATGATGATTTGTGGAAACTATTCTTTGATGGTGCTAGAAGTAAGGTCGATTGAGGAGGAGGAGCTATCCTAATTTCTCCAGAAGGACAAAGGTATTACTCTGTAGTTCATTTTTCTTTCAGCTGTACTAATAATACAATAGAGTATGAGGCATTGATTCATGGTTTAGAATGTTCTAGACAAAGAGGAATCAAATGCCTAGAAGTTATAGGTGATAGTGAATTAGTGGTCAATCAAATTCATGGAAATAACCTCACAAAGAATGATACACTTAAGATGTATAAGCACAGGGTTTGGGATTTAATAGAAGATTTTCATGCTTTTAATATAGTTGTTGTTCCAAGAAATTAGAACAAATAGGTGGATAGGCTAGCTGCTATGGGAGCAGAATATGACATTTTGAGAGGTGTGTCAGATCCTAATTCTCAGCATGTGAAGGTCCTGGTAAGGCCATCCATACCAGACAATCAAGTAAGCTAGCAAGTTTTTGAAAATGATGAGAATATTTTCAATTTTTTAATTGAAGAAGCTGAGTGAACCAGAGTGAACCAGAGAAAACATGCTCATCAGTATGGTGACCAAATTTTACAGTTGAAGAGCAATAGACTACCTAAGGGACTAGTCACACTTGAGTCTATATTTAATTCTAATGATCAAATCAGAGGTGACAAGGCTAGCATGATAGTTAAGGAGGAACACTACCAGTCTATGGAGGTCCTCAAAGGTAAATTTCTTAAGCTGGGAAAGGTATGCACTCAGCCTGAAACACAAGCCTTTGTTTCATTATGCCAGGAATTTAGTGATGTCTTTGCTTGGGAATATTATGACCTAAAGGGATTTGATCCCCATTTGGCCCAACATACTATTGAATTAGAACCCCAAGCCAAGTCAGTAAGATAAAAACAAAGGCCCATCAATCCTAAGATAGAGGTCCTGATGAAGGCAGAATTGAAAAAGATGATTGAAGCCAATATTATTTTTCCTATTAAACACACTTCCTAGGTCTCAAACTTAGTGCCAGTTAGGAAGAAGAATGGTGAAATCTGGCTGTGTGTAGATTTTAGAGACCTTAATAGGGCTTCACTCAAGGATCATCACCCATTGCCATCTATGGAGAAGATTTTATAGTATGTTTTAGGATCTGATAGGTTTTCTTTGTTAGATGGCTTTTCTAGTTATAACTAGGTTCTGGTTAGAGAAGAAGATCAATACAAGACAACATTCACCACTAAATGGGGCACCATGGCATATATAAAGATGCTATTTGGGTTGTCCAATGCTGGTGCCACATTCCAGAAAGCCATGGAAATGGCATTTTTTGGCTTGATGAACAAGTTTGTTCTAGTATATCTAGATGATATAACTATCTTCTCAAAAGATAGAAAAGACCACCTATTTCATCTAAGGCAGATTTTTTAAAGATGCAGAGAATTTGGAGTCTCAGTGAATCCCAAGAAGTGCATTTTTGTTGTACATGAGGGTAGACTACTGTGACAAATTGTTTCCAAGTAGGGGACAACTATTGATCCTAAGAGGGTGAAGGCCATTTTGGCTCTTCCCCTACCAGCTCACAAGAAAGGATTACAGAGTTTCTTGGGAAGAATCAACTTTTTGATGAGGTTTATTCCAAACATTGCTGCACTCCTAAAGCCTATGACTCAGATGATAAAAAAGAATGCAACATTCCATTGGACCAGTAAGGGAAAAAGGTGTTTTGAAGAAGTCAAGGAAGTAATTGCATTTGCTCCTACTCTAGTAAACCCTGACTTTTCTAAAGATTTTATATTGTATGCTTTTGGAGATAAAGATAGCATCTCTGCAATGTTAGTCTAGCAAAATGCTAAGAAATAGGAATAGTCAGTAGCTTTCTATAGTCAAGGCCTGGATGGTTATGAGCTAAATTATTTGCCTGTAGAGAAGCATGTATTGGCAATTGTGAGAAGTCTAAAGAAATTTAGGCACTTGCTATCTAACAACATAGTGCACCTGATGGTTTCTCACCCTTGCATAAGGGATTTCCTACTAAATAAAGACCTAAGTCATAAGAGAGCTGGCTGGGTCACCAAGGTCATGGAGTATGATGTTTAGATCAAGGTGACCAAGATGGTTAGAGGGAAAGGACTATGTGAACAACTTAATTAAAAAATAGTAGATCCAGACCAGCAAGAAGGAGAAGTTGTTATGATGAATCAAGATGCTAGACAGAGCACAAGTTGGACAACAAAGATGAAGTGTTACCTCTCTACTGGCCAGTGCCCTCAAGGCCTCAAAAGGAGTAAAAGAAGGTACTTTAGACTCCAAGCTATTCCTTTTGTTGTTATTGATGAGGTTCTATATAAAAGGGATCATACTGGTTTTTTAGTAAGATGTGTTGAAATTGATCAAGTAAGTAAAATATTAGAAGATTTTCATGATGGAGGCTTTGGTGGACACTTTTCTACTAGAACCACTTCTCTTAAGGTAATGAGAGTTGGGTACTACTAGCCTATCCTATACAAGGATGCTTTTGTTTGGGTAAGAAGATGTAAGAACTGTGCCCTATTTGTTGGAAAGCAAAAGCTGGCAGCCCTTCCCCTTCATCCTGTCAAGGTAGAACAACCTTTATCAAAGTGGGGACTAGATTTTATTGGACCTATCAACCCACCATCTAGTGCTAGACACAAGTGGATACTTACTACCACAAATTACTTCACCAAGTAGACAAAAGTTGTAGCACTGATAGAGGCCAATGAGACCTTGATTTTGAACTTCTATCAGGATATTGTATCTAGGTTTGGCACTCCAGATTCAATTATATCAGATAATGCCATGGCTTTCCTAGGAACTAGAATTTCAGAGTGGGCACTCGGGCATAAAATATTTCTAAATACCTCTTCAAATTATTACCATCAGGGTAATGGCCAAGCAGAGTCAACAAATAAAAACTTGCTAAGAATAATTAGGACTATAGAAGGAAACTAAAGAGACTGGCATAGTAAGTTAAAGTTGGCCTTATGGGTTGACAAAATAACACCTAAGAGGGCTATTGGCAACTCACCTTACACATTGGTATATGGAAAGGAGGCTAGAATTCCCCTATCTACTGAGCTACCTACCTTGAGTGTGATTAAAGAAATTGATCTTATGGAGGAAGATGCTATGCAGGTTAGGATGGAAAAGCTTATTAAACTTGAAGAAACAAGAAAACTAGCATTGGAGAACCTAGAGACTCATCATGCTCAGATGAAGAAGAGTTTTGACAAGAAGGCCACACCTAAAGCCTTTAAAGAAGGGGATCTAGTCCTCAAGTGGGATGAAGCAAAACATAAACCAGGGAAGCATACTAAGTTTGATGCCATCTGGACTAGACCTTTTATGGTAATTGGATGCAAAGCTCATAATGCTTTTCAGTTGGCTAGCATGGATGGATAGGACCTGCCCATTCCAGTGAATAGGATTCACCTCAAGGCTTGCTTTTGAGGTTCTTTTTGCCCTATGTTTTAGTAGTGTTAGAATTTTTTGGCTTTCTATTTTCCCTAAGTGCCTAGCACAAGTTGTTTCCAATTCAGTTTGCTTTCAATTTTCAGTTGTTCTTAGTTGGCTTGGTTAGTAATAAGCCTAAGTAGTTGTCAGGCAGTTAGTTTCAGTTTTGGTTGAAGAAGGAATTTTTTTTGGTTGGATGCTGAACAGTTGTTGTTAGTGACTCTATGCCTAATGGATCTTAAAGGGAGCTGGTTAGGATGCTTAGCAGGAAAGAACTCCATAGAGGTTGCTAGAATGTTGTAATTTTTTTTACTCATTCCTAAGTTTGGAGACCTAATTACTAGATGACCTACAATACCCTAGTTTGTGTTATTATGTGGTCTTGCTTATATTTGCATTCATTTCATTGAAAAATACTTGAAAATGAAAAAGGAAATGAATTGCATCTACATCTACTCATCCATGTATTAGTGACATGTATACTGTACAAAAAGGGAAAGAACTGAAAGAAAGCAAAGCATCTATCTAAGCTCACATAGGTCGTGAGCATAGCCATTATCAGAATTGAATGGATGAGTGCAGATATGCATAAAGAAATAATTGATATGGGGATACCAAACATTCCTTAGTATTGATGTTTGGATCCAGTCCTATCCAGTGAGCTCCTGAGATCCAGAACCTGCAAAAAGTGAAGAGAAGAGATGGTTAGATCCAATGGATCTATGAAATGGCTAGTATCACAATATCATAGAATGCATACATACACTCAGCCATGCACCTCTAACAAAGGTTGTGCTTAGGGCATGTGCATGAGAACCATCCAAAGAGGCACCATGTTTTCACTGACATGTTTGTTTCATGTCCAGATACATGAGGAGTTGATCCAACAATGAATTCAATGAATGATCTGGGCCCTTGATGCGGATCATGACAAAAAAACCTCAAGTTTTATGTCGATGATCGCATCAAGGGCCAAGAGCACACATTGTGTAAAAGCAAGTACATCCAAATCAAGTAGCATGGGCATGATATTTTAATAAGCCAGCAAGGGCACTAAGGCATGATGTCAATGAAACTATGATAAATGAGTAGCAGAGATCTACATGGCATCAAAAGGTAAATAGAGCTTGTAACAAGGCACACAGATCTATGAAAAAGATAAGGCACACTAAAGCATGAGCGTAATCAAAATCTGCATTATGAGCCAAATAGTAAAGAGACTACAGTTGGGAAATCAGTGACAGTATGGTATCATCATATGAAGAAGTGGGTAAATGAGATATAAACATCACATATGCTGTCAAATGGGTCACACATCACTAAAGTAGCATGCACAGTTGATGGCACCATGTAATAAACAAGATGAAATCAGGTACCTAATGCTAGGTACATCAGCATAAAATCAACATTGATATTTAATATGGCATCTATGCTAGATAGATATATCCACTGCTAATCAAAAATCACACATCTGGCTTGGTCTAAAGCATGAATAGTAGGGTACAACAATTGTATGAGTGGTGGCTTATGGTTTATCTAGGCATGAGGTGGTGCTCTCGAAGGTGAACAAGGCATGAAAATTAGAAGGCACTATAAATCAATGTGCAACACAAAATTAATCACAGTATGTTTAAAATATGTACCAGTCAACTTTCAAGGAACAATCATAGCAAGTATAGTGCATCTATAGTAAGCATCAGCAATGCAGTGCCTTCATAATGTAATAGAGTCAACAAAGTCATGAATAATGATGCCATTCAACATGGAATATGTGCCAACAAAATGAAATAAATAAAGAAGGCATGAGAACATAAAGAAAGAAACACTATAACAAATCCATGGCTCTCAGCTTCCATATTAACACATGGTTCAAATAGTAAACAATTTCCTAATATGCTCGCAGGCCATGCCCAATGCAATGACAGTGATGCCATGAATAGTACCAAGAAAATATGAACCAGGACACACTGTAGCCCATTGTCCCATAGGGATATTGCCCTTAAATATCAAGATCATAAACCATAACAAAGGTATCAACACAGTGTCATTTCTCAGCTATAATAGTAGGCTGGGCCTCAATGTATATCAACAGCAAACCGCACCCTAAACAACACTAATAGGAATAGTAAACATGATGCTCAGGCCGATGCAATGGAGATAGCGCCATAGGATCATATGTATGATGGACAACAGGCATCAAAAAGTGAGGAAGATATGGTATGGCACTACTGCGTCAATGCAATAGTACCCTCACCTATATAAGGAATAAATAACAAGCCAAGATTATTCAGGGGCTTTGTGTGGAAAGGAGACAGTGAATTCATTTAACAATTGTTGATGCCCTAGCACTCATGGGCCACCATGAGGGTACAAAGGGAAACAGTTCCATGCCCTCGATAGTACAAAGGGAAACAGTTCCCTCAAGAGGTGATAAAACAAATGCAAACATATCACACAATGCCCTCATAGATGCACTAGGGCAAAGCAACAATGCAAGATCTATGAACAAGTCATGAATCGTATAGAAAAGAAAACAAATACCAAGCTTGGCACCGCATCCCTCATAGCATGCCTTTAGATCTGGAATAGTGAATAATCAAAATGCCCTAGCTTCAAATAGAGCCAAACAAGTGTCATGCCCTTGAAAATGAAAGAGTGGCTAATCAATATACTCATGGCATGAAGGAAATAAAACTATGCCCTAGTTTGAATAGTTCATGGCTTTAACAATATCCAATGCCAAATATTATGCCTTCAAGATGCAACCAAACAAATGCAGAGATAGCAATCAAATACAATAAATATAAACAAGATTGATGGCTTTGAATAGAGCCGATGCCCTGGGTTAGAAATATGGATGCCTTAGCCTTATGGCTCATGGGCTGTATGACTAGTAAACATACCCAATGCCCTCAAATATAAACAATTTACAAAGAGATGGAAACACAAAAATCATTTCCCTCGGCATTTATAGAGAAAACAATGCAGAGACAAGAAATCAAATACACAGAGATAGCCACAACAGAGTAATGAATGATAGAATAATCAAGTGCCTACCTCAATCATATGTCGATGCCCTAGGTTAGCTGTTTCCAATCAGAGCTCCATTGTTGAAAAGAAATGTTGCCATTCAAGACTATCAGTAAGATTAGAAGGTGCCAGGTGCCGGATTTGAAGGATTTTTTTTATAGGAGTTCCCATCTTCGAGCAAGGGTTGTGATCACAGCATGTTTTTCTTCCTCGCCTATCTTTTAGGGTCGAGGCCTTCAACTTTAGGTTATACATTTGATGCATTTATTTTTATGAGTATTCTCCTCATTTTGTGGGTTGAGGATATTTGATATGTATGTAACCTGTAGTTTTTCTTAGGGGTTGAAAATTTCATTTTAATGCTATTATTTTTAAAGATGTGCTTCCCTTTTGGTTGAGGCTTTCCTTTAAAAATATAATGGTACCTATTTGAGGTCATAGTGGATTGTTTTAATGTTAAGTCATGGCCCATCTTTTATTATAAGATAATTAACAAGTGGTATTTCTATAAACCATTGTCAGATTATTAATTAATGGCATGACTTAGTGGGTGTAATGGTCATTTTGACTGGTCATTTTTAGGCCCCCACTTTCCCCACCCCTGGAATCTGGGAATCTGATGTTCAGACCATGATGCTGCCTCATGTGTCCATATTCTGACTTTTCTATTCTTAGGAGGTAGTGGAGTTGAATGTAGATTCCTAGTTTTCAATTCATATACCTCTCACTTTTGGTGATTGATGTTAGCTCTTCACTTTTTCTCTTTGATATGAGTGTTGTAGCTCTGAGAGACACAATTGTACCAGTTTCTTTCCAGCAATAAGAATTAATCCTTTTGTTCTCCTACATTTTCTATTTTTGTTATTGAAATCTTATGCTAAGATTGTTGTGATATTTTCATTACCTTAATCTACATTTTGAATTCAAGTGTTCATTCAGGAAATTGTCTTAGCTTAGTTATGTGATTTGTGTACAATCAAGAATATCAAAATTGTGAAGTTGTTCTTCCTTTCTGAATTCCAAATACCTTATCTCATTGAGGGTTAGGAAAGTAGGATTGAGTTGTGGTTCAGATTTGAAGCATTGATAAAGTAAACTTATCATCAATTGCAATTTATTTTAAAATTTTGGTGGATCACCTTTCATTTCATGTATCAAGTTGTTTCTTTTAACGCATTTTCTATCCCTTTCCTCTCAAAGTTTTAGAATAGTTCAGTGATCCTAGGGGGAAGCCGACCCTTAATCGGAAGGTCTATTCTCAACGAAGCATCCCACATCCTAAGAATAGTCCCATGTTTCATGGGATTGCTAGGTTCTATACTTAGCCATACTCGGGTGCAATCCCTAGTGACAACAATTATAAAAGAGTGTCTCCTCATTTCATTTGTAGGAAGCTCATTTCAAGAGCAAGCAAGCAACCAGATATCAAGGCGATATTTTTATTTTGTATTTAATTTATTTTTTTTATAAAGGTTTAGTATTAGTTTTAGATTTAAATTTTGTTTTAGTTTTAGTTTTAGATTTAGAACTAGAATTAGATTTAGATTTAGTTTTATTTTTAGTTAGATTTAGATTTTTATCATTATTTCATTTAATATTTAGTTTTAATATATAGACTTAAATTTTAATATGGAGGGTAATGCCGCCATATTTAGATTATTTAGATTATTGATTTACAATGGTTTAAAATGGTAAAAATCCTTTCTTCTTCTTTAATTAAAATTGGAAAAAGATTTAGTTTTAATACTTAAAGATTTAGATTTAGTTTTAGTTGTAGAGTTAGATTTAAACTTTTATTTCTCTTAGATTTAGATTTTGATTGTCATTTCATTTAATATTTACTTTTAATATTTAGATTTAAATATAAATATGGTGGACAATGTCGCCATATTACTTTAGATTTAGATTATTCATTTGCAATGGTTTAAAATGGTGAGAAATCTTTCTTCTTCCTTATTGAAAATTAGAAAATATTTCAGATTTAGTTTTAATAAATTATTTTATATAATTTTTATATTCAATGTTTAATTTCTAGAATAAAAACTATTAAATTAAATAAACAAGTTACCAAACTATAAATTTAAATAAATCATAAATTCCAATGCTAAGGCAAAAAATAATCGCAAACTAAAATAATAGGAAGCCAAATGGTAAGGCCGAAATAATGGCACCCAAAATAATATGACCAGAAAAAATAGGGGCACAATATGGATGAAAAATAAATTTAAAATTTAAAAAAATTGGAGTGTTTTATATTTTTTTGTGGAATTTAGAGATGCAAAGAATTAGAAAAGACACCTTTTGGGGAACATATAGAGATATTCTCTAATTATTAAAGAACGTCTCCCCATTTCATTTGTAGCAAGCCCATTTCAAGAGAAAGCAACCAACCAAATATCAAGGTGATATTTTTATATTGTATTTAATAATTTATTTTATATATAGTTTTAGTATTAGTTTTAGTTTTCACCTTAGATTTAGATTTAGATTTCGAATTAGAATTAGATTTAGATTTAGTTTTAATTTTATATTTAGATTTAGTTTTACATTTAGATTTATATTTCTCTTAGATTTAGATTTTTTCATTATTTCATTTAGTATTTTATTTTCATATTTAGATTTAAATTTAAATATGGAGGGCAATGTTGCCATATTGGTTTAGATTTAGAAAAATTTAAGATTTAGTTTTAATACTTTAAGATTTAGATTTAGTTTTAGTTTTAGATTTATCTTTGTCTTAGATCTAGATTTTGATCATTATTTCATTTAATATTTAGATTTAAATTTAAATATGGAAGGAATGCGGCCATATTTCTTTAGATTTTGATTATTTAGATTATTCATTTGCAATGGTTTAAAAAGGTGAAAAACCTTTCTTCTTCCTTATTTAAAATTGGAAAATATTTAAAAGATTTAGTTTGAATACTTTAAATAATATATTTTTTACATTAAACATTTAATTTATACTATTATATTTGGTTTTGCATGTTTGATGAAAAATATGGAGGGCTATGCTGTCATACTATTTAATTTATTAAATTTGATAATTAGTTTCAATATCCTATATATAGTTCGTGCAGATAGTATTTATGATTTAATCTATAATTCATTTCTCTAGATCATTGAGAGAAGAAGGGGTTGCATGCTTTCATTTTAAAAAATGCAAGGAGGATAGTGACAAAGGTTGTTGAGTAAAGCTTTATGCTTGCTTGCATTAGATTTAAAGTTTCTAAATCATCTTCAACTACTATGTCTACAATTTCACAATCATTGTTCAATGTCCAAAACATCATGCTAGAAGTAGGGAGAATGATGCCAAATAATTTGGTTTAAAATTTGTCAATGGTATTTTCAAAAAATCTAATTTATGCAAATATTGCAATCATTGCACGTCACTGGAGGCCATATTTTTGAATCAATGGAGAGCTTGGAAATTTTAATGTGACAAATAAACTATGTTGAGTTGATCATTGTAAAAATAAAATTGTGAGACTAGGGGGTGAGATAAATTCAATCTAATGGATACGACTAAATTCTAGATGTTTCCATGTAAAGATTATGAAAAAAGATGAGAAAGTTCAGGATTTAATGGACCATATTAGAAAAATATTATTTGTATCTATTTTTTTGTCTTCATATCCAATTATCAATTTTATGATGTTTCTATTATTTAATTAATTAAGATAATATGATTAGAATAGAAAGCAAAAACTATATCTCTATTATTATGCAAACAATAAATTTTATAGAGAAATACTTCTAATTTATATATGTGATAATTTTTTGAATTAATGACCTATAAAGATAAATAAAAAATGACCAAGAGGTCTCTTAAAATATAACGCTATATGAAATTGATACTTTACTCCAACACTAAATCAAATTAAACACTAACCTTTAAAAAAAAATTGCAATCCTAACCCTAATCTTATTTAAATTTGTCAAATTAAACTTTATATCTAAAATCTTAGTTGAGGAGAAACCTATTGAATAAATAGAATAAACTAGATTGAACCCCAACCTTAACTCTATATCATCTTACACATTAAAACCCAAGATGAGCCAAACCCTAACTAAGATTAAAAAAATATGGTCACTTGATAAATTAAACCATAAACTTAACCCCAACCATTACACTAAACTAAATTGAACTATAACCCTGATTTTAAACCTAGCTAAATCCTAAACTATATAAAATCCAAATAAAATGACCCTTGAAATATAACACTCAACTTAACCCCTAATCCTAAAACTATTAAATTATAACCCTAACTATATCTAAAATATATCACTAATTGAACCATAAACATAATTTTATCTAGACTATAACCATATTCTTAATCCTAACCCTAATACCCACCTAACCAACCCCTAATATGAATCCTAACAAAATCCTAATCTAAATCCTAACTAAAGTGTAATCAAAACCTTAAACTTAGTCCTAACCTTAATCATAATTCTAATTCTAACCATAATTCTAACTCTCAACCTAATAATACCCCCAACCCAAACCCTAATCCTAACCATGATATAAATCCTAACCTTAACCTTAATCCCAATCCTAACCCAAAACCTAATACTAATCCTAAACCTAATCTCAATCATAACTCTAATCCTAATCCTAATCCTAACCCTAATCCTAACACTAACGCTACACTAGTACATTTTGCATCTTTTTTCGACGGAGTATTGGTTGAAGGTTCTACCCAAATGGGTCAAATACTCGACCAACTGATTGGTCGATATTTTAGACCTACTAGATGTCTCACTTCTATCTTCTATTCCAACATTTTCCTCACTTGAGGAAGACAGATCAGACAAATACCTATTTGGTGATACCTACAATCGATCAAATGAGAGACATAGTTGGATCTATATGTTTTGCTGACTAAAGAGAAGGAATCCAAATAATAAATTATACCTATCCATCCATGTGAAAGGTGTTAAATTTCCTACATATGTAAATCATTTATCTTAAGCTAGCCAAAAATTACATGATATGTAAACTACAAATCATATACTCCATGACTATAGAGTTCAACACATAATAACTTAATTCGAATTACATGACGCAAAATATACTCCATGACTATAGAGTTCAACACATAATAACTTAATTCAAATTTATATGAATAAATGAATACCTCATACATGACATTGATCATACCTTGACAAACATTTCATTGATCATCCTCCTCATCCATGTTATCATCATGAATATCATCATCATCATCATCATCATCATCATCATCATCATCATCATCATCATCATCATCATCATCATCATCATCACCATCATCACCTTGATCAACACCATCTTCATCACCATGATCATGATCGTCACCATCATCACCATCAATATCACCATCATCATCAGAATCATCATCATTTTCTTCTTCTTCTTCTTCATTGTGTAACAATCGTCCATGATCATCATTTACTTCATCTTCTGATTCTTCAGTATCTTCTTCTTTCATCACATTATACTATAATGGCCTTCCTCTTGGATCATGTCTAACATAAAATGACCAACCCGGTTTATGTGAAATGATAAAGTAAAATTGTTGCCCAAATTTTCCTATGCATACAAATTTGGCTAAAACTTACTCCAGGGCCTCTATTTTTACCATGTCTACCATCCTTGAAATTTTCATGAATTCATACCATGTTCTCTGGCCTCTGCAATTTATTTTTACTCCCTAGTTTGCAGTTGAAAAGTTTGAAAAACTAGCCATTACCCTAAAAAAGAAAAACCCTAAGCCTTGTTATATTTTCGTGTTACATTTTTTTGGCAACTTAAGTCATTCCAATTTGCATGTGCTCAAAATATCTCCTAAGTCCAGTGGTTTATTTTTTCCTAAGTCTCGACACATAAATATTTTCCCTGAGGATAAGTGTCGGTTTCATCTGACAGTCTTCGTTATCCTGCAAGCCAAAGAAGCACGCATCTTACGATCATGGTATAGCGACTACCATCGATCTCACTTTTCCTCCAGTGCTACTATGTGTTAGTGGGACCAGTGCCACCTCATTCTATTTGGCAGCTTTTGATTCACCAATGGTCTAGTGATTCGACATCTGTTAGTGGGGCCAGGCCCTTTTGACAGTCAGAGGCTCTTACATCTGCAAAGGATCGACGGCTGGCATATGTCTGCAAGGCTTTGTGTCAAAGCATGCTATCATACGATGACCATTGATCTTTCTTTATCTTTGAGGTCTATCGATGGGTCCTTTCCTAGTGATGTGCTCACTCTTCATTGGTTGGTCAAGCGATAGTTAGGATTTGTTAGTGGGACCGTGTTAGAGGGTTTGTGGATGTGTCAAAGAAGCTAGGATCTACGATGGTCATATGATCTCATAGAATCTTCTGACCCTATGAGATCATGCACCCACCGTTAGATCAGAATCTTGGAAGGTAGTGGGTCTGATGTCAGAGAGGGTATGATGTGTATTCGAGGGGGTGACATTTGATTGGCTAGTTGGTTTACAACGTGGCTGATGTCAGTGGGCCTATGGGGTCCGGGGTTTCTAAAGGAGTTAAATGCGATTGGATCTTGTGACTGTCATTATACCATAGATCCAAAGTGCTCAATCATTAGCAACAGTGGTATAGTGACATCCGTTAGATGGTTCTTCTCAGGATTGTGGGTCTGTGTCTATCAGAGATGCTGACTTGCTTGCTTGTGATTGGTTGCTGACTTCCACGGTGGTGGTTCACTTGTTAGAAGGGTTTTAAACTATTTTAAAAGGCACATCTAGGTCATTCATCTACCAAGAAGATTTCTCATTGACGGTCACATTTTAAAATAACTAGGCTAGCCGTTATATTCAAATTTAAATATTTCCTGTAGGGTTTTTGGCTAAGGTTTAAATATTTGTGACCATACGTGACAGTTTGAGTTGTTAGAATTTATTTCTTTAGGATAGAGATGGTTGAGGGGATGATGGTAGATAATCTGATTGTCGATGCCATGGATTTCATAGAGTACCATGTCATGTTGAGGCTTTAATGTGCTTGGTGCCACCTTTGTAGGGTAATCTTTTTAAACCCAGATATCAAACTAGGATTGAATTTGGAGTCTTTATGGCTTAGTGGAGTTGCAAATGGGTAGATGGATCAAGGTTGCTTGTCTGTGGGTTGATGTAGTATAGAGATGGGGCACGTAAACAATTATCTAATCAGCCATGATGTTGCAAAGATATTTTTATGATCAGATTTGATAGGCAGTTAGGGTTTGATATTTTATTGCAGAACCATGTAACCCTAGTTAGGTTTTTCACTCCTGCCTGCATGCAGTTGAGTTGGTATATATTATATTTTTGGAACCTTAGTGCTCAGAGGTTAGAGAGTTGACATTTTGTAAGAAGAAAGTCTATTTCTTAGAAGGCTATATATGCCATTTCCTGCCCTCTGGTCTTCTACATTCTGTAACCTCCTATTGGTAATTCAAAGATTGAAGATATTTTGTGACATTTTGCATGTACCTATGCCCTTTTTGTGTGAGTTATCTCTTATTGAATCAAAGTATTTATATGTTTCTCAATGTTATCTTAGGGTTCTTGATCCTTCTTTCTTTTTGCAATTCATGTGTATTATTGTGAATGATTTGATGTGAATGCTTTTGTGGGTATACTACAACCCCTTAACAATCTTGTCTCATTCCTATACCTAGTTGCAGAGGTGAATGTTTGTTTGCAGGTCATAGATTGTTGTCTACCCCAAGGAGTGTCATTATTTGTGAAAGAATCTCTTTCTTTCCCTGAATACCCTCTTTGTTTGCAGACCCCTCCTATGAAATACTTATGCAAGCCTATTCAGTAAGTTGTGACCTACTAGACCTAAGTCTCTCATTGATTTCATCCTACATACTGAGATCCAAACCCTAGTTTTGGTGCATCACCTAGTAGGTAGTTTGCTTTCAGTCATTTCCCTTTCCAAGAATTCCTTCTATCCCTTTCCCTCTAAAGTTTACTTTCATGTCTAGAAGCAAATTATGGTGATTATCTAAGAGGAACCAACCTAGAACCTGGAGGTCTCATCTCAGTTAGCATAGGTCCCACAACCTGGAGATGATTCCCATGTTATACTAGGTTATCAAGACTACGAGAGATTGAGGCAAGGGTGCAAACTTAGTGTATAACAATTCTGGCATGCCTAGTGGAACTACAAAAGAAGTTCATTGTTGAAGATTATGCTATCTCTGATATACAGATTGCATACTATATACTTTTAGAGGTTATTCTATCAAGTATATCTGGTGACTCCACTGATTTCAAGGATCCAGGCCAACCTTGTTCAAGGTTTATGAGAAAGATTGAGACTAGGAGCTCAAAGCCCACTAAATTTTCAGAGTTGCCCTCAAAAGGAAGTCATCAAGGTAGGACAACTCAAAGAACATCCCCTGCAAGGAGAGTTCAATCTACACCTCCTGATACTTCAGAAAGGAGATATTTTCCCTTTCATTCTAGAAGAAGGGGCATATCACTAACCAGAGATCTAGAAGAAGATTCAAATCCAATTGCAAATATATCCCATATAGTTGTTAATCTTCAGATTCCAGCTCGTATAATGGCTAGGCCATTTGCCTTTGCACCTTTCAATCAGGGTAGCCCACTAGCCTTTGGTGTACATCATGATGTGCCTTTGGTGGCACTAAAGAGTATACCTAATTTCATTGGTGAAGGGTAGAAAATTGCTTTTGAACACATAAGAGATGTGACCACCATCTACAACATACACAACATAACTCAAGAGGATGTGGCCAAAAAATTATTAACAGCCTCTTTTAAAGGTAAAGCTCTTGAATGGTTTAGAACTCTAACTGTTGGTTCTATTAATTCATGGGATGAATTAGGGGATGCATTAAGTAAGCATTTTGAGGATAAATCAGATAACTTGTCTCTAGTTGAGCAGTTGACAACTATTAAGAGAGACCCTCAAGAGCAAATGACAGATTACAATAGTAGATTCCTCAAAACATGGAATAGAATTCCAATCTCTGTAAGACCATCAGCTGATCATGCTTTTCTATATTACTTGCAAAATTTGAATGGCCAAACTATGCCAAGAAGGTAAACCTGTTGCTTATTTCAGTGAAAAGTTAAATGATGCCAAGAGGAAATATTCTGTTTATGATCAGGAATTTTATGCTATAGTTCAGGCATTAAAGAAGTGGAGACATTATCTACTTCCTAAGGAGTTTGTTTTGTATACTGATCATCAAGCTTTGCAATATTTGAATAGTCAAGGAAAGTTGAATCAGAGGCATTTGAAATGGGTTGAGTTTTTGCAGAGTTATACATTTGTTTTGAAACACAGGAGTGGAAAGTCTAATAGGGTTGCAGATGCTCTTAGCAGAAGGCAACTATTGCTGACAGAAATGCAGATTGAATTGGTTGGGTTCAAGGAACTCAAGAATTTGTATCCAGAGGATCCTGATTTTGGTGAAGCTTGGAAAGCTTGTACAGAACCTGTTACTCTAGACAGGATGAAATGATTGGATTTCATCATCCAGGATGATATGCTATTCAGAGGGAGTCAGTTGTGCATTCCATGAAGTTCTATGAGGGAGAATCTCATCAAGGAGAAGCATAGCGGAGGATTGGCTGGATATTTTGGTCGTGATAAAACCCTTGGTTTGGTTAGTGAGAATTATTATTGGCCACAGTTGCAGCAAGATGTGAAGAAGTTTGTACAGAGTTGCAGAGTATGTCAAATGGCGAAAGGAGTGAAGTAGAATACAGGGTTGTACTAGCCATTGCCTATACCAGAGAAGCCTTGGGAGGATATCAGTATGGACTTTGTTCTTGGTTTACCGAGGACACAGTGGGGACATGATTCAATTTTTGTAGTAGTTGACAGATTTTCGAAGATGGCATATTTTATTCCCTGCAAGAAGACTAATGATGTTGTTCATGTAGCAAAATTGTTTTTCAGAGAAGTAGTGAGACTTCATGGTTTGCCAAAGACCATAGTTTCAGATTGGGACACTAAGTTTGTTGGATATTTCTGGCGAACATTGTGGAAGAAGTTGAAGATAGATTTGAAGTTCAGTTCATCACATCACCCACAGACTGATGGACAGACAGAGGTGGTGAATAGGAGTTTGGGAAATCTGCTGAGATGTTTGGTTGGGGATAAGCCAACAGGATGGGATTTGATTTTACCATAGGCAGAATTTGCATACAATAATTCTGTCAACAAGAGCACTGGTAAATCACCATTCCAGATTATATATGGAAGTAGTCCAAGAAATGCATCGGAGTTGAGAAAGGTAGATAAAGGAGAAATAAGTAGTGTTGAGGCTGAGGATTTTGCAGAACATTTGAAGAACATCCATGGGGAGGTGAGGAAGCATATTACCAAGATGAACACACAGTATAAGGCTAAGGCAGATGAGAAAAGGAGGTATAAGGAATTTCAGGTTGGTGATGAAGTCATGGTTCATTTGCGGAAGGAGCGGTTTCTAGTTGGTACATATAACAAGTTGAAAATGAAGAAGTTTGGACCATGTAAGATATTGAAGAAGCATGATTCAGGAAATGCATATGAGGTAGAATTGCCTAGTGAGCTGAATATTTCACCAGTGTTTAACATTTTAGATCTGACAGAGTATCATGAAGGAGGTGTTGAAGATGAGATCACAACAACACAGTGGAGTATTCCAGCAACTAGTTCAGACACTAAGGAGATAGAAGACATACTGGACAGTCATGTTGGTAGAAGCACAAGGAATAGGACATATGAAGAGTATTTGGTCAAATGGAAAGGATGACCTATAGAAGATTCATCGTGGCTAATAAAGGAGGAGGTTAACCATCTTGGTTTTCCTCTGCACACCTGAGTCGTGACAGGGTCACTTCTCAAATTACCCTGGGTGTCTGATGCAGGAGCATCCTGGGTGTAAGAGCAATCTTGCATCACCCAAAAATATTTCTATTTTTATATTCAATAAGGGCTATTTTAGTGCAAAGCTACTATTTATGGAAAGTTACTATTTTTGGTAATTTTTGCATGTGCTCAGAATGATCTGATTTCTTTCTTGGAGGTTCATTTTGGTCATGTAAGTCTGCCAGTAAAGTTTCATTGCCAGATCAAGTGTATATTGGAAGATATTGAAGATTTTCGGTATTGGCAGCAGGGTACAGAAACTTTGAACTCAGTTTTGAAGGCTTTAGAGGCCCCGGATGAGGTCAAAAATTTGGGTGACGGGCGCTTGCGCGGGTCAAGCCTGTAAAGCACTTCGTGGCATTTCTGAAATGGGGTTATAATAGCCGATCGGGTCAACTAGTGATGACTTATGGTCTTCAGAAGTTGGGCCACCTGAAATGGCGAAAAATAATTTTCTTCAAAATTTTTGTTCGGGTTTCAAAGGTTATCTTGAGCCGACTATGATGTAATAAAATGTAAAATAAAATAATTCTAAGTTTGGTCGGCCTTATTGGCTAAAATTTTGGAACCTTCCCAGGCGGTGGATAATTGCCTATATGAGGAAGGCTGTATTATTGTCTTAGGCGGTTCAGAATAGTTCTGGGTAATAGTTCGAGGCTTTGTCCTATAGAATATTGTAAGGGAATGCCCATGTGGCTTTGCATATTGTAATTCTGAAAGTTTGTAATTCCACATTTGTGGAGATAATAAGAAGCCAATTTTTCTGTTCTTGCATATTATTGTTGTTGTTTCTCTTTTCCTATTATGTGTTTGTGGTATTAAGGGGAGCACCCTTCATCAGCCTTGGTATAGGGGCTTGTATGCCTTCTCAAGTATAGCTATATCAAGACCATCTTCATCATCATTATCAAATGCACTAGTACCATCATCATGATCATCTTGATCAACTATGAAAATACCATCTTTTTCAATCATGTCCTCTGGCACATTATCAGCAATGCCAATACCATCATCTTCAATTGTGTTCTCTGCCATAGGATCATCTTCTTCCATGGGAGCGTTATCATCGGCTTGGATATTCACACCTCCATGTTCCTCCAATTGGAAATCCACATTCACCAATCGACAAAAATTGTGCCCCCCTTCAATGTGACCATGTTGCCTACAATGGCTTTGGGCTGTTGTGATTAGAATTCTTCGATTCTTTAAGCCCTTACACTTTTTGCAAGGACAATTACATTTATCAATGTCTTTTCTTTGGAACTTAGACCACAATCTAGTAATTGTCTCATTATTTTGTTCTAGGTTCATATTGCCAGGTGTGGACTTTCTTCATAGGCTATAAATATACAAAATGTAAACATACAAACATTAGTAGTATCTTGTATATAATAAAAAATATATATATTATAAGATTATACAAGATTTACAAATACATGCACAAATAGTGCTCACTAGACCACGAAATATTCAAAAGGATAAGTATTTTGGGTGTTATTATTATTTTGGGAGTTACACAAATCTCCTCACTAGACTACTGAACCTGTGGATATTATTCTTGATGCTGAAGTAAATCAAGGATGTGAAGTTCAAGCAATTACACCAAGCGACAAATTATCAAGGCTAGAATTTAGAAATTCTTCATGAATCGAGCATCATAAGGAGGCTGAATTATCTCCTTTAATGGAATACTATGTTATTTGAAGGCTACCAAACAACATTGATCCAGCACTTAGAAGGTTTGGAAGGTTTGATGGGGAGATTGATATTGGGGTTCCAAATGACGTAGGCAGGTTGGAAGTGCTTCGCATCCATACAAAGAATATGAAGCTCTCTAATGATGTACATATATTGGGGCCTTATTTTTTGTACTTCTATATCTAATGTTAAACATTTCTTGGATTTTGAAAGCATTTATTAATCAAGTGTATTAACATGATAAAGAGATGGTTTAATCATTAAGAGTCACAACTACCAAGAAATAGACCATCATGATTACATAAAGAGAAGCCATCAAAAGTGCACTATAAATTAACAAAAAAAAGTAGAGGATAAAAGAGATGTTACAAGTTTGCATCACACATGGTTAAGGCAAAAGTTCCTAATACAACTAAAGAGAATAATTAATATGGAAATTGAATTGAATGTAAGCAACATATGACATTAATTTTCAAAGATAGTGACAATTTAAAAGAATTGGAAAAATACAATGTACAAGCAATGATAGTGCATCATGGGAAGTCACAATAAGTATGAACCCATAGAGGATTTTCATTGTTTCCTAAAAGAAGATCATTATCAGATTGAGATTTAGCTACATAGAGGTGAAACCATGACATACAAAAGGTAAGAGAACCTCAAAGTTTCTGACATATAATGCTATCATGTCAAAAGGACAACAAAGTGTAGTTTTTAGAACAATGGAACAACAATCTATCTTAAAAGGAACAACCATCATGTTATAGAGTTATTGAATATGGCCATTATCATTAGATCATAGGGAAAAACACATCTATCTACTATTAATGAACAAGTTCTTCTATAGAGGCAATTTTGAATTCTATGCTCATGTGAAAAGGAAATGTCACTCAATTTGAAGTCCTGATAGAATAAATACAATAAGAAGACATTGACATATCATGCCTTAAATTGGTAAAAATCACAATAAGAAGATGGAACAACCACAAGGTACAAGCATGTGCAAGTCATTGTAATCATTGGAGATATGTTAAAGGTTAAGTACAATAGTAGAGTACAAGCATGATAGACTTAATGAAAGTGCCATAAAACACCATGATATTTATAATCAATCATAGAGAAAAGAAATAGTGTACAAAATGTTTACATACTATGCTTAGTTTTTTCAACATTATAGTTTGTTCAATCTCTTCCCGTAAAAATCACATGTATACTTTAGTTAAAATAGTTTAGTTTTACAACATGAACAATAATTGATTTCTGATTTGCCAATAAATTTTTTATTAATAACAAGTTAACAACAATGTGTTGCCTTTAGTTATACTTCAAAATTTAATATGTGAAAGTTTGTCAAAAATTTAATAGTATGTAAAGTACATCATATTCTTGCATGAATTGAACTGAGAATACAAATCCACTTAACAATTCTTATTCTTGTATTGATATTATTGATTTTTAAATTAAATTTACATAACATCAAAATAAATACACTATAGAAACTAGAAATTAAGAACTCCATTGTTCCAGATTATAGAGATCATAACAGTGAATGTAAACTATGTTCAAGCAATGGAAATGTAAATTCATTTGAAATCTGTCAGTCACTGCCCATGAGGGTACAGTCTGACTATTTTGTTGACAAATGTTTATTTTTATGGTTGATATGGGTTTAAATGATTGCTAAGATATGATGTTACATTTCATTGGAGTTTTGAATAGTTTTGTGCATGTTTGGAAGGCATTTTGGGTCCTCAAAACGTGACTATCCCTATACAGTCTAGGAATGTAACAGTCATGATAAATTGATGTAATGATTAGATTTAAGATCGTTTCTTTTTTATGCATAGTGATTATGTTGGAATGGATGCCATTTAAGTTGAATCCCTTTGTGAATGTCCAAGGGTTATGAAGAAGGTTAGTGTGTGGGAGTCCAAGGAAGAGTGAATGTTCCTGAATAGTGCACAAGTGAAATATCATGAAGAAATGATGGATCGAAATTATTTATTGTTTTCCATGAATGGAATGGAGTTAAAAATAATGTATTTTCATTATGTTATATGTTTCAGATGTGTTGGATGCAGATTATAGAGATCATAACAGTGAATGTAAAATAAGATCTGGAATTGATCATTAACTAGGGCTTCACCACTCCATTGTTATTTCTCACCCCCTTTTCTAACTTGCTAATGAGTTTATTCACACTTTCCTGGTGAGAAGAGCTCTGAAGTGCAACATGGGAAAGGGCTGAGAAAATTATTGTGGAGAAGCCTTCTGAGCTTAGTCCAGTGCTGATTGTAGGGAGAACTAATTGTGGTGTTTTTAAGATTTATAATAGTCTCTTGAATATTAAAATTTAGTGAAAGGGGAAATGGGTAGCATCACTTGTTAATTATGTTTCAACATTTCATTCCAAGATTATGAATTTAAAATAGACCACCCATTATCGAACACACATGCACAAAGCATTGTAGAGAAGATTGTACAGAGATTCAATTGAAAGTTACCTCGGTTCATACCCTTCCCAGATATTGCAAACTTCAATTTTTTGTTAGAAAGTAAAGTCCACCAAGATAACTGAGATGGGGGATGAATCAGTTATCAGATAAATACAAATTTAATCAACCTTAATATATTTTAACCATGTAAGAAATGTAATAAAAAACCATAGAAAGATATACATGCACAATAACATAATGACACAAGATATGTTGACTAGGGAACCTCTTGATCAAAGAGTAAACCCCGGTGGGAATGATGCCCACAAAAGATGCACTAATATGAATGTTCTTTGTGAGAGTATGGAATTTTTTAGGATTCTTATGAAATACATTTAGTACATATGAGTCCCTATTAGGAGACTTTGAATCCCTGCTAAAATATTCTAACTCTGTTAGGTGTTATGGAAGACAGAAGGACCCACTGCCCAAACAACTTCAAGGTAAGATCATTGAACTTACTATCCAACTAATCTTTGTATTACTTAATAGAATAATACCAAAAGATTACTAATCTCAACAATTCAATACTCCTTCTCTGACTGTGCCAAACTGTATCAACTACTTCAAATCTCAATATCAGATCTCTATACTTCGCATATCCTCTTTCAACAAATTCTCTTTCACACACACATTACAACAAGGAAAACATTCCTTCCTTTATACCACACTCAAGTAATTACAAATGAGTTGGCATACAAATTACAAAATAAAATTTTCCACATGTTACATAAAAATTACACAAAACTGTCGGCTTCCAATTAAGATAATTCTTTACTCATGTGACCTCAGATCTTGCACTCATGTCCATGTCACTAACATCATGTCTTCAATTACCTCGTAACTGTGCATAATCATATTCCATCCTGATTAGGAGATATCATTCAATTTCCACAAACCACTACTTAGGAACACTGCCTGAATACTGCTTCCACTAATTTCCTCATAACTGTCATGAATAAATGATTTTTTGTCTGTTCTCTTAACCAAGATCTCATAGAACATCATATAGTAAGTCCTCAACTCTACATAGCTTAATCTTCAATATACCAAGTGGGCTAACTCAAACATTGTCTACTTCTCTGCTAATCTCTAGTAGATCACTGTGTTGACATCAATGACAATCACAGTCATGAATGAAAAAACAATCTCCCCCATTGGCATTGATGAAAACATAGATGAAAAAAAATACAAGTTCAATGACTACCAACAGTGCAACACTATTTCTCTGAAAATACTTTCAAATCCTCTTCATCAATCAAATCTTGCTTCGATTTCCTATTTAGTTCTCTCCAACATATGGTTTTTCATGTATATTTCTCCCCCATTGACATCAATGATAGATGTTTCATCATTATGTCAACAACAACTTCAATGTCAAAAGACACTGTTCAGAAAATACATTCACTAGAGTCCTCATGCTTCAACTCGGATACACATACTCCCCCATAGAAGTACCAACATCTAGTCCAGAAGAAAGATAAGGCTCATATACCACTAGATGGATGCAAAAATCTACATCACTACTCAAAATTAGGCTAGGGTATAACCCCAAGCATACCTCTCAGATACTCAAATGTATCCTTAGGAAAAGGTTTTGTAAATATATCTGTAATCTTCTCCTTTGTTCTTATATACTCAAGTCTGACTTCTTTCTTTGCCACTTTCTCTCTCACTACATGATACTTTATCTCTATATGCTTTGTCTTAGAATGTAACAAAGGATTCTTAGACATACTAACTATGCTGGTGTTATCACAATGCATAACAACAAGCTCAACAAATTTTATTCCAATATCCTTCAGCATTTGCTTCATCCAAATTATCTGATTACAATTGTTTGCCGTTGCCACATACTTTCCTTCTGTTGTACTCTATGAAATATAGTTCTACTTCTTTCTTAGCCAAGAAACTAATCTTCCTCCAAGGAAAAATGTTCCACCATTGGTACTCTTTTTTTCATCAACACTACCTCCCCAATCAACATCTGTATATGCACATAGGGTAAAATCATCAGATTTTTCATACCACAATCCATACTCAATTGTGCCTCTTAAGTATCTCAGTATCTTCTTTATTGCTGCATAATGTGATTCTTTGGGTTCATCTTGAAATGTTGCTAAAATTCCAACTGCATGTGATATATCAAGTCTTGTATGAGTCAAATATTGCAATCCTCCAATCATAGATCTATACTTCTTATGTTCCATTGCAGGAGTCTCATGTGTGCTACATAACTTGTGTCTAGTTACCATAGGTGTTTCAACTAGTCTACAGTTCTCCATTCCAAATCCCTTCAATAAATAATTCAAGTACTTTGTCTGACTTACAAAGATACCATCACTATTCTATGTTATCTGCAATCCTAAAAAGTATTTCATTTCACCAGTCATACTCATTTCAAATTTAGTCTTCATTTCATCTGCAAATTTATCACTAGCTTCATCTTCTCCTCCAAAGATAATATCATCGAAAAAATAACAACCAATAAACCATTTTCAATTTCCTTTGTGTATTGGTTTCTCTCAGATGTGCCTTTTGTAAATCCTAACTTTAACAAATACTTATCTAATCTCGCATACCAAGTTCTAGGTGCTTGCTTGAGTCCATATAAAGCTTTCTTCAGTTTACATACCATATCTCCTTCTTGAGTTAAAGGAAAACCTTCAGGCTACTCAATGTAGACTTCTTCTTCCAATTCTCCATTAAGAAATGCTAACTTCACATCCATCTTATACAATTTGAATTTCTTGTAAGCCGCATAGGCTAAAAACATTCTTACTGCTTCAATTCTTGCTACTAGTGAAAAAGTTTCTTCATAGTGAATTCCTTCTTGCTATGAGTATCCTTTACATACCAATCTTGCTTTGTTCCTTACTACTCCTTGTTCATTCATCTTGTTTCTGAATACCCATTTTGTTCCTATAACATTTTTATCTTTAGGTCTAGCGACCAATTCCCATGTCTTGTTCTTTTTAATCTGATCTAGTTCTTCTTTCATGGCTTTAATCCAATTTTCATCTTCACAAGCTTCACTAGTAGATTTAGGTTCAATTTGAGAAATCAAACACAACTATTCTTTTACCTTATTTTGTGTCAGAACTCCTCTATCTATGCTTCCAATAATCTTCTCAATAGGATGATTCCTTGACATATTTATGTTAGGTGTCACTGTCTCAGTACTTGTTTCTACTGTAGGTTCTTCAATGGTTCCTTCATTGTGGCTCTCATTCAAGAAATCACTGTCAGTTTCATATAATAATTTAGTAGTCTCTAGATTTGGTTTAGGCCGGGTTCCTTCATCTGATTCATAATCAAGCATTCTTTCCTAAATTTTAAACTTTTCATCAACTTTAACATGTGCGCTCTCAACAATAGTCTTAGTTCTCTTATTCTAACATCTATAAGCTTTTCTCTTCAATGAATATCCAATAAATATACCTTCATCACTTCAAGGATGAAACTTTCCAATGTCATCATCTCTCTTAACATAACATTTTCTTCCAAAAATTCTAAAATACTTAACTAATGGTGCATGTCCAAACCATAGTTCATAGGGTGTCTTTCCTATCTCTGCTCTGATTTGTACTATGTTCATTATATACACTATTGTGTTCACTTCTTCTCTCCAGAATATCTTTGCCAAGTCATTCTCAAATAACATAGCTCTTGCTACTTCAGTTGTTGACCTGTTTCTTCTTTTTGCAATACCATTTTGTTCAGGTGTCCTAGGGGTTGAAAACTATCTCTTAATACCATTCACTTCACAAAAAATGTTAAATTATTTTGAAGTAAATTTTCCACCTCTATCTGATCTTAAACATTTAATCTTCATTCCAGATTCATTCTCAACTTTGTTCTTAATGATCTTAAACTTATCAAATGCTTTATATTTTTCTTTAAGAAATGCAATCCACATCATTCTTGTAAAATCATCAACAATAATCATAAAATACCTTTCTCCATAGAATCCTCTAGTCCTTCTAGGACCGCTCAAATCTGTATGAAAATTCTCCAACTTCTCTGCTGTTGTAAACTTCTTGCTGGGAAATGAGCTTCTCTTCTGTTTAGCCATCACACATTCCTTGCAAATCATGTTAGTAGGCTTCATAATTTTAGGTAAATCTCTTACTACAAGTGTAGTACTCACTTTCAGAATGTTATCAAAGTTTATATGAAAAAATATTTTGTGCCATAACCAACTGTCATCAATGTTAGTAATCAAGCATGTCATCTCAGTAGGATTCAACTGAAATACATTACCTCTGGTTCTAGATCTAGTACCAATCAAATTACCATCCTTGTCTTTGATTACACAAGTTTTCTCAGTAAACCAAACTTGATATCCCTTATCAAGTAGCTGTCCAACACTCAAAAGATTATGTTTCAAACCATCCACAAAATAAACATCATCAGTATTACTCTTTCCATCAAGAGTAATAGATCCTATACCTTTAATAAAATAAGGTGCATTATTTCCAACTCTAATAAATCCTCCATCATAATTGTTAAAGTTTATGAAATTTTTCATGTCTCTAGTCCTATGATGTGAAAAACCACTATCTATAATGCAATTAGCTTTCTTTTCTACTTGAGAAACTAAATCCTTTTCTTCCTTAATTTTTGTTTCAAGATTTTGTTTTTTAATTGCTACAAAACCTATATCATCATTATTCTCAATGTCACTTTCACTCAAATATTTCTCCAAACTAGCTTCAAGTTCTTCATCAATTCATAGTAACATTCTTTAGATCTCCTAGGATTAAAGTTCTTCCTATACTTCTTAACTCTCTTAGGACATTTAGATACAAAATGACCAAATTCTTGACAAGCCCAACATTTAAATTTTTTCTTACCGTCTAGTTCTCTTTTCATAAGAAAGGAAATACCTTCTTCAATGTTCTTGTCTTCTTTATTTATGGATCTGCTACTACTAGCATAATCTCTACTCACACTAATGCTTCTTGAAAAAGTAGGGCAAAAACTAAGAGCACTGAATGTTGTCTCCATTCTAGGTAAGTCTCTTGATAGCCTCAAGTTCATCTTTGCTACTTCCAATCTTCCAAGAAGAGTCTCTCTGGTAAAGTTCGTAGTACAAGGTATAACTTGTTCAATCATTTGTGTTGTTTGCTTAAATGAAAGAGTTAATGTGCTCAAAATTTTCCATATCACTTCATTCTTTGTCTTGGTTCCTCCACAAGATTTTATACCTGCAACAATCTCTGACATTCTACCAATATAGCTTCTAACAGATTCATCTTCCATCATTCTTATATCTTCAAATGCACATATCCAATTATGTAATCTGACTTTCTTTGCATGTTCATCACCTTCAAAAGTAGACTGTAAAGCTAACCAAATTTCATGACATGTTTTTAGATATTTTACCTGACTATACTCATTTTTTGGAAGGGCTTACAAGAGTGCTTCTCTGGAAAGTATGTTACGTGCATAAATAGATCTCTCTCTTCATTTGTACAATCTTAAAAGTTTATCCTCATCAATGATAGTCTTCTAATTTTTTGTTTAACCAATAACCCAGTCCTAAATAAAGTAGGTGTGTCTTTATCTTTTCTTTCCAACTGTCAAAATTTACTCCATCAAACTTAGGGCTTTCTTTCCTAAAATAATTTTTAATGGATCTCCTTAAGCCATTAAAATTTTCCTTCAAGGGCTTGCTACTCTGATACCAATTGTTAGAAAGTAATGTCCACCAAGATAACTGAGAGGAGGGGGGGTGTGAATCAGTTATCAGATAAATACAAATTTTATCAACCTTAATATATTTTAACCATGTAAGAAATGTAATCAACAACCATAGAAAGATATACATGCACAATAACACAATGACACAAGATATGTTGACTAGGGAACCTCTTGATCAAAGAGTAAACCCCAATGGGAATGATGCCCAAAAAAGATGCACTAATATAAAAATTCCTTGCGAGAGGATGGACTCTATTAGGAGTCTTATGAAATACATTCAGTACATATGAGTCCCTGTTAGGAGACTTTGAATCCCTACTAAAAGATTTTAACTCTATTAGGAGTTGTGGAAGACATAAGGACCCACTGCCCAAACAGCTTCAGAATAAGATCAATGAACTCACTGTCCATCTGATCTTTGTATTACTCAACAAAATAGTACCAAAAGATTACTGATCTCAACAATTCAATACTCCTTTGACTGTGCAAAACCGCAACAACTGCTTCTTCAGATCTCAATATCAAATCTCTATACTTCACATATCCTCTTTCAAAAAATTCTCTTTCACACACACATTACAACAAGGAAAAAATTCCTTCCTTTATACTACACTCAAGTAATTACAAATGAGTTGGCATACAAATTAAAAAATAAAAGTTTCCAGACGTTAAATAAAAATTACACAAAACTATCAGCTTCCAATTAAGATATTTCTTCACTCGTGTAACCTCAGATCTTGCACTCACATCCACATCACTAACATCATTTCTTCAACTACCTCATATCTTTGGATGATTAGATTCCATGCCGATTAGGAGATATCATCTGATTTCCACAAACTGCTACTTAGGAACACTGCCTGAATAATGCTTCCACTGATTTCCTCATAGCTATCATGAATAAATGAATTTTTGTATGCCCTCTTAACCATGATCTCATAAAACATCATAGAGTAAGTCCTCAACTCTACATAGCTTCATCTTCAATATCCCAAGTGCGATAACTCAAACATTGTCTACTTCTCTGCTAATCTCCAATAGATCACTATGTTGACATCAATGATAATCACAGTCATGAATGCAAAAATGACTGCTACAGAATGGCTATGAATACTCCCCCATAGGATATATTCAGCATTCATTCCTAACATTTTCTTCACACTGCAAGAAGCCCTCCTAATAAAACAAGGATAATCAAGCCGCCAAGACAACCCAAAATGATTGGGGTTTTGTTTGAAGACTTTTCTGCACGACTCATCAATTTCCAATGTCATGAGAAATGAAATATAACCCACCATTTGAAACATAAAATAAGTTCACAAATTATAGGAAGAAATGGAACCCTCATTGAAGCATGAAAAGAACAAGTAAAATAATCAGGGGATTTAAGACTAACCATAACATTATATAATGGAACCCTCATCGAGCCATGAAAAGAACATGTAAAAGACAAACCCTGGGATGAATTCGATGATGCTCAACTAGATGAAGCAACCATGAGATGCTCTTTGAATTCACATTTCAAACAAATCACACATTGCAATTCCCTTGAAATAAATTTTCCATGGTAATAATGAATGAGAAATGAAACCTTTTTTTTTTAAGTTATGCCCTTGTTAGTCAAAATTTTGACTAACATGGTATTGATCAAAATTTTGACCAACATGGGCATAACTTTAAAAAAAATGAAAGTTTTCCTTCTATATTCCAACCAACCAAAACCTTTTGGCTTCATGGTCAAAAATTTTGGTAGAAAAACTTGGTCAAATGTACTAGTGCTAAAACCTCTCCCTAATTATAATCTTAACCATAGTCCTAATGCAAAACCCTGATCCTAACCCTAAAACCATAATACCCTAACCGTAACAATACCCTAACTCTAGCCATAATACCCTAACCCTAAAAAAACCCTAACCCTAACCCTAATCCTAACCATACCATAGATCCTAAATGCTAAACCGTAATTCTAAATGTTAGACCTAGAATCACAAATCTTAAGCTAAACCATAAACCTAAATGGTAAACCCTAAACCTAAATGCTAACCCTAAAATATTAAATTATAATCGTAACATAAACCCAAAATATGACCATAACTCTAACCATTTCATGTATATAAACCTTTATCCTAACCCTAACTGTAATACTAATTAAGATGTAAACCATAACAGTAATGATAATCCTAATCCTAAACCCTAAATCATAACCCTGATCAAAATGACAACCCTAACCATAATAATATAACCATGATCTAAACCCTCGCTTTAACCATAATCCTAACCCTAACCCCAGACCTAAATGCTAAATCCTAATCCTAACATGAACCCTCAAAATAACCATGAACTTAAACCATTATCCTAACTGTAACCCTAATACTAAACATGATGTAAACTCTAACCATAATGCTAATCGTAATCCTAAGCCCTAATCTCAACCATAATCAAAATTCCAACCCTAACCATGATACTAAACTTGATGTAAACCCTAACCCTGATGATAATCCTTATTCTAAGCCCTAATCCCAACCCTATTCAAAACCCCAACCTTAACTATAATACTAACCATGATCTAAGCCCTCATTCTAACCATAATCCTAAGGCTAACCCTAATATCAACTCTAACTCTAATCCTTACCGTATGTTGTAACCATAACCAAAGCCCTATTTTAACCATAATACTATCTACAATGTATGTCATTACCCTAACCATAATCTTAACCTTAAATCCTATACCCTAATCTTAATCCTAATCCTAATGCTAACACTAAACCTTGATCATACCCATAATTATAACCATAAACCTAACTCTAACCCAAATAATTGAATCCTAAATCTAACCCTAAATATTAATTGTAACAATAATCATAACCATAACCATAACCATAATCAAAAGCATATCCCTGATCTTAAGTCTAAACATAATTCTAACCCTAACCCTAAACAAAATTCTAACCCTAACCATAAACCTAACCCAAATATTAAACCTTAGCACTGAACACTAAATGTAACTATAACCATATACCAAAAACCTAAACCCTAACCCTAACCATAATCATACTCATTAAATGTTGAACCCTAAGCATAAATGCTAAAGTATAATTGTAAATGGTAAACCATAATAATAAACCTAAACCGAATCCTAACTGTAATTTTAATCTTAACATTAATCTTAATCTTGACCCTAACACTAACCCAAACCATATCGCTAGGTTTAATGATAAACCTTTATTCTAACCCTAACCTTAATATTAACCATGATGTAAACGCTTACCCTAATGAGATTCTTAATCCTAAGCACTAGTCTCAACCACAATCAAAATCCCCACCCCAACCATTATACTAACCATGATGTAAACGCTAACCTTGACAATAATCCTAATCCTAAGCCCTAATCCCAACCCTAATAAAAATACCAACCCTAACCATGATACTAATTGTGATGTAAACCCTAACCCTAACAATAATCCTAATCCTAAGCTGTAATGCCCAAAATATAAGGCAAAACACACAAAAAAAATTAGTTTTTAAAAAAATTGTATTTAAGTTGCTTTAGGTTTTTGATTTATCTTTAAACTCTGTTTACAATATTTAATAAGTGTTGACTTTTAAAGCCCACTATAATTTGAAATTCTGAAATATGTAATTTTCTTTATTACATCTTATTGGGGTTATGTAATGGGGTTATTTTTTAATAATTATTAATAGATGTAATTTTAAAATTATTTAACATTATAAATGTTGGATTAGTTTTTTAATGAACCTTTATATTATTTTATTATTATTTGAGATTCAAGATTCGAGATTTACATGAATTAAAATATTCAATTCCTTATTAAGTTTTGGGAAAATTATTTGATTTATATTATTTTTATGACCCTTAGTGTTTTCAATTAATACTTGGACTATAATTAGGGGAATAATTACTTTATAAACCCTAGGAGGGACCTATGTAAATTTAATTGTCCCTTATAATAATAATATTTTGAATAGTAAATTATAATTTTTAATTGATTAAATCCCTTAGTTGGGATAATATTAATTGACCCACAAACCTAAGTACATACATTGGGATAGCTAAATTTGACCTTAACCACTCCCTAGGGCTCATTAGGGATACACATTGATTAGGTTGAATTGTTCACCATCATTAGAACCCCTTGGTTTGATGCCCTAATCCAAGGGCCTTTAATATTTAATTTATTGAATTTGACTTGAGTGAATTTCCCTTTTAGTTATTTCTATGGAAAACCTAGATAGGGTTCCCATTGACTAATGTAGTCTGACGAACAAGGGATGTTGGCATGCCATCACATGCCATGATTTCCCCTTGTGAGTTGATTGTGTTGGATGTTGTGCCTTGATTTTGTGTCAAGTGTTCTTAGTGTGTAACCTAGGTGTGCTTTTAAAAAAAAATTATTGTGTGTTTTGCCTTAGATTTTGGGCATTACATAAGCTCTAATCTCAACCATAATACTATCTACAATATATGTCCTTTCCCTAACTATAATCCTAACCTTAAACCCTATACCCTAATCCTAATCCTAACCCTAAACCTTTATCATAATCTTAAATGTAACCATAAACCTAACTCTAACCCTATAAATAATCTTAAATCTAACCCTAAATATTAAGTATAACAATAATGATAACCCTAACCTTGACCATAATCTAAATTCTAACCCTAATCCTAAGTCTAACTATAAGTCTAACTTTAACCCTAAATAAAATTATAAACCTAACCCTAACATTAAAAATTAACAACAAATCCTAAATGTAACTATAATTTTAATCATAAGCCTAAACCCTAACCATAATCATACTCATTAAATACTCTAGATACCCTAATCATAAATACTAAAATATAATTGTAAATGGTAACCATAATCCTAACAATAATTCTAATCCTAACAGGGACCTTATACTTTAGTGCATATTTGTGGGTACCATCCCCACCGGGGTTTTCCCTTAGACAGGATTTCCTTGAAAACAAATAATGGTGTTATGAGGTGTGTGTTATTTTCTTATGTAATTTTATTTTTTGCAATCTTATGGTTTGTTTACAATTGGTGTAAGTTCAATTTAAAGTGTTGTAATACTGATTCACGCCCACTCTTAGTATAACTCAATCCTAACAGATAAAACCATCCTCTAACATGAGAATAAACCAAGGCCTCACATCATCAAAGAAATAAAATCACATAATAATGAGCTCTCAAAAAATAAGCCAATGTAACCATGATCTTTAACCAAGAAGATATGCCACCATAACCAAATCAAGAATCCAAACAAATGATCATAAATCAAAGCACCTACAAATCCAACCATGTCATGCCAAAATCCGTAAACATAAGATACATCCATGGCACCATGATCACATCATGAAGAAAGCATCTAATCTCAATATGTCCAACATGTTAGCTTAACATAGTCAACCACAATCCTCCATATATGAATCAAGAGTTCTTTATAAAAGAAAAAATATTAATATAATACAGAATCTCATTACAATTCAGAATATAATTATCTATGAGAGCCAAATAAAAAATTCAATGTGGATTTATACAAGTAAACCACAATAAAAAAAGATACATAGAATGACTTAAGCTGACATAATAGTCATATACAATGCCCAATTTAGACAGATAGTAAAACTTTTCGATAAAATATCAATTGAATACACATTAGACCAAAATTGTAGTAATCCACCATATTTTAGATATAATGATTTTTTATCCATAGACCTTATGATTCCCATTTTATTTTTTTCCAAAATCTTGTAAGTTTCTTTTATACATCATTTTTCTCAAACATATGTGATGGTTAAGTCTAGTTTTTATATACCACCTCTAAAGAAACATGCTTCAAAGATAAAATAAAACAAAAATGGACTTATTTCTCTAACCATCATCATTTGAGCCATATCTTCCTCCAATAAAAATTTCACAATTGTTAATACATCTTTTATATTCTACACCATTATAATTTTTATCATTTTAATCACACTAAAATTATTCATAACTACTATTACTTTAATGTTCTTCTCAAATTTTAAACCACACAAATTACCACATCCACTAACTTCTACCATAGGATTCCTAACATGTCCATATGTCATCTAAAAAAGAACGTTACTCCCTTGCAATAAAAAAGACACCTCTCTCATTATATGATGCCAGATCTACTGTATCAAAATGCTTTGTGATGCTTCATCAAGTTAAATCTTGCTAATATTTAGATGCTACCGCTTAATTAAAAGTATTCTTTACTAATTGATTCAAAACACAACTAAAATTTCTAAAAAGATCATCTTTGAAAGAGGAAAGTATGCTTGAATTACAAACAGTTCCAAAGTTGAAAAATATCACTAGCACTTGCACCTTTGAAGGATGCAAGGGTTACGCTAATAGTGTTAGATATATTAAATGATGTTGCTGTATTGTTGATGTATTGTTGATGTAGAAAGTTTGGTTATAATATTTTTTGTTATACACTAAAACATTTGGTGGGACAAAAACATCAGAAAGAGTAAATAATAGTGTTTAAATTAAATATCGTTAGAGTTATCTATCACTTCCAAACTATGATTAATTTGATCCACTACATATGCAACAGAATCAAAAGGTCAAGCATCTTATGTTTGAATATCTATTGCTAATATCATCGATGCAATATCCATAAGAGGATTGGTCTCTAATGTCATATTCTTTAAAGATTACGTGAATGAACTATTTTCACATCAAATTTGAAGCCCTCGTAAAATATCTTGACTTACTTGATTGAAAGAATAGGTAAATTAAATTTAAAGCTTACCTGACTGAAGAATATGTAAATCAATAACATCTTCACTAATTTGTATGCTTGTGGTTGTGACATTCATATTAATCCAATCATCAATATTATGATCTGCATCAAAAGAAATTGAATGTTTATACATTTGCTTGACTCTTCATTAATAAAACTATTACAAGGAAACATTTCCTATGCATCTATTGCATCATCATTCCTTGTAATTTGATCATGAAAATTGCAATTCTGATTTGCACACACTTTTTTAGTGGGTTTATTAAAAATTTCATCTTCGTTGATACAAGAGGCAACCTCATTTTTTTATGTCTCTTTTATCCATATGCACTAAGTCATTGTTTGGCTCACAAAGGGTATAGTAGTCACAATTGTTGACAAAGGGTTTGAGAATATCAATAGATGTTTGTTTTCACTCCTCAATAATAACAATCCACTGATGCACCTTGCAAACCATAAAAGAGTTTAAATCTTCTTATATTGCAGTCAGATCTAGTTCTAAAGCTTCACTAGACTGCAATCTGCATAGATTTTGAATTTTCCCTTTAAAGTAATAATGTATGTCTGCTTCAAGATCAAAAACAAGAATAACAATAGAGAATTACATTGTAAATGACATTAAGGAATACACTGAAATGTTATTATGTGTCATTTATAAACCATTTGTATAAATAACCTACCAAACTAACCTTGAAACCATTAACTATGGCAGAGTGGCTATTTCATAGAGCTCTCTCATGAAATAATTATGGGAAAAGAACAAAATCCACTGAAATACAAAATAGTTAAATTATATCATGTCAAATGCGATAACAAAAATCTTGAAAGATAATTAAGGGAAAAGACCAAAATTGCATATCAGACCTAGAATGGTTGAATTGTTATTGCTTCCTCACAGAGAATTACAGTTCTTTCAAATATATACTCCAATATCAATAGTAGCAGAAGAAGCATGAATCTCTATTGGGAAAGAATGGGAATTTTATTTCTCAAACTTCATCTGCCTGCAAACCTTGCCAAATTAGCAGTACTGAAGGAAAGTGACAAATTCAAATGTATGGCCACACTGAAACAAAAAAAATCACTGAAAAGGAAAAGCTAATCAAAATAGAATTGTATTTCAATCCCTGTCCCTATAAAGATTCTTCTACAATATATCAATGTAAACCTCCATTCACCTGCTACAGATGTCTCGTTGATGCCACATAACCATCCCCTTCCTTAGAACTTTCCACCTTCTTGTAATATGCAGAGTAGAAAGAGAACAACGCATAGAGGATTATTACTGCATTCCTATGAAAGAGTTACAACATTGCAATTGGCATGAATGAATTTTGTTGGTATTTCCCCATTTTACGTGGACTTTCCATGCTACACTGCACATTTTTTTGCATTGAAATAGACAGCTCTGTATATTTTTTTTGTCCACATATCGATTGCATGCAAAATCACTATCCAAACGCCTTTCCCAATCAGGTCTGCTTGTAAATTCCACTTCTTTAGCTGGCGTACACCCAAAAAAACATGGTGATTTTCGTAAAAGTGGGAAAACATGGCCAAAACATCCGATTGCCTAATCGGGGTGTTCGTTGGGTTTTCTTGAAAGGTTAAGCCGATAAAAAAGTCCAAGCAATGAGAATTAATCATTTACTATGAGGAGAATTTTTAATTAAAACTGGTGAATCGGTGCATCACAACTATAGTTTTGATTGCGTATGAATGATTTTAATATATCCCAAAGTGCCAATTACATGAGTATAGTTATTATTGTTTAAACAACATGTAACTCTTATATTATTAAGCTGATAATTTCCTAATGTCGTTTTCTTTTCTAATCATAATGTTCAAAGCTAAATAAATATGTAAAATCCTCTATACAGTTATATCAAAGTTTTGTTCCATTGAAAAGTGAACATACTTCTACAATTCAGTTGATAATTCAAAAGTAATGATTAGTTTTATAAACCTATTACTCGAGGGATAATTTTACGCCAATGACTATGGCATCTATTATGGCACTGGTCTGTTAATAAAAATAAAATTCTTAATTCTGGAAGAAATCATCTCTTATGAAAAGATGGTTTTAGTTTTTCCTATTTGTAATAGCATTTATGTAACATTTCAAACAAACCCAATATCTCAAACAAGATGCTTTACTCAATGAAGCTCAACACTCCACTGCATTTCTCGCTCACGTCTCAGCTCTGGGTCTGCGATCATGTACAACTACAAATACCTCCTACAGTTCAACAGGTATATACATTATTTATTCCCTTCATTAGCTTCATTCCTCTTTCGTTAAATTTTGTTTCCAATCTTTACAAAGAAACGTCAGTCGCTTTTAGATTTCAAGTGCAAAAAGCCAACCATAATAAAATTGTGGAGAACATTTAGCAGTCGAGATAGAGATTCAAAAACAATTAGCTTCGAACTAGTTCTTGGCTCGAAAGGGAAGCGCGAGATAATTAGACTCTGTTAATTGAGCATTTAAATTTAGAATTTCTCCTAGTATTCAAACTCCAAAATGTTATATATTTATATAAATTTATTATAAATAGATGCCAATTGCTTTTTCTTGAAAGTTTCTAAGCTTTTCTAACAAATTTTTTGTCGTCATGTCCTCCACAAAAGAAAAGGAATTCAAAAGAAATCCTTATTGAAATACATCTTCCATTATTTAAATTTTGAGAGGAATATGAATCCAATAATAAGATGCATGTATCTAACAAGTAACATCCCATCTTAGAATAACATCCCATCTTAGAATTTTGATATGTTCTTTCCGTTGAGAAAATGTCCTCTTAAATCCAATGGAATTTCATTACCTTTGATGTGTCTCTCCTCTTCTTCAATCCAATGGAATTTCATTACCTTTGGAAAATACTTATTTGCATTTATATAAAGAATGGAATGTACATTAAAAAAAAATTCTTGTAAGATTGCACATAAAGTCTTGATCATATTGTCTCATCATAACCATCTCTACCCCCTAATCATAAACAGTTCACTTTTTTTAATAAGCAGAAACCAAACATGGAAAATAATCCATAATAGGGTGAATACCTAAGAAAAAGGAATTTTACATCAATGAAAAGATAACAAATTAGTAGAGGATTTTATTTATCTTGACTATTTTCTAAATAGTAATCATGAACTTTGTATAATTTGGTGTAGCTCAAAGAAAATTTTCCTGCCAAAAAAAATCTTTTATGGTGTACATGTACTAACCAGAATGAGCTTTTATTCATTGTAATAAAAAATTGGCTACTGTCATAATTGAAAGTTTCTTAAAAAAAAATATGAAAGTAAACGTGGAAAATGATCTTATGAGCTTTAATCTCAAAGGGACGCATCATAGCAGGTTAGCCTGCAAAAGAAATGCTATGTAAAGACACTTGGCTGATGTATCGATACTTACACCTGCAGGACACGATCGCTCTACTTTCTACCTTAAATAGTTGTAACCTAGAAGAATTTAATTTGAAAATGCATTCACCGGATGCATGGGAAAGAGAGAAGCGGAATTAAGGAGATACCTCAGAACTTGAGAGAGTTGGAACTTTAAAATCAGCATCACCATTATGTTGCATTGTTAAATCTTGGCTTTTTAATTCACCTGCTACCAAAAAAATGCAACTTACGGTAAGAGAAAGCCAAAATTGTTTCAAATAAGCAATATGGAACGGAAAAAATGAAATAAACAAACAACTAAATTGAAACCTTCTACCAGAATTTGAGTCTAGTGTGGCCAACCCTATGAAAATTCAAAATTGATTGGAGAATCTGGAAGACGTACCTGATAATCCTCTGATTTCTTAACCCAGTTCTATTCTCTCAACTGGTGTCGTCTTTAGTGACCATGTTCCTTCACTACTCAATCTCCTGTACAAGTACGCCTTAAAGCAGATATATCAGTAACAAGCCAGACTCCTTTGATTTGATCAAGCCTCTGCAAAAGTACTAATATCGGTTAGAGTAAATAGTTTCAAACATGTATTCTATCTCAACATATAAATGGAAGGGATACCTGGTTAAATATACCTAGTTATCTGCCGCATCACAGAAGGATTTAACATCTGAAATTCTATTTCCTTTTGCAGAGTGTTGAACTCTTACCATGATCATATCTGGGACAATTAACTTCTCCCAAAGAGGACAATTCAAATGGTGCTGAGTAGAAGTAATCACTCTTGCCTTCATAAGTGATGTAATTGATGCTCCTCCCACCATGTACTCTACATCCTCACCATGGCATCCGTTGAAGAAGCAGGAAATGACAAGCAAGACTTCTTTACCGTACCCTTACAACTCACCATATACAAAATCAACGAAGGGGTGCGGGCAATGACACCAAACTCACATGCTCGACGACACACGAATCCTCCCATAAATGACACCCCTGCTACCCTGCAAAGCGCCATGCTCCCATATGTGCAAATCTTTTTATCCATAATTTTAGAAGTACAAAATTAAAAAGGCTACTGGAATTGCTTGCACCGGAATTTTTTTCAGGCATAAGACTACCGGGAAGTCTGAAAAAACCGGCGGGCATCTCCCCGGGAGTAAGCCTATCAGCTTAAATATAATATGATATCCACTAAATACTCCCTATATTTCCTTCCCTTTGTAGTAACCAATGTTGCCTCATCTTTCCCTTAGGGAGCATGCATGACAATGAATATTTTCCTTTACATTCTCATCCTGTTTCACACTAGAATTTTGTGAAGTAAATGATAAGCATTCTAAAAAATACTTACCTACTTTTGATTCAGATGTACACTAAGTTGACTAACATGATAGAAAAAATATATTTAACATTAAAAAATGTCAAGTTGTGTAGGTTAAAGGAGTTTTTCATGATGTAAAACAAGTAGATGCCTAAAATAATCTGTTTTATTTATTTAATTTTCCTTTGTTTCCTCTCATTAACCATTTTACACTAACTCTCTCGAAACAAATTCAATTTTAGGGATTCCATGTATTCCTCTACCATTCAATTTGAGCACACTTAAATTTGGAAGATTCCTAAATGAAAATGAGGGAGGCTAATTAACAAATCAATCCATACTCTTTTTAAAATGTGAAATGCTAAAGATTGAAAGGGAAAATTATAAAAAAATTAAGCTAAAATTAAAATATCACAATTTTTAAAGTAAGAAATCAATCATTATTATGTGGAAATATTTGAGCAATTGTCATGGACAAACTCAAAATGACATCCTTGTCCAAATTATTTTCCACAAAATTTTGTCCACGTTTATTTGAATCATATTTAAATTTATTAATTTCTTCTTCTTTATTTATAAAGTTTTGACATAAATATTCAAGTATCATGTTATTTGAATTGTAAATTCATTTCTTGACAAATGATGAAATCATGCTATTCCTTTCAAAATCTCTTAAAAAATAAATAAACAACTAAGTCCTTGTCTTTTAGATCAAATATTAAAAAAATATTTATTAATGTATTTTGTTTGATAATTTTATCATTCATTGTTTCTTCTTTCCATATAATATGAATTCATAGTCCTTTCATATATTTCCTATAAATGCTACCATATTTTGTATGGAATTTATTGGATTCAAACATGTTTTTTTTCAATGTCAATTTTCATAAGTAGTTGGATTGGAGATCATGTCACTTCTTTAATCAATATTTAAATGGGATCATTTTGTATTAATGCGGGAACATCTTGGGTTCATTGAAATATTGCATCAAATAAAAAAAATACAATTTTATGTTATTTTGTTCTTGTTTCCTAGTTGTAGAGGTTATTTTGATTCTGTGATGGATGTGGATTTATGGACTTATGTATTTTGTGATTGGCATTCAAGTTTCTTCGCAAGGTAATGAGATTTATATATGGATAAGAATGATATGGATGGTTCATGTGGATATGTGGTGGAATATTTTTCAAGGATGTGTGCCTTTTTTATCTTGAGTTGGGGTAGGATAAGTGGATTGTGAACTAATGGATGGAATGTTTGAAGTCTTTATTTTATTGTTCGATTTAGATGGGGGAATGCAGGATCTATGAATGATAGCAACATCTTGAGTATGACACATGTAGCTAAGGCCATCATTTTGGGGGTTTGATATTATATAAGAAGGTTCATAGATGACTTTTTCATCGATGCCCAACCCTTTTCCTTTATATTGCATGTTTTAAAAAACCTTCTTAGAAAATGGATACTATTTACTTTGATAGAAATATGAGAGTCCATTTTGAGGTGGAGCAGGTGTGTAAGGCATGATAGGATCATGAATTATACTAGCCCAATGAAATTGGATGAACCAAGTTTATATTAGGATCATGGATTGGACCAAATTGGATGGAAGTCGAAGAACCCATTTTACATGTATAAGGTTCATGAATAACTTTCATAATTGTTTCTGGATCATGAGGAATAATAGGATCTTATGATGGAATAGGAGGAATGACATGATCATTTAATAGGATAAGATATTTTAGAGAAGATGGAGGATTAGGACGTGGAGATAAAAGAATTGTAGGCTTATGAGGAAGGCCTAGAGGGATTATGGGATCTTGTGGTTCACATGAAGGTGAAGGAATAGTTTTATTTTGACTTGGAAGGGGATAATTGGACTCCATTTTAAGGGTGTTCTTCTCTTGAGTATGAATGAAATAATTTCGAAGAATGAACCAGATGTCATGGTATTTCTTAGGAATATGAAGTGGAAGGTCCATAAGACTTGGATGGAAACTTTGTTCTCGGTATAAATGGTAATCCTTGTGGATAGGATGGATATGGATGGTAGGATCATTATTAGATTCTAGGAAGATATAATCTTGGTCCAAAATTGGATAAGTTTGGTGATTGTTTAGATATTGATCTTGAATTATTTCAAGACATGTTTCTCCATGCTTTGCATCACCCTCTTGACATGGGGTACTATTTTGGATATGTAGGGTGGATTCATGGAAGGGTTCAATATTTTGACATGAGAGAGGAGAAATTTCAATGGGGCTCTCTAGAGTAGGTTTGTCTTGGAATGGAGCATATACTGGCATTGGATCTAGGATAGATGAGTTCTATAAGGAAATTGTATCATAGTACAGATTATCTTGCAAATCAACTATGGATAGCCCTTGTGAGAGATCATTATTGGATATATAATTTGATGAAAATGGAAAATATTTATCTTGTTATGCTTCAGGGGAGGAAAGAATAGGGAAAAATATGGAGGCTTATTGAGGGGAAACTTCTTCATGGGAGGTAGATATATGATTAGTGTGATTATTTTAGAATGTGCCATTTCTAGACACATGTGTAGATTATTTTGATCTTGTTCAATAATAGGATGATGTCTATGAGCTACTTTTTGATGCAACTAATTTAAAGGATTAGATTAGAATTTATTTTTCTTGAGAAATCTTGTTGGTGATATCACATTAACATTTGCATGTTGTAAGTTATTTTTTGATTGAACATGTGGTACCATAGGCTTCTTATTGATTATTCTCGACTAATGTCCAAAGGATAACATATTTATAATTATGTTTGTTTCATAAATCCTTGGTGATGGATTTGAGGAAGTGAGAGGATGTGAGCATTGAGATTTGATTCAATTGAAGGCCTATAGATTTATTGATCAACAAAGTAGTGATATAAGTCATCTATGGTGTAAGCCTTTGGTTGAATTTGATTTTTTTAGATCATTTAGCTTATTTATCAAGTCTTGCATTTTTTTAATAAGTATATCACTTTTCAATTTTTCATGTTCCATTTTTGGAGAAAATTTCTAAATAGGAAAAAGGGTTTATTCCATCATAGTAGTTGGTTTCTTGTTCTTGTTTGTATGGAGGAAATGAATTGAAGTACATTTCATTTGGGTTGTTTCTTGTTTGAGATCTAATGAGTGGTCTTTAACCAAAAGGGTATGGAAGAGACACATTTTTATTGATTTGAAGTGTGGTTCAAATTGTTGTAGCAGTGATTCCAAGATTAAAGGATTTCTTTTGAATTCAAGTTTGATAGAGAAAGACTCATCTCTATGATTAAGACTTGTTGATGTCTGATTGTGATCTCTTAGCTCTAAGGACAGGTCTAATCCTTGATGGAAAATATTGACATCTTGATCTAAAGGCTATTTTGATGACACTTATAACATGAAATTTTAATGCAATAAACAAAATGACAAGAAAAAAACTCACTTCAACCAATAATCCTAGTAGCTAAATATTGAGTGCATGTTCTAGAATATTTTGACAAGCCTTGCACAAGAATAGATACCAAGCTATCTACCTAAAGACAATTTGGTTCAACACGGCTGAATAAAGTGGCTTACTACTTAAACAAGTTCTAGTAAGGATTATGATCAAAGAGATTTCTTTTACCTTTCTTTCAAGAGCTTCCCACAAATCCCAAGGAGGTTTTGTGCAATCTATGAGGACTACTAGAGGAAGGCTATTACATGTTCTTTTTCCTTCACCCCATTAAGGATGAATGTGTTTTATTTTAACGTGGATTGGATTACCACAATTGAAGTAGTTATATCCCACTTTGGGTTGCCCCTCTCCCTAGCCTTGCTAGGCCATGTTCTCGGGAGGTGTGTCTTCTAAGGTTCTAATTTAATCTAGAAAGTGATGAAATTTAAATAAAAATTAGTTCTAGGATTTTGATTACCCTAAGGAGGGTAACAATGTATCCTTTTTACTTTCCACTCCCAAACACAATTAACAAGTTTCTTCCCAAGCCTTTAGTATAGGGGTATTTGAGCATGTTTGGCATTCTAATTCACTATGAAAGTGAAGAGGATAAGCCTAGCTCTTTTATCCACAAAGAAAGAGGATTACATTTTAGTTTTTGTTCATTCTCTTAGCCTTCCTTTCTATTGATTAATTATAGCATGTTTGGTATTCTGATTCACTATCAAAGTGAGGAACAAAGACTTAATTCAAAAATTTATCAAATAATAATAGGTTTTCTAATTAAAACAAATTTAAAATTGAAATGAAATAATTTAAGAAAAATTCAAATGGATGAGGCTTACCTTATCCTAAGCTAGCAAAAAGCTAGGCACATTTTTTTAATTTTCATTTTGTAGTTTTTGATACTCACCTAGTGGCGATCATTCTAGCTCCCAAGCATCCACAACAACTGTCATAAATGTTATTCCAACACACACTAGCCAAAGTGAAGGAAAAAAATATTCTATTAAATCCAATAAACTTTAGAAATGACAAGCACTTCGATTGACTTTTACTCCATAGTTAGTTTGATTTTTTTTTGTTTTACTTTTTACCTAGTCATTAAGATTCCATTTTTAGATACATTTATGGCCCTCAAAAATATAAATGAAAAGAATTAACCCCTTCTAAAAATTACCGAGGTTTCCAAAAATGTAATAATTTTTGAAAAATTCCTTAATTTATGCTCTAGGGACCCAATTTATCAAAACAAACTAGTTATTAATAATATCTATTTTGGAGAAATGATTTCTCATCAAAATTAAAAACACAAAAATTAGATCCCCTCTATAATTTAATGATATTTACAAAATAATATTTATTTAGATAAATTCATCGATTTACACATAGAATTAATTGCACAACAATGATCATAAAAATCTGATTTGGGACTGTAGGCTCCTCATATCAACCCAAATCAGAAAAAAAAAATTGTACAAAAAATCTAAACCTACTGGAAGATATGACCAAATCTTAAAAAATCCTACACGTAATAATAAATCAAAAAATAATACCTATATCCAAATATAGAAGACAAACTCATCAAATTTTTAGCATTGTCACAGGAGGTTCACTAAATGTAGTAGGGGTTTCTGTAGAAGCTAAAGAAGCAAGGTTACTGGCACCGATTTAATCAAAACATGAAAACTACTAAATAAACTAGAGCCCTACAAACAATATAGAAAAAAAGTATTGATGATCAAATTTAAATAAACTAATTAAATCAAAGTAAATCATCAAATAACCAATATTTATGTTGCTTCTCTTCTCTTTGTTGAGGTGTCACTCAGCAATGATTCTAGCCACACCTTCACACAAAGATCAAAGAAATGATAACTTGATAAGAGACTTGATAAAACCTGCAACATAAGTTTGATATGAAAAAATCAAAGATCAAAATATGGCAAATGAGGGTTACTTATATAGAAATTCTGATTTGAATAGGCACTCAAGATCAATCAGGAAAAATAAATATCGACGAGACAAAAAAATTAAGGTTGGAGAAGATTTGGGAAAGTTCCCAATTTAATTGGAAAAGAGGGGAGTTAAAAATAGAAATAGAACTTGGATAAATATCCTAATTTTTGAAGAGATAAAACTTCCAAAAAAGAGAACTAGAAGGAAATAGAAAGTTTTTGATTTTTTAAGATATTTGATTTTTAGAATTTTAAAATTTTTTGGCAAAAATGGACAATGCCATCATATTTTATTAATATTTACCTGCTTCAATGGGGCTCCAGGAGGAAAGAAGTATCACGAAAAAATCCCATCTCATCCAAATATATACAAGAGAAATACATAGTATGGAGAAGATTACAAATAAATACCACACCACCAAAAGAACCTCAAAACAACAACTAAGTGGCATATCATTCAAAGGCCGAAAAAGGATGCAGTCTATGAGCCCAAATTGAAAAGGAGATCTAGAAAACCCAACTAGACATGCAACCCACCCAATAGAAACATCATTGAAGAACCCTTCCATGGCAATGGCACATACAACAACAAGAGTGAGATGCAGAGGCCATTTCCTTGGATGAAACCAATGGGTCTTTTGGGGCAGCACAGTTAGGAGAAGACAAATCTGCAAGCCCATCATTGTGAACATAAGCTTAGATAACCTCCATACTGTCAAAAATGTTTAGAGCGTGAGCCCAAACTGATACTAGAATGAAATCTACAAAACTGGTTATGGCATTTCTAAAGGCCACCTTGTCCCTGCAAGATATGCCAAGCTTGAAGGTGTCATAAAGTTTAACGTATTCCACATCTTTATCCAGACAGGTCGGGGAGAAAAGGCCACCTACCCAAGCTTGTGAATCCCTAAGATTATAATGGGTAACAACATAGTGGATACTCTCTAAAAAAGAAAAGTCTTCTCTGATGAGTTTAGCCACAATACCCATAAACTGAACATAATCTTGCAACAAGTCATAAAAATTTGACAAAAACACCAAAAGCACTTGTGAGTAAAAGTGACATCTCGAGGAAGGAGGAAGAAGCACATAATCATGAATAATATATTGCATGGCATCCACCACTTCCATTGGCATAGGCTTGAATACCACCCACAAATGGTGAAGGAGATAATCACTAGAAATCGAGCATTCCTAGTGCTGAATAGGCATGCAAATCTGGAGATTAAGGACCTTGTATTCCATAGTCAACCTACTCTGCAGAGAGGAAACAAGAGAGGATATCCAAGAAAAATTGATAAAAAATAAGATGACAATGACCCTCAAGGAATCCTACTTATATTGGGAGGAGAGAGGAGGGTGACAACATTTCACACAAGTTTGTTGTGTAAAATAGATTACAATATGTCCTTGGTAGCCTGAGAAACAAGTAAACAATTCCCCATGTAAAATTTTCAATAACTAAAAATGGGGGGAAAGTATCAACATTGAGAGTGAAAAAATCACAAAAAATGAGCCCCCACGTGTGAGGTGACGCCATGCAAACCTGCCAAGCTGCCGATATTTGGAAATCCACCTCAGCCAAAAGGCCATGAAAAGACCACCTACAAAGCTCAAAAAGGATGATTATAAAGGAGGGATGGATATCTCCTTATTAAAACCCATGCATGACCTTGTGTTTGGATTAGCAATGAGATGAGAAATTCATTTTTCCAACGAACTATCCCCAATTTTAAATCTGACCCTTTATTTTCCAACCAATCGGCTAACCCATTCACTTCCCTATAATAGTGAGAAGTTTTGAATTCTTCGAAGAGGGGAAGAAGTTCCCATCAGCAAGGCCCTAACCTCTGCTATGTTATTAGATACACATGGGAGCCTAGAGCACACTACTTGTAGGAGAGATGAATTTGAATCCTGAAAGACACATCCAGCCCCTGATATTCCTAGGTTTGATTTTTAGAAATTAATAATGCTCGCCAATGAGATTTTTTTGGATTTTGAAAATTAAAATTAAATTAAAAATTCAATTTTTAGAATATGATAAAATTAGTATCAAATTAATCCAAATTAATTCAAAATGAAGCTAATGCAAAATTGAGATGACATTAATTTAATTTGAGGAAATTAAATTAACTCGGAGGAATAATTAATAAGTTTGAATAATTAAATTTAAACTATCAAAGAGGAACTCAATTAACTAATAAAGATTAATTAGTTAAGGTTAATTATTTAATTAACTTTATAAAAATGATTAAACGATTAGGAGACTGGATTATAGAAGAAATAGATGATTAATTAAAAAATTAAAAATAATTAATAAATAGAGGAATGATTAGTGCATTAAATGTTGGTTCCCAAGATGTCCATTTTTTAGTGTCCATCATGGAGAGAACTTTCTAGTTAAGCATGCTCGAGCTAGAGTAGTTCTAAGATGGGTGATCTCCTGAGAAGTCCTGGTGCTTCACCCCTATGAGCATCACCTAGATGCAATGAGTGCTAAATGTTTCTTTCATTCCCATGAGAGATAGGTTCTTGTGAACCACTACATTCATGAAATATTGGTCAATGAGTTTTTCTTAAAAAACTACACAGTTCAATCCTGATAGCAATATCAGAATTTGACTTGCTATGGAAAATATTTCCTTCTTATGAATTAATGATCTTAAGGGGATTTCCAATCAATGGTTCATAAGGAATAATACTTGCTAAAGATTTTGAAAATGTTTTTGCAATAAGACTGGGCTTATCCATAGAGATAACTTTGTAGTTAAGCACACTCAAGTTGGAGTACTACTGGGATGGGTGACCTCCTAGGAAGTCTCGGTGATTCATCTCGATAAGAATTTACCATATGCAATGAGTGCTAAGTGTTTCATGTTGGAAATATAATAGGGAAATGTGATACTCAGAGGGGGGGTGAATCAGATATCACCTACTAAACCATTCTCATATCAATAAAACTTTTGCATAGCATTAACAATACTTGATCATAATCAAATAACTAACATTCTAAACATCATCCATGAAAGCATTCATAACACAGAGATTTTGGTTACCCAGAAACCCTTGAAAGGTAAAACTAGGGTGGGGATGACACACACAAATCTTCACTACTACACTAATAAATTTTCCTATTAGGGCATACAAAATTTGATCAAAACTTGATCTACCTTGTGAGGGGTCTTCTCTGTTAAAAACTAAAAGACTTATACAGTCTACCTTGTAAAAGGATTTGAAACTTACAACAAAGTAAGCACTCGGTTAAGAGATTACAAAAATTCTATTTGGACTACTCAGTTAAGAGATTTACCCTAATACACTGGTTAGAATGTCTCAGTACCCAATCTTTCAGTTTTCACTCTATGCAGATAAAAAATCTTCTCTTTATTGTATGATGTTGATCTCATCTATTAGATTTATCTCTTTTTTGTCCTTTCACTACTTAGCTGGGTCACTGGACTCTGTCTGAATACTTCTCTTCACTGAATCATACCTATCTACTTATTCCCTTCACATTCACTATCCCTTGCTACTATGCTATAGGGTTTAGATCTTGACCTTATAGAATCAACAAAACATCTTACTAATTCAAGATCTATGGTTTAGATTAATTCCTTTTGCCTCTTAAGTCTTACTAATTTTTTATTGGCTCTAGGTATTGCATAGGGATCAATGATTGCTAAGTAGATGCGTAATTACCTCTGTAATTATCTCAATAAACAAAATACAAAACATGAATGTCGGCCAAAACTATTTACCTTGATCACTATGCCAAAACAAACTCTTATGTCATTCTCTGGCTAACTCGGCAAATGCAGTTTCAGATACTCAGCATTCACTATACTCGACATATGTTGATAACTCTAGCACTTGGTAATCATTGCATATAGGACTTGGAAAAACTAGACTCGGTTACTACAAAAATACATAGTGACCATAAGTTTACTCAGCAATACTACTACTCGGTAAGTAAACATTGCATAGCTCGGCCTTTACATAATGACTCGGGCGTAGTGATGACCGACCATCATTGCCTAGATAAATGACTAGGTGTGGGTCACTAATAGTCAACAAAACTACAGAGATCTACCATCTCCCCCTTCAACATTAGTGGCAAAAACACTTTGTCATGACATTACATCTCCCTTTACAAAAATATGTAGTATAAGCGAAATACTCCCCCTGACATATATATACATTCAAAAAATTTCAAAAATTTGGTTACCTCCCTCTTTGTCATGTCATGTCATGATTTTACTTCCCCCTTGATTTTGACATGATGAATGTCACCTGGAGTGGGGATCTGAAAATGCTTCTCTAGAAATGGTTTGTGCAACATCATAACCATGTGTAGTGTAGTTTCCCATCCTCCAGCAACAATAGTTAAAACTTCAGACTACACTTCTACCTCAGCAACTAGATTGATTAGACTCTCGGTAGTAGACAAATTCAGATCCCTCTAAGTTAATTCCTTAGCCTTGACCAACTTTCTCTATAATTCCTCCAGGTGCAGTGTTAAAATTGTTTTCATAGAAAGTAGGCGATCTATCTAATCTTTCCATCATTAGCCATCAGCTCGACTATCTTTCCTTGAGTATGAATTATCTTGACATAATGGTTGGAACTATTTTCTGGATCAATACTTAAGGACTGACTGGTGGATTTGAGTTCTTGCTGTAGTTGATCGATCAATCATTGGTTCTCCTCAATGAACTTTTCTATATTGCATAGTTTGTTGAGTAGAGAGTTTGTAATTATAATTACTTATTCAGTCTCTACTACCAGAGTACAAAGTGTGACCTATTTCATTGCAATCTCAGCAGATACTTTCTCCAGCATTTTGGTCTCAAACTTTCTTTCCGACCACTCAAACAATTTATCACTGGCACCGCTCACGTCATTATTTACCTTCTAAACAATATGTACAAGTTGTTCCACTATGGGAGTGGAACTATTTACATCTGATAACTCATAAACATCACTAAATATATCTTTGATTTCATACAGAACCTTTTTCTATTGATGTTCTCTTCTCAATTCTTCTTGTCTACTTTTCCTTGACAATAAGTCTTTCAATACCTGTATTTGCTCATAGGATAAGTTATCAATATCCCATTTAGGAATAGTAATAACTTCATCAATGGTTACCTCTGGTGAAAAGACTTCCATTTTTTTCTTATGTGCCTTTTTTGGTGTGCTCCCACTCAGCATCTATAGAAGAGCTTGTATTGTTTCTTGTTTTGTAGGCTCTTGTACCTCTATAGCTTTGTCTTTTCCTTCTTTTCCGTTAGTTCCCTTATCCTCCACATGAGGACTAGTAGTTTTTTTCTTCTGACTTCTCCTCTGTTTCCTAGTGGATCTCCTCGGTAGATGTGAGTTGAATAACTGGTGTTAGCTTCTTTGGTTCCTCGGTAGTACTTGTACTAGCTAACTAATCAACTGTAGAAACTTCAAATTTGGCGGGGGTAGTGTTACCAGCTGATGTCACATTAATTATCAGATAAGCTTTGACTTGTAAAAGTACTGTGTTACTACCTAGAAAAGATGTGTCTTTTTCTTTCTTGGCCTGTATGTCTTCCTCAGTTCATACAATATTCTTAATTGATATATCCTCTGTGATATCTACAATGTGTACTTCAAGTTCCTTCTAAATTTCCTCTACCTTGGGAGCTTCTATCTCTAGAATGGGTGATTCTATTACACTCTTTTTTGTTTTAGGCTCGACATCCTTAGATGTACTAGCACCAATATCTCCATCTTTGTCAATCAATAATCCATACACTATCTTCCAAATCTTGACACTTTCCTGTAAAACATCCTCAACCTTGTGTTGAAGGATTAGATAAGCTTGAAGATTGGGATCAAATTTGGCTGGGTATTTCTCCACAATTTTTTTGATGTTGGCAGGGGTGAGACTTGATTCCACTTGTGCTAAAGTGCTCTCCCTTTTTTTTTCAGTATTAAAAGCATATTCCCATTTTTGTGCAACCCTGTTTCTCAGCTCCTTTGGAATTTGATTCTCTGACTGAATAGGTAACATCTTGAAAGTGCAAAGCATTTCTAGAATAACATCTTCTACTTTTTCCTTCTCTCCTATACTCAAACTTCCAAACTTTAACTCTTTCAAGTCATCCACTCCTACAGAATTTTTGATCTTGTGGTAAATTTCATCCATAGTAGATTTAACATCCTATAGTGCAATCTTCTTATTCACCTCTTCATCACTTTCAGTTTCCTCATCATCTTCTTATACTAATACAAGTTTTCTTCTAGGCCTTTTGTTTCCCTTACTCGGCACTGCCTTAGGTTGTGTAAGTTTTCACTTACTAGATGTAGTGGATACCTTAGGAGTTTTAGCAATTAATCTCCTTGTTCTAGGCCTCAGCATAGGTGTCAGTATTCTTTTCTTGGTTGGGGGCTTGACAATTATTGGTTTCTTTCCTTTCTTCTCTTCTACTAGAGTTTCTTCCTCTTCTTCTTCACTGTCACTAGATTCACTTGACTCATCTTGTCCCAAACCTTGGGTTAATTCTGGTGGAGCATCCTTGTTCGATTCTTTCACATACTTCTCCACATTCTTTACTATCTTCTTTCTTTTCCTCTCTAAGGTTGCAGTTGTTAAACCCAAAGAGATTTTTGATTTGGCTTCTTCATATGTTCCAAAGTAGGGTGCCTTGCTATCAATTTCTTTGGCTAAGAGGGTTGTGATGGCATTAGTAGCTTCATCTATATTAATTTCATAGGGTAGTGGCATGAGCCATGAAACCCTAGGAAGGACTACTTGTGCATAGGTGAAATCTATGTCAACTAGAAAGCATATATCATTACTATACTTCTCAACTAATGACACAGGGATTATGCTCCTCTTCCTAATTTTCTTCTTAAACTCAACAGAATAGTTGTGCATTACTCCATTAAAACTATCTCCTATTTGACCTATGAACTCACTTATTTTCATAGTAATGGGTTTCTTCTTATCCCATATCACACCTCCATGGGTAGGAAAAATCTTCTTTACATAAAAGAATAGACAAATTAGCAAAGAGCCAAACTTACACATTGAGCTCTTTGCAGTCCAAATTGAGTTAAGGTTCTCAGCAAGCTGAGTCAGCTAAAGCTCGACAAGACCATACATGTGCCTTTTCTTAATGATTTTCCATGCCTAGTCTAGTGCCATATAGGGGACACTATCCAACCGACTAGATTGGTAGAACTTGTGTGAGATAACCCTCATAGAAAAGTTAATTTCCAGATCTATAATGGTAGAGATTGTTATTCCTCATTTGTTCCATACAGCTTGTTTGTTTGTCTGAATATCTTCTTTGCTCGAACACTTGATTGTCCTTTTTCCTTGAATCGTAGGGTAACCAGTGACTTATTGGATCATTTCCTTTGTTATCTTCACTAGTCCATCTTCCAGCCATAGTTGCATGTCATGTACTCAACTCAACACAACTTTTATCCATTCAACCTTAAAATTCTATGAGAAATATAGGGCATGCACTAACCCTTGTTCGGTAACCAATTTATACTCCAGATTCAACACTCCATTAACACATAACTAGTCATACGCCTCCTTGATCTCATAGTCCCCGATTTCCCCAATTTTACACATATAACATGACCTAATGTCATTCATCATCAACACATTTTCCAGAATTGAAGATAGGGCTCCGTTCAAATCTCCTTTAATCATGGATTCTGAAATTGTCTTAAAGATTCATGGCTTGCAAACTTCCTTCCTTACCAATTGCGTGTTGAAAACCTCCATCTCTTGTTTCTTCACTGTAGCGGATGATGATGCCATTTCAAATTTTAAAATTTTGAAAAGAAATGTATGCTCGATAATGTATCTTTTTCTCATAAATACCCTATGTATGCACCCTAAAATGGTCACCTAGACTTTGGGACCCATTCTTCAATTTATCAAATGATGGAACCAATTTATCAAATTTCTCGATCAATATTTTAAATCAATATTTTCAAATCAAATCAATTTCCTTGATCAAATCCTATTTCTATCATTTATTCAATTATATTCTATGGGCTAACCATTTTATCCTAAGTCTTTATTTATTTAAAAGGAATTCCCTCCCCTTCTATTAAATAAAAATCCCCCACTTTTCCTCTTATCCTAAGTTGCACAAATAAAGCATTATTCCTATTTTATAAAAAGGAGAAAAGGCCTTTTTGTCTCACATGCAGCTCAAAATTTGACACTTCTTTCTCATTGGAGGAGACTTGTGCACATTGATTGATCCCTCTTTCAAACTCCACCCTTGATCAAATATTTTTCCTCTTAATCTCCATCATTCGTTGATTCTCACTTTCTATAAAAGAAGAGCTCTCTTCTCATTCTAGATCCCAATTCTTTCATACTAATCTTATGCTACAGGATTTCTTGGTGCTTTTGGAGCTTTTGAGATCTTCTTGCATTCTAGCTTTCATTCTTGCATCATAGCTTCATGTTCATGCTTTCTTAGCTTAGATTTCCTCTCAAGTTCTAGCTTAGCTCACCTAGCTTAGTTAGTAAGGCTTGTAATACTTTCATCTTCATAGCATAGTTTCATTCTTGCATCTTCATTATAGTATAGCATTGCATTACATTTCCATCTTGATTCTTGAAGATATTGGCATTCTTTCCCTTGTCACTTTGAATCTCCCATTGTGTGGTTTACTAGCAAGGTTATAGGTTTAATAGCTCTAGCTGAGAGAATTCTTAATATCCTTATGACTCCATGCCTAGGGAGCTCTAGATTTCTTTCTCAAGGTTTCCAATCCATGGATTATCTTGGAAGTAATGACTTAGAGAAGTTCACATTTTGAGTGTACATTTTTGGCACCCACCGTAGGGCAGAACACTCTTGTTTTGTCCTTCTTTTCATGCATTTTCGTCAATTTTTCATCATCATTTTGCTTGTTGTTTTGGATCTATTTTTATATTTTTCTAAAAAATTAGCATGTGATAGTCTTCCAATATCATGCAATATTTTATTATATACCCGTGTGATACTTTTCCAATAAAAGTATCATTCGGCCATACAGGTTTCTATCGTGCGGTCATACAAAACTTCATTGTCTGGACGCAGTACGATCTATCACACAGAGAGAAAGCATCCCACTCCTATATTGTGAAGTATCATGTGATCTTTTTCTAATAGTAGACTATTGCCCGGACCTGTAGGTGACTATTTTGGTTCTTTTGTCTTGCAAACTTTGGATTTCTAGCTTTTTGGTTTGAATTGTTGTAGCTAGACAAAGTTTTTACTTGTAGATTATTTGATTTTTGATGTGCTAACCATTGTGGTGCTAACAAGTTGTACTTGTACGTACCTTCATTGCTTGAAATATTTTCTCAAAAGAATGCATGTCAAAGCTTCAAATGCACAAGGGCTACTAATCCTTTCTTGCAGGGCTACCCAAAGCATAAAAACAATCAAGTGCTTGTTCATTGCTTTCATTTTTAAGTGTGGCATATACTAGTTGATTCTTTTCTTAGGAACTTAATATCTTGTTGTAAGAGTCTTTTAATAGTAGGAGAGTATGCTCTTCACCCTTTTGGTGAACCAAAAATCTTGACCCACTTCTAGATTTTGAAAGCAAGAGGCTAATTGAACTTTGCTTGGTGTGTTTGGGAAAGATTTTTGAGATAAGAGAGTGTGCTCTTCACCCTCGAGGTGAACCAAAAATCTTGACCCTCAAAGGTTAATCCACTTTTTGTTTAGTTTTAGAATCCTTTAGCAAGCCTGCTCTTGAACAATCAAGAGGAACGACCCAAGTTGGGACAAGCTAATACCGAGCTATTCCAACCCACTATAAAATCAAGGCTATCAAGGACACAAAACTCTGGTAGATGTAGTACTTGTCTTCATTTGGTTTGAGTACTTGTGGGATTGTAACCATGAGGAAAATGGTAAGAAAGAATGCTTAAGTTACTCTTGTGGCTGTGAGTCTCGTTACTTGCCACAAGGTAAGGAGTCCCTTTGGGAAGCAAGAGGGGTATTACAAATGGAAGCCCTTACTCCGAACCATAGATAGAAGCTACCCAATTTTTCCACTTAGCATCTTGGTGCAATGATTGATCCTAGTGGACTAACCTAGATCACCCCAAGATTACTCACCATATGTGTTCCTTTGGTTGTGTCATTGGCACTTCCATGACAAAGCCAACATCTATTGAGGGTAACGACTTTGTGTGAGGCAATGGGACATCAATTGTGGGCCAAGTTGTTAAGTATTGAACCTTTGTCTTTGTAGGCTAGTAAGTGCTTGATTTGTTTTTATTGTGATCTACCCATGTAAACATTCCTAAACATCAAACATCATGGTAGCATTCATAGGATTTTTTTCTTTGATATCACAATTGCTTGTCTTGACCAGGTTTCCTTTGCCCTTGATTTAAGTGTTTTATGACATGTTTGATCACCTACTATTTGAAAACTTGTCTATTCTTTGCTATTACCATTTTTGGAGTTGATAAATTGAACCATTAAACTAAGACTTTAGATGAATTGCCTTCAAAAACTAAAATTTTCACATTCACTAGTCAAGAATCATACAATACTAAACAATCATCGCACACTGGTCTGAGTTTTATCATGCGATTCTTCGTTAATGAATAATTGTCACATAGCTTGCGTAGAAAGTATCATACCTACTACCTATAAACTATTGCATGACCTTAGTGTGAAATATCTTCAGGACATATTTTATCATCCTAGTACCCTGTGAACTATCGCATAGAGTAATTTTGCTGTCTGTTTGATTTTTATCATTTTCAGTCTTCCTTTGGTCAATTCAAATTTTAGTAGGTCTCTTACCTTTTAGTTGGAAGCTTGTTTGTACCTTGGGTTCCTATTTTTTTGACCCCTTGAACTAGTATTCTTTGATTTCACAAGTGACCTTGCTTGGAATCGGTAAGTTAGAAGTCATCCTTGTTGAAAAAGTAAACCTTTAGATTTTTTGGTAACATACTTGGAGAGTCTTAGTAGCCTCTTGTCCAATTCACTTCCATCAAAAATAAATTTCAATTTCAAATATAATTTGGGTAAATCTACCCTCCTGATCCATATGTGCTAGGATGCTTAGCCTTTGATTGGGCACCTCTGTGACAGTGTTGGTTTACACCTTTTGCAATTTTCTATCTTACCATCTATTTTTGGACAATTAAACACTTTTACTATCCTATTTTGGTATCGACGTTTCATAGGGTCATCTTATCACCAAGGGTGTTTTCTTTCATGTCAGTTATGAGAAGGTATCAAGTCAATCAAGGAAAATGATGTCAAGTTGTCTTTAACTAGTTACCATTAGTCCAAACTCGCCAAAAGCAAAAGGGAAAAGAGCCCATCTTTGATCAATCACCTAGGAGTGAGTCTGAAGTTTGGTTTAAACCTAAGAGAAATCCTAGTGAGTTGAGTACCTCCTTAGCACCTTCTCAATCAGATATGGACATGAGTTACACCATGACTAGAAAGGAGAGAGAAGCAATGGATCAAAATCTTGATGACATATTTTAGAGACATAGGGACAACATGCTATTTGGTGATGACAATCAACCAGAATCACCCCCTATCAACATTAGATATCTAGATGCTCATCAAAGAGCTAAAAGGTATAAAAGACAAGCTCACCAAGACAAATGGCCACAATACGAAGACCAAAACAATGAATCTTGTGATGCTCATGTGAATGCAGCATTTACTAATGACTTGTTCAAACAATTGAGACCCAATTCTCCACTCCAAAAAACCTCAAGGTATACTAGTGAAAGGCTCAAAAGAATTGATTGAGAAAGGAAAGCCTTTTTGGATGAACAAGCCACAAAAGAAGAGAAGCTTAGATTCCTAGAGGTGGAAAGACAAGCCTTATTGGAAATAGAAAGAAAACCTTTTCAAGAAGAACAAGATAGGCTTTTAGCCCAACAACTCAATGACCAATTCAACAACAGGGGTACCAATAGTGGAAACAACTTTCCACCATCTAATCCTTCAGGAACCCCACAAAGTAGAAGGTGTTCAAGGACCCCTTCAATATCTCCTAGTCCTAGAGGAAGAAGGACTTCACAACACACTCACTATAGGAGACAAACACCTCCTAGGAACTCAAGACAACCCTCCCAATGAGCTCATCATGGCTCCCAACATGGAGGTAGTAGTACAAGTTTTGATGCTCGAGACTTTATGAGAATGCAACAAGAACCACTATTCCAACAATATGTGGAGAAGTATCTAGAGAAACACAAAGATAAGTTCCTAGAGAGCTTGATCAACAAGGGTGCCAAAGTCCCTTACAACTTTGATGTGGATAGAAAAATCAAGAAACAAGGTCCATCCCAAGAAGAGGAGATCAAGCAACTCAAGAATATGATGGAAAAGGTGTTGGCACCTAAGAGTTCCTTTTCACTTGACTCAATCTTTCCTAACCCTTTTGACAGGAGTGTCAGCATGAAGGATTTTCCTAGGAAGGTGGAAATCCCCCAATATGACAAGTATGATGGTAATGGGGATCCACATGATCATGTGTGCCAATTCTACATCATGAGCTTTGAATTCCACCAAGATGACTCCTATCTCATGAGGTTATTCCCAAGGAGTCTCAAAGGTCAAGCAATGGAGTGGTTTACCAACATTACTCCCCCTATCAAAACTTTCAAAGAACTTGTTAATAGATTTGTCCAACACTTTACCTACAATCTTTCGAGATCTATCACTATGTTGGACCTATGTAACTTGAAACAAAATTAAGGGGAGTCATTTGTGGTTTTCTTGCAAAGATGGAGACATCAATGTTCTTGTTACTCCAGGACCATTCCTGAGAAGGAGAAGATTGACTTTCTTATTAGCAACTTGATTCTTGAAATGCAGTATGAGGTTCAGAAGATGGCCTTTTATTCCTTCGACACCATGGTTGAAACCGCATGTAGAATTGAGGATGTGTTGAAAGAGAAAGGAATTTTGACCAACAACAAAAATAACAATAATGGTCAAAACAACCACAATGCTAATAAGGACAAAGGGAAAAACTTGCACTGGAATAAGAACAAGTAATTGGTTAACGATGGAGTGGTCGACTCTTCACAACCTAAGGATCAAGGTGTTCTTCACTTATCTAGTGTTTTTCAAGCAATGAAGCTCAACACATCCAACCAACAAGAACATAAGCCAAGATACTAGGAAAAGCCTAAGAAAGAAAGGTGTCAATTTTCAAAGCTTGGTGATTCCTATGAGGATGTCTTCAAAATGCTTATTGCCAACAATCTTGCACATCCTCAAGATCCCGTAAAGCACCATATTCCTGATGTTAAACCTCATTGGTGGGATGAGAAGGCTTTCTACAAATTCCACAATGGTATTGAACATGACATCGAACATTGTTGAAAACTAAAGCATATTATCCAAGACCTTATTGAGAGTGGAAAACCTAAGGTGGATGGTTTGAACACTAATGCTGATCACAAGGCTTTCAAGGAGCCTTAGACTAAATATGAGAAGGGGGAAACCTCTAAACCAAATAATGGTAAGACCAAAATCAACTATACCTACACAACTACAGAAAAAGTGGTCAATATGCTTGAAGTTGTAGAGGAAAGTGTCAACATGTTGAAGGACAAGGATCCTTATGGTTATGATGTGGGCTCTCCTCCTATATTTGATGAAGAACTTATGGTGGTGCTAAGGGGTCCTCACTCTCAAAGGTCATCCCAAGCCCTTAATGTTGTCACAAGAAGCCAAGGTCATGTAATCATTAGAGGTCCTAGTTCCAACCAGTCCAGTAAACCAAAGCAAGTGGCATCCAAGAATGTCACCACCAAATCAACAGTTAATCCTGAAAAGAGCTATAATATTGTTGACCAATTACAGAGAACCCCAACTCAAATCTCAATCTTTGAACACTTGGAATTGTCCCCAAGACATAACTGTGTCCTTGAGGATGCCTTGCACACAGCAAATATTCCTACCAACATAGATTTCAACCAATTCCAAAGCATGGTCAATCATATTACTAGCCCACATTACCTCACTTTTTTAGAAGACAATGACAAAGCTCTGAGCCATCCACATAATCTCCCCCATCACACTGAAGTCGTCATCCACAAGACCTATGTCAGGTGTGTGTTGATAGATGGGGGTTTTGGGCTCAATATTTGTTCCCTAAGTCTGCTGAAAACATTGGGTTACTCAGAAGAGGTCATAGATGCCTGAAAGAAGATCACAATAAATGCCTATGATGAGGCAGAAAGGAGTTCTAAGGGGTTGGTTGTTCTTCCTGTTAGGATTATCCCCATTGAGAAAGACATTTTGTTTCAAATTATTGATGTTGGTCCTTTAGCATACAACATTTTACTTGGTAGGTCATGGATCCATGAGATGCAAGCAATGCCATCCACCTACCACCAATGTGTTAAGTTCCCCTATAATGGAGTAGAAATCTATATACCTAGGGATAGCACATTATCTATCAATTCCATTTCAGCAGGGACTCATGTTCCCTTCAACAGAGAAGCAGAGGATTTTAATGTGACTCTAGCACAGTGCAAAGATAAGTTCAAATCAATGGACCTTGGTATGGGGGGGTATCAGCTTGACTCCTTTGCAAAACTTCCAGTTTCACCCAGGTCCTAGGGAAAACCTTCTCAAGATATGAGACCCTCCTCTTCGATCATGACCTTGTTTGGCACATTTGTAGAGTCCTTAGTTCTTATCCAAGATGAAAAAGAAGAGGTAGCTATTAAGGAATGGATTTATAGAGAAGATAAGTACATTCACAATGAGAACTTCTCTCCCTCTCCTAAAGCATATGGAATAGGGTACACTTTTGTCAAAAATATGGGTTATCCAAGACATGGTCCTCTTAGTCACAGATTGGATGCTAGGGATGAACCTCTCGATCATGCTCTTTTCAGACGCAAGTCTAAGAAGACAGTTGGCCTAGGGTTTGAAAGTCATGAAAAGAAAACTACTCCTATCCCTAATGAGTCAAATAGTGAAGATGAGTTGAGATACACACCAAATTTGACAAATCAACAAGATAGTTGTGAAGATTGGGTCCCTTCCAACAATCTCCTTTGGGGAGATTCAGAAAATCCAACTGTCCATACAACCATTTCAAGCCTAGAGCAAGAAGAATCCACTGTTGGACATCCTGTCCAAGAACATCAATACACAAATGGTGCTCAAGAAGGTGTCAGCCTTGGTGATGTTAGAGCCTCCACGTCAAGACACCAAAAACATGCATGGTGTAAACATCCCAGTCAGGATTTAGATATAGAATCACATGAGTATGAATGGGAGTCTCTCTCTGACTCTTCCATAGTTGACATGGACATTGATGTTGTTCATACTTATAGTTCTCATCCCGAGGTAGCTAATGAGTCATGTGTAGGATTTACAGATTTGAATCCATGGGTCCCTTTAGTGGACGATTCTTCACTTGGTAGGATGAATCTTGATTTGGGTGACTTAGAGGGATACTTGATAGACTCTAACTCTTTAATCACCAGAGATAATGTCATTCATATCCACAATCTTGAACCTACCATTGACCTACCTCATGCTAATCCTCACCTCATTGATTAGTCCCAACATTATCAAGAGCTTGAGCTCTTAAAATTCCAGAATGACTATGAGATAACTTGTTACCTGAACATAATTGAACCAGTAGTCTCTTCCACCAGTGAACTGGCTACAAGCATGATAGAGCCAAACATCAAGTACCTCAGTCAAAAAATAAAAAGAAAAGAAAAAAAGAATTAGAGTTATGATGGTGAAAACCACTGTGTGGTGGTGTCAGAATCAAAAATAATAAAAATAAATGATGTATCCAAAGGTGAAAACCTCTTTGAGGTGCCTAAGGATGAGGTACTTGATCATCTCCCAAGTTAATTTCAAGATAGATCTTCAGTGCTTGTTGAGACAATGCAAGCAGTCAAATTGGGAATAGAAGAAGCTTCACAGATAGTGCACTTGGCTCAGTCCTTGTCACCTTTGGAAAGGGAATCATATACCAAGTTCTTACAGAGAAAGAAGATTAATTTTTCTTGGACTTACTTAGATATGCTAGGACTGGACACTAATCTCATTATGCATCACTTGTCCATAGCTCCAGGTGTGAAACCAGTCAAATAAAAATTGAGGAAAATGCATCCTCATATAGCTCTTTTAGTCAAAGTAAAATTAGAAAAAATCCTCAATGCAGGATTCATAAGAGCTATTGATTATGTTGAATGGATCTCAAATATTATACCAGTTTCAAAACATGACAAATCCATTCG
>BSBK01010822.1:300000-330000 GCA_027943335.1 Chamaecyparis obtusa
ATGAGGAAAGAAACCTACAACAAAGAAAATAATTCCAAAGATAGAAACTGTCACTTCCTAACTGTTGGAGCTACACACAACCAAATTTCAAGAAAAAACTAATTTATTAAAATAAAATAAAACTTCTCACAAAATTAATAATATTAAAACCAAACTTTAATAATAAAAAAATTCAAACCAAACTCAAACTATATATATTTTATCAAACTAATTTAATGGACTGTAAATGTGACAATGAGTAAAGTGAATTAGAACTATCTTAAATAAAATCAAACTAATCAAAATCATACATTTATTAAAATAAATTAGAACTATCTTGATCAAACAAAATCACACAACTATCATAGTTTTAAAATTACATCAAATAATTATATAGATAAAAAAACACAAATATTAATAATTAAAATAAATAAATATCACCATGCTTCACTAGGGAGTGGGCCCTTGCTCCATAGTTTGCAGGTGAGATGAAAGCCTTTTTACACTGTTATCTTCATCATGCAAAATAATATTGTATTCATTAATAATCTAATACAATTCTTTGTTACAAAATTCTATATGCTTCTCCCCTTGACATTGCCTTTATATAATGAAAGGGCATATAACAAATTCTAAACAATATTCTATTCACAAATATTGTTTTGTAGCATTATTTCTCCAATACTTTTCTCCACCAATGATTTATTTTTGTAGCCCTATTTAATAGCATTTTCTCCTTTTTTTCTAGCCCTATTTTGTAGCACATGATTCTATTCTCTTGCTACTTCTTTTGGAATTATTTGTCGCTTGTGAGTTGGAATAAAACAAGCCACAAATATAGGAATTTGTTGTGCCATAAAATTAGCCATTCTTTTGGCCTACGTACAACATAATGTTATTAGTTGCAGCAACAAATAATTTATACTGTTTTATATCATATGAGTACAAAAAAAAATTATTTGTTGTTACAACCAAATAGCTAATATTTAGCAAAACAAATAATTAATGGTTGGAATAATTTGTGCCAAGTATATTCACCGGATGTAGGAATTTTGTTTTCTCCTTCTCCATAGCCATGTTGTATATTGTTCTCCAAAAATGAAATAGTAATGCTTATTAGTAAATACAACCAATAATTAATTTTTATATTTTATGAAAAAACTATATTAAATACCACTTATATATATCTAATCATATGCAACATAAAATGTTAAAATAATAGGATTTGTAATGGAAATGGAATATAGGAATGGGTTTGAAGGTGCATGAAATAAGATGAAATATGGTATAAAAATGGAACATAATTAGCTCTCATCATCTATCATATGGAAAATTTACATCTATGCCCATTTAGAAACATGATTATACTCACTAGATCGCCATGGATAGGTATCCTGAGGATCTGATAGACATCCTCTAATGAGATTGTCACCTCTCCAGTTGGAAGATGAAAAGTGTTGTTCTCATTGTGCCATCTCTTGGCCAACACAGTCAACAACCCATGATTTGCCTGAATATCGGGCATATCTAACAAGTACCCAAATCCCATGTTGATCAAGTCATCTCTCCTGGGATCATCCAGATCCCTGATATAGCGTAGCCTGGTCACTCTCAGCACTTTGATAATTAGTGCTGGAAAAGCCTCGTGCTAGCCATAACCCCAAACTAGATGTCAAAACATATCATGATGGATGATTACAATCAGTACAAAGAATATCAAATGAAAAATTTGTCTAGACCCATGTCATATTGTTCAAATTAAAACCATGCGATACACTATTTTTTGATATAGTATCATGTGATACTTTCCTCAATAGTAGTGTGATAGTTCGCACATGATCGCACAATGTTTCATCCAGTATCATGTGATACTAGATTGAACATCTGTGCGATACTTTGTGGACCCGTGAACTATCGCACGATAAAGAGTATTAAAGGTGTACAATACTTTAAAACAATCATATGATATTTCACATAAGTGTAATTTGAAAACATTAAAAATGTGTTTTAAATGCCATTAATGACTCAAAAAGCTAGTTTTTCTAAAAACTTACCGGGGCACCATACTAAGGAGGCCGATTGTGCAATTGACCGCGCTTGAATCAATGTGTGTGGACTAGAATCACTACTTGCTGAACCATAATCTCTCTTTGAGCTCTCAAAGTTCTCAAAATCACAAAAGACAAATGAATTTGAAAATGACCTTTTTACCCCTTATATAGCATTTTGACTTTTTGACCAATTTTCAAAACATCTCAAAATTTTGTGAAAATTGCACCCTTGGATAATTTTGACGTCCTGGATCCATTTTTGGGATCAAAATCAAAATCTAAGTTCATCTTGATAGTCAAAATCATAATTCAAAATTTCCCCTTGTTCTATGCAGTTGGCTGACCATTTGAGGCCTGATCCTTCAATCTTCACTGGGGCATCTTCATTTTTTTTTCATCCCCATCTCTTTAAACCTTCTATTCTTTCATTCATTTTTCATTTGCTTCATCTCTCTGAGGTTTGACTTCATTTTTATCCTATATCTTTTTAAGTCAAACCCAGTCAAACTGGGGCATATCTTCACTGCTTGATGGTTATTATTTCATCTTCGATTATGATTCTAGTGATTTGATCAAATTTATCAATTTACTATTTCTCCTCTACCTAATTTTGATTTCAATTCCAAGGTGGCAATACCTATCAAACTTTAATCCTTGATTCAGCTTATCAATCGAACCTTGAGATTCTTATCTCTTACTTGAGACTTGACAATCACCTATTTACAAGGGTGTTGGCCTTGTCTTTTTTTCAAACATCTTATCTTTGTCCTGATGTGTTCTCATCTGTCGAACACACGTCTAGGTTATTTTGTGATCCCAAATCGATCTCACACTTCAACTTCATTCTTTGACTACATGTGATCCCAAATTGATCTCACATTAGTCAAAGAGGGGAAAATGTATACACCCTAAAATGGTCACTTAGAATTTGGGCCCCATTCTTCAATTTATCAAATGATGGAACCAATTTATCAAATTTCTAGATCAATATTTTCAAATCAAATCAATTTCCTTGATCAACTCCTATTTCTATCATTTATTCAATTATATTCTATGGGCTAACCATTTTATCCTAAGTCTTTATTTATTTAAAATGAATTCCCTCCCCTTTTATTAAATAAAAAGCCCCCACTTTTCTTCTTATCCTAAGTTGCACAAATAAAACATTATTCCTATTTTTTTTAAAAGGAGAAAAAGGCCTTTTTGTCTCATATGAGGCTCAAAAGTCAACACTTCTTTCTCATTGGAGGAGATTTGTGCACATAGATTGATCCCTCTTTCAAACTCCACCCTTGATCAAATCTTTTTCCTCTTAATCTCCATCATCCGTTGATTCTCACTTTCTATAAAAGAAGAGCTCTCTTCTCATTCTAGATCCAAATTCTTTCATACTAATCTTATGTTGTAGGATTTCTTGGTGATTTTGGACCTTTGGAGATCTTCTTGCATTCTAGCTTTCATTCTTGCATCATAGCTTCATGTTCATGCTTTCTTAGCTTAGATTTCCTTTCAAGTTCTAGCTTAGCTCACCTAGCTTAATTAGTAAGGCTTGTAATACTTTTATCTTCATAGAAAAGTTTCATTCTTGTATCTTCATTCTAGTATTGCATTGCATTGCATTTCCATCTTGATTCTTGAAGATATTGTCATTCTTACCCTTGTCTCTTTGAATCTCCCATTGTGTGGTTTACTAGCAAGGTTATAGGTTTAATAGCTCTAGCTGAGAGCATTCTTAATATTCTTGTGACTCCATGCCTAGGGAGCTCTAGGTCACTTTCTCAAGGTTTCCAATCCATGGATTCTCTTGGAAGTAGTGACTTAGAGAAGTGCACAATTTGCGTGTGCACCCTGTAGATGATTTTTGCTGATGGCACACTGTAGATATTCAGAATCATCTTTGACGAACTGGTTGCTCGCACTTTGAATCACTCAAAGAAATCTCAATTTTCTAGGTGAAATGAAATGAATGGAAACTTTTCACTTTATAGATTTTGAAAAGTGAAATTAGGGCCTCATAAATGCTCTGTACAGAATTTGTAAGTGGAATACAACTATTTTGGAAAACTCATGCTAACCTCGGCTAACACAAGCTTGGTCAAAATAACCATTACGACACAACTCGGTACCTATAGCATCTCAGTCATAAAAGGTGCTTGGCATACACTGATAGCTCGGTCAGAATATTGTCACTCGGCATCAAAAAATAAATTTTTCTATTTCACTCAGATATGTCCTAATGCATCTTTAAATATGTAGATTGGACTTCTACTCAATCTTTATGTTAGGAACTGATGTGAAATAAATCTTTGTAAAATTTAGTTCCAAACATACCTTCTATGCATAGTTAGAAGAAGTGTGATCACCTAATCCATTAGATTGGGTGACCTTAGATGTGCTAGCTTCACTAGTGCTTCCTTCTTTCTTCTTCCATGTCTTGTCCATTTGATTTTTCAATTTCTCATAGATATCTTCATTCTAACTCTGATAATTTCTCGGTATAGGTGATCTATAGTCTTTCTTAATATTACCTATCTTATTACATTTGTAACATGCCATGCTTCCAGTCATCCAACTTTTGGATCTCCTTCTAAAATGAGTCTTCATGTAATTTGCTCCAATGTGTCCATATTTTCCACAATAATGACAACTGTACCATGTGTTGTAATCCCAATTGTATGAGTTGTTCTTCACATGTGACTTAGTCTGTTCATTTGGTGACCATCTTGGTTTAGACCTGCATTCAAATTTTCTATGCCTAGACTTCTGATAGTTGAAACAATTGCCTTGAAACTTAGGAGAAGTAGGTGGGTTACTAACCTTAGACCTACATTCATGTGCCTGATGTCCATGTTTCTTATAGTTAAAGTAATGTCCATTGAACTTTGGTTTTGATTCAAAATTACCATGCTTAGTTCTACATATGTTGGTTGTATGTCCTGACTTTCCACAGTGATGGCATGTGGGCTTGTTGTTCTTTGGTTTTGCATTCTTCTATTCTCCATTCTTTGATGATTCTCCTTCTTCAGTAGATGAAGCATGTTCATTTAGTCCAAGTCCAGATCTATCATCAGATCTTCTAGGTGACCTTAATAATTCTTCAAAATATTTTTTAGCTTCATTAGGTTTGTTCATCCTTTCATTGATTTCCTTTTTCAGTTCTAAGTTCATTCCTTAATTGATCATTCTCAAACCTCAGTTGGTTGATTTCCATATCTTTCCTGTCCAACTCTTGATTAACCACTAGTAGTTGATTTACCATGTCTAGTTGATTATTAGTCAACCTTTGCATGTCACTTGTCCTTTCATCCAATCTCATAGCAATTTGTCTTTTGTCTTCTTCAGCCATTGTCTTATCATCTTCATCTTCCTTTTTCTGTTCAACTACTTCACAAAGTCTGATAGATTGAATCTCTTATTCTCTCTTTAGATTCCTGAAGTCATCATTCAGTATGGTATTCTTCTCTAGTAGCTCTTTTATGGCTTTGTCACTTTCTATAGAGTTTCCATTATCAAATAATCCAGTGGTGTCTTCTTCTTGATACTGTGATTCATTTTGCTGAATAGCAATTTCTCTCCTTTTGCTCAAGGATTTCTTCAATTCACTTCTGGCTGCTTCCAGTTGTTGTAATGCCAGTTGTACATCAATTTTCTAATTCTCTATGACCTTTCCTAGCTTATAGACTTCCATCTCAAGATGTTTTTCTTCAAATGGTTAGACTTTCTATGAGAAACCTTCCATCTTTGATACCAATTGTTGGAAATATAATTGGGAAATGTGATACTAAGAGGGGGAGGTGAATCAGATATCACCTACTAAACCATTCTCATATAAATAAAAAAATTACATAACATTAACAATACTTGATCATAATCAAATAACTAACATTCTAAACATCATCCATGAAAGCATTCATAACACAAAGATTTTGGTTACCCAGAAACCCTTGAAAGGTAAAACTGGGGTGGGGATGACACCCACAAATCTTCACTACTGCAGTACTAAATTTACTTGTTAAGGCTTACAAAATTGGATCAAAACTTGATCTACCCTATGAGGATTCTACCCTATTAAAAGCTAAAAGACTTATACAGTCTACCTTGTAAAAGGATTTGAAACTTACAATAAAGTAAGCTCTCGGTTAAGAGATTAAAAAAATTATGTTAGGACTACTCGGTTAAGAGATTTACCTTGATACACTAGATAGAATGTCTCAGTACCTAATCTTTCAGTTTGCACTATATGCAGATAATAGATCTTCTCTTTACTATATGATGTCGATCTCATCTATAAGATTTATCTCTTTTCTGTGCTTTTACTGCTTAGCTCGGTCACTGGACTCTGCCTAAATACTTCTCTTCACTGAATCATACCTATCTGCTTATTTCCTTCACATTCACTATCCCTTGATACTATGTTTTAGGGTTTAGATCTTGACCTTATATAATCAACAAAATATCTTACTGATTCAAGATCTACGGTTTAGATTAATTCCTTTTTCCGCTTAAGTCTTACTAATTTCTAATTGGCTCTAGGTATTGCATAGGGATCAATGATTTCTAAGTAGATGTGTAATTACCTCTATAATTATCTCTACAAACAAAATACAAAACATGAATGTCGGCTAAAACTATTTACCTCGATCACTGTGCCAAAACAAACTCTTATGTCATTCTCTGGCTAACTCAGAAAATGCAATTTTAGATACTCGGCATTCATTGTACTTGGCATATGTTGATAATTCTAGTGCTTGATAATTGTTTCATATAGGACTCGACAAAACTAGACTCAATATACTACAAAAATACATAGTGACCATAAGTTTACTCGGCAGTAATATTGCTCGGTAAGTAAACATTACATAGCTCGGCCTTTACATAATGACTCGGTTGCAATGATGACCGACCATCATTGCCTAGATAAATGACTAAGTGTGGGTCACTAATAGTCAACAAATCTATAGAGATCTACATTTAATTCATTCTCAAGAGATGATTTCTTGTGAAGAACTACTCATGAAATATGGGTCAATGAGTTTCACTCCAAAAACAACAAACTTGAGTCATAATCGAAATATCACAATTTGACTTATTATAGAAAATATGTCCTACTTAGCGATTAGTGAGCTTAAAGGGATTTCTAATGAATGGTTCATAAGGCACAATTATTTTTGAATTTTTCGCAAATGGAGTTTCAAGAAGAGGGGGCTTAATCATGGAGAGAAATCTATAGTTAAACATGCTTGAGCTGGGGTAGCACTGAGATGGTTTACCTCTCTAGAAGTCTTAGTGCTTCACCTCAGTGAGAATTGCCTAGATGTAATGAGTGAAAATTGTTTCATTCATTCTCATCAGGGATAGGTTCTTGTTAACCACTACTCATGAAGTAATGGTCAATGAGTTTGACTAAAGAAAACAACATAGTTCAATCTTGATAGAAAAATCACAAGTTGACTTGCTATGGAAAATATTTCATACTTATCAATTCATGAGATTAGTGGGATTTTTAATGAATGGTTCATAAGGAACAACACTTGATTAGGGTTTTGCAGATGGGGTTGCAAGAAGGGTGGGATTAACCATGTAGAGTTCTCTTTAGTTAAGTGCACTTGAGCTAGAGTAGTACTGGGATGGGTGACCTCCCAGGAAGTCTCGGTGCTACAGCTCTATAAGCATTACCTAGATTAAATGAGTGCTAAGTTTTTCATTAATTCTCATGAGATATGGGTTCTTACGAAGCACAACTCATGAAATATGGATCAATGAGTATGAGTTAAAAAACTACACAATTAAATCCTAATAGAAATATCACAATTTGACTTACTATGGAAAATATGTCCTACTTAATAATTTATGAGCTTAAGGGGATTTATAATGAATGTTTCATAAGGAAAAATGATTTCTAAAGGTTTTTCAAATGTGGTTTCAAGAATAATGGGTTTAACCATGGAGAGAACTATGTAGTTAAGCACTCTTTAGCTAGGGTATTACTAAGATGGGTGATCTCCCGAGAAGCCACAATGCTTCACCTTTGTGAGCATCACCTAGATGAAATGAGTTCTAAGTGTTTCATTAATTATCATGAGAGATGGGTTCTTGTGAACCACTCATGAAGTATGGGTTAATGAGTTTGATTCAAAAAACTACACAGTTGGATCCTGATAGTAATATCACAATTTTACTTGTTCAGGAAAATATCTCCTACTTATCAATTAATGAGATTAAGGGGATTTCTAATGAATGGTTCATAAGGAATAATAGTTTTTAAAGGTTTCACAAATGGGCTTGTAATTAAAGTGGGTTTAACCATAGAGATAACTTCATAGTCAAGCACAATTGTGTTGGAGTAGTACTAGGATGGTTGACCTCCCTAGAAGTCCCAGTGCTTCACCTATGTGAGCATCACCTAGATGCAATGAGTAATAAATTTTTCATTCATTCTCATTAGAGATTGGGGTTTCATCAACTACTACTCGTGAAATATGGGTTAGCAACTTTGACAAAAATAACTACACAGTTGAATCTTGATAGCAATATCATAATTTGACTTGCTATGGAAAATATCTCCTACTTATCTACTAATGAGATTAAGGGGATATCTAATAAATTATTCATCAGAAACAACACTTTCTAAAGGTTTTTCAAATGCATTTGCAATAAGAATGAGATTAACAAGGATAAAAATCCGTAGTTAACCACACTCTAGATGGAGTAGTATTGGGATTGGTGGCCTCCTAGGAAGTCTTGATGCTTCACCTATTTGAGAATTGCTTTGATGAAATGAGTGCTAATTTTTCCATTAATTCTAATGAGATATGGGTTATTGTGAAATACTACTCATGAAATATGGTTCAATGAGTTCAAGTGAAGAAACTACATAGTTGAATCTTGATAGCAATATCACAATTTGACTTATTGTAGAAAATATCTCCTACTTATCAATTGATGGGCTTAAGAGGGTATATAATGAAGGATCATACGAAAAAAAACTTGTTGAAGTTTTTTAAAATGGGGTTGCAAGAAGAGTGGCCTTAACCATGGAGAGAACTTTGTAGTTAAGAGCAATCGAGATAGAGTAGTATTGGGATGGGTGACCTCCCAAGAAGTTCTAGTGCTTCACCTCTATGAGGATTGCCTAGATGCAATGAGTGCTACATATTTCATTAAAGTTAATGAGAGATGGGTTATTCTAAACCATAACTCATTAATTATAGATCAATTAGTTTGACTAAACAAACTACACATTTGAATCCTAATAGAAATATCACAATTTTACTTGTTGTGGAAAATATATATTACTTATCAATTGATGAGCTTAAGGGGATTTATAATGAATTTTTCATAAGGAAAGACACTTTCTTAAGGTTTTTCAAATGGGGTTTCATGTAGAGTGCTCTTAACCATGGAAAGAACTCTGTAGTTAAGTGCACTCAAGCTAGACTAGTACTGGCATGGGTGACCTCCGGGGAAGTCCCTATGCTTCACCTCTATGAGTATCACCTAGATGTAATGAGTGATAAGTATTTCATTCATTCCCATAAGATATGGGTTCTGGTGAACCACTACTCATGAAATATGGGTCAATGAGTTTGACTCAAAAAACTATGAAGTTGAATCCTAATAGAAATATCACAATATTGTTGGAAATTTAGTTGGGAAATGAGATACTAAGAGGGGGGGTGAATAAGATATCACCTATTAATCCATTTTTGCATTACTAAAAATTTGCATAGCTTAAACAGAAACTATATCAATGTAATGAAGCTAATATACTAAACAACATTCAAGAAAGTACTCATAACACAATAACTTTCGTTACCCAGAAACCCTTGAAAGGTACAACTGGGGTGGGGATGACACCCACAAATCTTCACTACTGCAGTATAAAGTTTGTCTATTAGGGCTACAAATTTTGATCACAAAATATGATCTACCCTATGAGGGGTCTACCCTGTTAAGAGCTAAAAGACTTATACAGTCTACCTTGCAAAAGGATTTAGAACTTACAACGAAGTAATCACTTGGTTAAGAGATTACAATAGGTCTGTTAAAACCACTTTATTAAGAGATTTACCCTGATAAACTTGTTAGAATGTCTCAGTACCTTATCCTTCAGTCTACATTGTATGCTGATTATAGATCTTCTCCTTCTAGTATTGATTTTGTTAGCACATGCAAAAAATTTCATGGCTTCATTGTCTTTCCCCTGGTCTATGTGTCATTTTCATGTCTCCAGTTAAGCCCTAAGCAGAATTTTTGAAAAACTAGTCGTTACATTTTAAACCCTTTGTTTTAACCCTGTCCTTCTTACAATTTTAGGTTACTTTATCAGGTCACTTAAAAGCCCTAATTTTCATGTGCGCATTTATTTCTCATCTTGTCGCTTGTTCACGTGTTGCCTGGCAGTCATTTCTTAACTTTCTATGAACTAGTGATTACCTGTGGTCACGTATTCCCATGTTCCTAGTGGCTTATCTCTTAACTATTTGCAACTTGGCATGGCGGTTTCCTTTTCTTTGGTCACTTGTTCACATAGTTTTCTAGGCCTAGTCTTCTGACAACATCTCCATCCGATGGTTAGCGTAAGTTCTTAAGGGATGTGTCAGAGGCTTGAGATCTTGCACTGGTCGTTGATCTTTCCTGATGACGTAGCTTTTCTTTTCAAGCGGGTCCACTTGCCAGGTATGCTAACTTGGTAGTATCTCATTGGTCCATGTGAGTATGAGGTGGAATCCTATCAGTGGGACAGGTCTTCTTGGCATTCAAGTAGTTTAAAGTCTGATTTAATCTTGTGGCTATCGTTATACCATTGATATAACATGCTCGACCTTTAATGCAGTGGTATAGCGACAGCCATTGATTATCATAAGGAAGGTAGGTGGGTCCATTGACACGTATGCACAGTTGGCACTATTTGATTCATCCATGTATTTTCACAGTGGCTTGTTGTCAGTGGGACCTGAGATTTCAGATGTGCCAATGGGCCTTGATCCTGTCAAAGGATCGACGAACGATGTATCATCTCATCGAGTGTGTCAGACACTTAAGATCTTGCGACAGCTATTGATTTTGTATCCTATCAGAGGGTTGTCAGGGCAGGGAGGAGATTCTCAATCTGATGGTGGGCATCAAATCTGATAGAATCTTGGAAGTCTTTGCGAACTTTAGACGGTCATCGATCCTCCTTATGTGGGCCCGGTCAAAGTTTCTCAATCTTTTGGTGGTTCAGATAAGTGTTTAGTGGTCTAATAAATTTTCAAAGGCCTCGCTCATTCGCACAATAGTGGAGGTTCTTTAATTGTTTTAGTAGTTCAATGAACAAGTGTTCGTGGAATCACTAAACTTTCTGGCAAATGGATAAAATGTTTCACAAACTGGTGGTGTCCTTTGTTGCTAGTTCACTAGATGTGGGGCCGAGGTTAGTGTTTTCCTGCAGTCGCCAATTCACAAGGTTAAAGGTGGGTTAAGATTTTCATTCCACAAATAGGATATGCTTTGTCGCGTGGTCACTACAAGGTAAACCCTAGGTGGCAGTTGAGTTAAGATTTAAGAGATCACGAAACATGAAGATCTAACGGCCATGACTTGAAGTTGGTTCAGATTTGAATGTCGACCGTTGATTTGCTGCAAGCGCCATGGAACTGAACGTTATTATTCAAATTCAAATTTTTGGAGGGTTTCCAGTGACATGAAGGACCAAAATTCAATGCAGAGGTGACTGGAGCTAGTGGTAAATGATTAGTTTGTTGTTGCAGTGTGGTCTAGGGTCTACTGTGTTCATTTGCAGGGTCTGTACTATGTGGTTTTGTGCTCGAGGCATGTTGGAGGGTTGACATTTTGAGCATTTTTGTGGTTCTCAATACCTTCAGAGAGAATTTATCATGATTGAGGATCATTCCAGGATTTTCTTTCTCCTGGTTGCCTGGGTTTCCACCCCTGTAATAACTTTGTGACCATTTCCAGTGGGTTTGGTGGTTGAAACTCTAACCCTAAGTCATCCGTAGCTTGTTGCATTCTCTTTGAGGATTCCAAGATGACTAGGGAGTATAACTAGTAGAAATTTTGATTTTGTGTGGGTTCCAAAACTTTCCTTTGGTCCCAGGCTGGTTGTTCATGGTGTTTTACTGATAGAGGAGCTGGATTTCATATCTTTTCCTATACTTGTGTTGTTCTAATTGTGTATTGATTCTTAATATATTAATGAGAATGATATTGAGTTCCAATCTTGCATTTGTGTATGTCTTCTTGTTTCGGTTCTAAACTTATATATGTTAGTGTCACAAAGTGTATTAGCATATGGTGAACAAAGATTATTGTGAAGTCATCTCTGAGTTCCTAACAAAGTTAGGATTAAAGTCTTTTAGGTGGGTTTAGTGAGTTTATAGCCAAGTAAGAATCTGATGTCCTTGTGTTTGAGGGAGAGGGGTAATAGGAAAAGCCCTTATCCTGGATTCAATTATGTTTGAGTTAAGGTATTTAGTTGATGTATGTAATTGGGTGACTCTTTGCCCTAGGTTAAGGCACTGGTCCATCCTCTGGAAGCATTTCATTGTTGTCAACCACACACACAAACATTCAAATGATAAAATCTTAAAGCAATTAGTAAAGAGTATATAGTTGTATATCATTTAGTGATTCCTTTCAAGAAGTGAATCAAGGGTACACCCACCTGAGCATTGAGGCTCAAAGTGTAGGAGGATCTCTCTTGATCCTTGTTAATTGGCCCACTTCCTTGTAGACTTTGGAGTGGTGATAGAATCAAAGTTATATTAAAGTTATCCATCAAAGTATAAATCTACAAGTTGAAGATCAAAGGGAACTCCCAACAAAATGGTGACTCTGTTGGGGAGAACAACAATGAAGAAACATATCTATTAGGATTTCTGGTTAGGCTACATTGTAAGGTCAAAATGTTTTGTTGACCAGATAGATATAAAGGTTGTAACTGTACTCTTGTTTTCCTATTGTATTCAGTTAAAAGGATTTCCCATCTAGGTGGGTGGCAACTCAAAAGGTTAATGCCAGTGCTATAAGCTATAAATCATGGATAAAAGGAGGAATACTAGGTCCTTTGTCAGAAAGAATCTGGAGGTCACTCTGGAGCAATTGCCTAGATAGGAGAAGAAGAGTTGGATTAGAAGGAATGATGAATCTACTAGTGCTCCCATTAGAGAACAAAGAAATACTAGAGGTAGAGCACCACATGTTTCCTCAAGTGAGGAAGGTTCACAGGACATAGTTTCTAGATCAGATGGTGGTTGCTCTAAGGATAGATTCTATGATACCCCAGAGGCTGTATTTCAAGACAAGGGTTTTTTGCCTATAGGTCAAGATGAACAAGCTAGAGAGATGGGTTTGGATATTGATTTAGATCTTAATGAAGATAATTTCAGAAGAGAACCCATGAGACCTAGGCAAGTGCACTTCCCATATCAAAATCTTTCTGATATGGATGTGTCATCAGGTTCTGATGACATTATGGTAGATCTTGATGATTTAAATGTACTAAGGTTACAATTGGCAAAGTAGGATGCCATACCTAAGAGGTTACAAAAGGAGAGAGAGGCTGAAAAGGTAAATGCTCTAATAGAAAGACAGTCTCTCCTGAGAAAAATTAATGAAATGAAGGAGAGAAACAAGATGCTTGCTTCTGCTCCTAGGACTTTGCAACATGATGTCTTTGGTGATCTTGAAGCCTTGAGGAGTGAGCAAGAGCGTTTACTGCAAGATCAAGAATTTGATAGGGAGGGCCCTGTGGTTAGACAAGTGCAAAGTTATGTTCCTTTGCCTAAAGCTAAAGATGGAAATGAGATCACTAGGCCTGTTGTTGCCATTGGTGAGAAATGAAAGCAGAAGATGGTGGGACATCAAACAAGTAAATCATTGACAATACTAGGGGTCCCACCACCCATTTCAAATAAGGACACATAGATAGAAAGAAGAAGAAAAGAAGATGAGGACCTTGCAAGAGAACTTGAGAAAGCTGAAATTGAAGCTTCCATTGCAGAAAAGAGAAGAAAGATCTAGTTCTTGAAGGCTTCATTAGCTAATGCTCTTGGTCCATCTACTACTAAACTAGGTATGCCATCTATGACTACTATTGTTCCACTTAGTAATGCTACTAGTTTATTTCCTTCTTCATCTGCTAGGATAGGTGCTGATCTTAGGCAGCAGTCAAATGCATAAGTAGATAGAAATGTAAATGCTAATGTTGATCCTAGGGTTAACACTAGTTCAAGTTTTCAAAGAAGATCTATGCAATTAGAAGGCTATAGGCAAATTAGTTTTGATGGGAGTCCTGGTTACCCGAATGCTTTTCCAAATGATATAAGAGATAAGGTACCTAAGTTTGCTGGTAATAATGCTATTAGTTGTGAGGAGCATCTTAGGTTATTTGTCGATATGATTAATGATTATGAGGTAGAGCATGAGGATGTAGTCGTGAAATTATTTATTCAATCTCTAATGGAGGATGCTAGAGATTGGTTTAAGAGACTTCCTGATAAGTGTATTGATACTTGGGATTCCTTGGAGAGATGTTTTAAAGAGCAGTATGGTGATAGACCTAATGCTAGTTTCATGTTGAATGAATTCAATACCATAAGGAAAAATTAGAATGAGACTGTAGCTGAATTCAACATGAGATTTCAGAAGGGTATGCATAAGTTGTTCCAAGTTATCTGGTTAGATGACAATGTTTGTCTAACCACATACTTCAATGCATTTGATGCAAAGATGGGATATTTGTTGAGGGACAAAGAACCAAGAACTCTTAGGGATGCTTTTAGGATTTCTATCAACATTAAGCATAATATGAAAATATTAGGGAAATTGCGTGGAAAGAGAGATGACCCTAAGTTGTTTGAGGATAGAAAATACAAAAATGAAAATGATAAGAATGTTGGAGCTAGGAGGCAAGAAGAAGATAAATTGGATAAGGTGCTCAATGCATTGAAGGATTTGAAGGCACCTGCAAATAGGAACATCGGTGCTCCTACCAATGAAAGGCCTTAGTTCAACAACAATTTCAATAAGTAGAATAGACTGTAGAACTACCCCTGCAACACCCAATGGAAGGATGGCAAGCCTATTGTCCCTGCTGCAAGAAATAACAATGACAGAAGTGTCCCTGACCCTCTACAAAAAGCTTCAATAAATGTCATGGAGGACGTACCTTGGTGTGTTGCATGCCAGTCCCCTCATTCTGTAGAGCATTGTGTGGTTGCACATTCTATGGCTGCAAATCAGGATTGTGGCAATGAGGAGACAGATCAAGAAGAAGATCAAGATGATGTTGGATGCAAAATGGCTTCTTCATATCTAGGATATGAAGAAGATTCTAATTTTGATGAAGAGGTAGATGTAAATGTGAAGAGACATAATCAGGCCCTTTTTCATCAAGAGGTTTTTTCTGATAGTGAAGACATTGATAGGAAGACATGTAACATGAACTCTTCTTCTAAGCCATTAAATTTGAGAAGACCTTCTAGAGAAGAGATGGATAGGATTATTGTAGAAATGATCACCCAAGTGCAAACTAGGGGCATGGTGGCAAGGAATGCAAATGAGAAAGTTGTAGGAATGTTCATAAAGAGTACCAACTCTGGAGAGACTAATGAGAACAAATCAAAAGGTGATCACATGGTAAAATTCAAGAATTTAAAAGGTAAGAATTGTGAGCCTAAGGGAGTTGGAATTGAAAAGATGTCTAGTGAGATTGAGAAGCCAGTTAACACAATGGCTAAGATTGAAAAAAAGAGGGTGGCCAATACACCTAATATATCAGATAAGAAAAAGGATATTAAGGTAGTGCAGATTGAGATTCCTTCTTCTGCTCCTATTGATATGTTATCTGTATTGTCCCAAATTATAGTTAAGGTTCCATTGTAAGAATTGTTGAGGATCCCTAAACACAAAGATAGAGCTATTGCATGGGTAGATAATGTTCATAACAATGATGTTGCATGCAATGGATCTCAGGATAAAGCTTTGAAAGGTGTTGCTACTCAGGGAATTGTGTCTCAAATTCTTCCAATATATTTGGATAGTTTTGTCACTGCCAGCCTTGAAAATATCCATCCTTTCTTTTTAAGTGTTCTTGTGAATGGAATGAAACTAGGAAATTGTATGATTGATAGTGGTGCCTCTAATACTATTATGCCTTTCAAAATCATGGAGAAGTTGGGCCTTAAAGTTGATATAGTGCAAGGCAAATGTTGTGCAATGGATCAGAGGGAGGTACCAATTATTGGGACTATCAATGTAATGCCATATAGGCTGGCAGCATATCTAGAAAAAGAGTTGACAATGAGTGTTTTGGTAGTGGACATCCCTCCTCACTATGGGATGTTGCTATCTAGAAGATGGAGTGTTGCCATGGGTGGAAGTTTACAGTGTGATCTGTCCTATGCCACTTTCAAGATTGATGATCAGTTTGTCAAGATAGAACGAGAGCCAAGGGTATACCACATGATTGAGAGAAATATTGATAATGAAACTACATGTTTTGTGGATACTGATATTAATGCTTTTAGGGCAGAAATCCCTGTATTTGAAAATGAGCCTACTTTGTCACCTATCTCTGTTGAGGTAAGTGCTAATTCTGTGAAGGGTGATTTGTGGGTAATGTACTTTGATGGTGCAAATTGCAAGGATGGAGCAGGAGCAAGTATCTTACTTATCTCTCCTGATGGAAACACCTACAAATTTTCTTTCACATTAAATTTCTTTTGTACCAACAATATAGTAGAATATGAGGCTTTGTTGTTAGGATTGAGGTTGGCACAAAAACATGGTATTAAGTGCTTAAGTTTTGTTGGTGATTCTGAGTTGGTGGTGTCCCAAGTCAGATCAGTATATGCTTCCAAGAACAAAAGGCTAAAACAATATAGGAATGCAGTTTGGGATTTGATTGAACATTTTGATGCCTTCAATATTGAGTGGAAGGATAGGAGTAATAATAAGATGGCTGACTTGTTAGCCAATATTGCAATCAATCCCAATGATATTACATTTTCTGGTATCTCTAATGTTGAAATTCAAGCTAGGCCTAGCATACCAGACAATATTGAAAATTGGCAAGTTTTTGATGATGATAATGATATCTTGAAGTTTATGAGTTGTGAGGATTAGTATCATGGTCAGGAATTTGATTATTTAGCCTTGGTGGAGTCTATAGAAGGAAAAGAGGTTGTCTTTGGCAATGAGGTCATTCAACTTAGAACTAACAAGGTGCCCAAGGGACTTGTTGTTTTGGAGACTGTCTTTGATAACCAGGATAGAGTTCAAAAGAATATCAAAAGAGAAGATCATGCTAATCTAGAGGAGATAAATCTTGGAACACGTGAAGCACCCAAGAGGGTATACATTGGTAGAGATATATCTCAAAAGGTAAAGAAATCTTTGATTGAATTATTGAGAAAATTCAGGCATGTTTTTACATGGTCATATGATGACCTAAAAGTTTATAAAGAAGATTTGTTTCAGCATATTATTCCATTAAAAGAAGATGTTGAACCTTTCCAGAAAAAGCAAAGGCCTATTAATCCCGCTTTGGCACCCAAAATGCAAGAAGAGTTAATCAAGCTAAGAGATGCTAGAATTATCAAGCCTATAAGGCACTCTTCTTAGGTTTCAAACCTTGTTCCTGTGAGAAAGAAAAATAGTGACATTAGGCTTTGTGTGGACTTCAAGAATTTGAACATCAGCTTATTAAAAGATAATTATTATCTGCCCAATATGGAAGCTATGTTGCAGAGAGTAACTAGATCAGAATTGATGTCTATGATGGGTGGTTTCTCTGGTTACAATTAGGTAATTGTCAAGGAATCAGAGCAATTCAAGACAGCTTTCACAACACCTTGGGGGACATATGTTTATGTGAGAATGCCTTTTGGCCTCACAAATGCTGGTGCTACTTTTCAGAGGGCAATGGATGTTGCCTTCTCAGATTTCATAAATGATTTCCTTGTTGTATATCAAGATGATTTAACTGTCTATTCCAAGAAGGAAGAGGATCATTGTATTCATTTAGAAAAAATATTTGTGAGGGCCTTGGAATTTGGCATTTCATTAAACCCAAGGAAATGTTCTTTTGGTGTCACGGAAGGTAAGTTGCTTGGCCATTTGGTTGGCAAGCAAGGAGTAAGAATTGACCCTGAAAGGGTAGCAACCATTGATAAAATTTAGAGACCAAAGAATGTTAAAGGAATCTAGTCCTTCTTTGGTCAAGTCAATTTCTTAAGGAGGTTTGTGACAAATTTTGCAGAGGTTACTAGACCTATTTCTAAGATGTTGAAGAAGGGATCTGCAACCAATTGAGAGGGTGAGCCTGATGAGGCTTTCAAAAATATCAAGCAGGCTATCAAAGATGCACCAATGCTTAAGGCACCTAATTATAATGTCCCAATGCATATCTTTTCCTTTGCATCTTTTCACACTATTGCTACAGTTTTGTTACAAAAGAATAAGGATGGTTTTGAGTAGCCTATTGCATTTTTCAATAAATCTTTGCAGGCTATAGAATTGAAGTATGACATAAATGAAAAACAAGCATATGCACTTGTGAAGGCAATCAAGGCTTTTAGGTGTTACTTGATGGGGGTAGTTGTGATTGCTTTTGTGCCAAGTGCAGCTGTGAAGGATATTTTCTCATAGCAGGAGGTGTCTGGAAGAAGATGCAGATGGATCAATAGGATCCAAGAATTCAATGTTGATGTCTAGATTACTAAATTGGTTAGAGGACAAGGATTGGAAAAACTGATGGCTCAATCCAATCTTGATGCAAATCAGGTAAATCATTCTGAAATTGATTATACATGTGATATGGATGATTGTATTTGGTATCAAGATATCATCTATTACTTGAGAAACATAAAATGTCTAGATAATATGAATGATAATAAGAAGAGGACATTGAAATTATAGGCCATCAAGTATGTAATTGTGAAATGTAAATTGTATAGAAAAAATTTGGATTACATACTTTTGAAATGTGTAGATGAAGATCAAGCTGAAGTAATGTTGAAGGAAATGCATGAGGGAGTTTGTGGTGGGAATTATATGGGTAAAACAACTGCTCATAAAATCTTGAGAGCAGGATTCTGGTGGCCCACAATCTTCAAGGATGTAGAACAGTTGGTGAGGAGGTGTGATGCTTGTCAAAGGTTCTCTGGTAAGCTTAAATTTTTAGGTAATGTACCATTAAAACTAGTAGAAGTTCAGGCTCCTTTCCAACAATGGGGAATTGATTTCATAGGGGAGATACCAAACAAGTCTAGTGGAGGACACTCATGGATCTTAGTTGCCACTGATTACTTTACAAAGTGGGTAGAGGCTATACCTACAAGAAATGCAACTAGTAAGGTGGTAATTAATTTCCTGATGAATAATATTGTTACAAGGTTTGGTTTCCCTAAGAGGATAGTTAGTGATAATGCAATGTGCTTCAGGTCTATTGAATATAAGAACTTTTACAAAGGTTTAGGAATTCAGATTTCTAATTCCTCACCTTATCATCCATAAGAAAATGGTTAGGCAGAATCTACTAATAAGAGTTTGATTAAGATCTTAAAGAAGATTCTTAAAAAGAATAAGAGAGCATGGAATTCAAAGCTGCCATTAGCCCTATGGGCTGATAGGGTAACTGTGAAGAGGGCAATTGGTTGTGCACCATTTGACCTAGTATATGGAATACATGCAAGAATGCCTCAGAATAACTTATTGGAAATGTATAAATTTGTTCAGTTATATGATGATGACGTAGATGATGAGATGCAATTGAGAATTGAGTACCTCATTAGGTTAGATGAGACTAGAAGAGAGTCATTTGCAAGAAATGCCAAATTGCAGTTGCAGGTTAAGAATTTGTATGATAAGAAAACTATTGACAGGAAGTTTGAGCTTAGTGATTTGGCATTAGTTTGGAATGCGAGACTGGAGGATAAAGGAAAGCATGGAAAATTTGATCCCATCTGGCTAGGGCCATATCTAATTCATGAAAAATGGGGAAAAGATTCATATATGGTCAAGGAATTAAATGGTGATGTTCAAGAATTGCTAGTTCATGGACAATTCTTGAAGAACTACTTGAATTGAAGGTATTTTGTTTTCCATGAATAGTAGTTAGGTTTGTATACTTTGTAAATTCTATAAATAGCTACTTGCCCCTACCCTATTTTTTCCTGGTCTATCAGTTTTTGGTCCTGTTGCCTGTTCTGCCTTGCTTGTTCCCTGTTGTCTGCAAATTTTTAATGTGGGATGGTCTACTTTAAACCAATGATTCTAAGTCCTTGCTATGCCTGTAGGAGGCATACATCCCTAGATAGAGCCACTATTTGCACGTGCAAAAAAATTCATGGCTTCATTGTCTTTTCCCTGGTCTCTGTGTCATTTTCATGTCTCTAGTTAAGCCCTAAGCAAAATTTTCAAAAAACTAGCCGTTACATTTTAAACCCTTTGTTTTAACCCTAGCCTTGTTATAATTTCATGTTACTTTATCAGGTCACTTAAAATTCCTAATTTGCATGTGCGCATTTCTTTCTTAGCTTGTCGCTTGTTCGCATGTTGCCTGGCGGTCATTTCTTAACTTTCTGCGAACTAGCGATTACTTGTGGTTGCATATTCCCATGTTCCTAGTGGCTTATCTCTTAATTGTTTGTGACTGGGCATGGTGGTTTCCTTTTCTTTATTTTCTTATTCACATAGTTTTATGGGCCCAGTCTTCTGACAACATCTCCATTCGACGGTTAGCGTAAGTTCTTAAGGGATGTGTCAGAGGCTTGAGATCTTGCACTGGTCGTTGATCTTTCCTGATGACATAGCTTTTCTTTTCAAGCAGGTCCACTTGCTAGGTATGCTGACTTGGTAGTATCTCATTGGTCCATGGGAGTATGAGGTGGAATCCTATCAGTGGGACTGGTCTTCTTGGCATTCAGGAGGTTTAAAGTCTGATTTAATCTTGTGGCTATCATTATAACATTGATATAACATGCTCGACCTTTAATGTAGTGGTATAGTGACAGCCATTGATTCTCATAAGGAAGGCAGGTGGGTTTGTTGACATGTATGCACAATTGATGCTATTTGATTCATCCATGTATTTTCGTAGTGGCTTGTCGTCAGTGGGACCTGAGCTTCCAGATGTGTTAGTGGGCCCTGATCCTATCAAAGGATCAATGAACGGCATATGACCTCATCAAGTGTGTCAGACACTTAAGATCTTGCGATGGCCATTGATTTTGTATCCTGTCAGAGGGTTGTGAGGGCAGGGAGGAGATTCTCAATCCGATAGTGGGCATGAAATCTGATAGAATCTTGGAAGTCTTTGCAAACTTCAGAGGGTCGTCGATCTTCTTGATGTGGGCCCTGTCAAAGTTTCTCAGTCTTTTGGTGGTTGGGATAAGTGTTTAGCGGTCTGATAAATTTCCAAAGGCCTCGCTCATTCACACAATAGTGGTGGTTCTCTAATTGTTTTAGCGATTCAGCGAACAAGCGTTCGCGGAATCACTAAACTTTCTAGCAGATGGATAAAATGTTTCATGAACTGGCGGTGTCCTTTGTCACTAGTTCGCTAGATGTGAGGCTGAGGTTACTGTTTTCTTGCAGTCGCCAATTCGCAAGGTTAAAGGAGGGTTAAGATTTTCATTCCGCGAATAGGATATGCTTTGTCATGTGGTCGCTAGAAGGTAAACCCTAGGTGGCAGTTGAGTTTAGATTTAAGAGACTACAAAACATGAAGATCTAATGGCCATGACTTGAAGTTGGTTTAGATTTGAACGTCGACCGCTGATTTGCTGCAAGCACCATGGAAATGACCCTTATTATTCAAATTCAAATTTTTGGAGGGTTTCCAGTGACAAGAAGGACTAGAATTCAATGTAGAGGCGACTGGAGCTAGTGGGAAATGATCTATTTGCTATTGTTGTGTGGTCCAGGGTGTGCCGTGTTCATTTGCAAGGTCTGTACCGTGTGGTTTTGTGCTCGAGGCATGTTGGAGGGTTGACATTTTGAGCATTTTTGTGGTTCTCAATACCTTCACAGAGAATTTATCATGATTGAGGATCATTCCAAGATTTTCTTTCTCCTGGTTGCCTGGGTTTCCACCCCTATAATAACTTTGTGACCATTTCCAGTGGGTTTGGTGGTTGAAACCCTAACCCTAAGTCATCTGTAGCTTGTTGCATTCTCTTTGAGGATTCCAAGATGACTAGGGAGTATAAGTGGTAGAAATTTTGATTTTGTGTGGGTTCCAAAACTTTTCTTTGGCCCCAGGCTGGTTGTTCACGATGTTTTACTGATAGAGGAGCTGGATTTCATATCTTTTCCTATCCTTATGTTGTTCTGATTGTTTATTGATTCTTAATATATTAATGAGAATGCTATGGAGTTCCAATCTTGCATTTGTGTATGTCTTCTTGTTTTGGTTCTAAACTCATATATGTTAGTGTCACAAAGTGTATTAGCATATGGTAAATAAAGAGTATTGTGAAGTCATCTTTGAGTTCCTAACAAAGTTAGGATTAAAGTCTTTTAGGTGGGTTCAGTGAGTTTACAGCCAAGTAAGAATCTGATGTCCTTGTGTCTGAGGGAGAGGGGTAATAGGCAAAGAACTTATCTTGGATTCAATTGTGTTTGAGTTAAGGTATTCAGTTGATGTATGTAATTGGGTGACTCTTTTCCCTAGGTTAAGGCACTGATCCATCCTCTGGAAGCATTTCATTGTTGTCAACCACACACACAAACATTCAAATTATAAAATCTTAAAGCAGTTAGTAAAGAGCATATAGTTGTATATCATTTAGTGATTCCTTTCAAGAAGTGAATCAAGGGGACACCCGCCTAAGCATTAAGGCTCAAAGTGTAGGAGGATCTCTCTTGATCCTTGTTAATTGGCCCTCTTCCTTGTAGACTTTGGAGTGGTGATAGAGTCAAAGTTATATTAAAGTTATCCATCAAAGTATAAATCTACAAGTTGAAGATCAAAGGGAACTCCCAACAGATTTCATCGCATCTATCAAGTTCATCTCATTTATGTCCTTCACTCCTTTACTCGGTCACTAAACTCTATCAAAATACTTCACTTGTTTGAATGTACTCTCTACTCATTCCTTCAATCCCTTTGCATTATTTCACACACATTAGGGTTTAGATCTTATCCTTATATAGGAAACTAAACTTCTTCAAGATTCAAGATCTATGATCTAGATTTACTCTTTTTGCCACTTAAGCTTTACTAATTCTGATTGGCTCCAAGTGATGCATTGGGATCAATGATTGTAAAATGGGATTGTAATTACCTCCATAATTTCCTCAACAAACAAAATTCAAAACATGAATGTCAGCCAAAATGTTTTACCTCGATGACTGTGCCATAACAAACTCATATGAAAATTATGGCTAACTCAGCAATTGATGTCTCTGGTACTTGGCATTCACTGATATCACTCTTGCTCAGTATACATTACTTTACATAGCTCGACAAAAACTTAACTCGGCTAATACAGAAATACATAGTGACCATTGGTTTACTCGGCAGTTACTGCTGCTCGATAAATATACATTACATGACTCGGCCTATTCATGATGACTCCTTCGCAGTGATGACCAACCATCATTGCCTAGAAAATGACTAAGTGTAAGTCACTAATAGTCAACAAAACTATAGAGATCTACAAATACGACGTGTTATGGAAAATATCTCCTACTTAGAAATTGATGAGCATAAGGGTATTTCTAATGAATGGTTCATAAGGCATGACACTTTCTTAAGGTTTTACAAATGGTGTTGCAAGAAGAGTGGGCTTAACCATGGAGATAACTTTGTACTTAAGTGCACTCGAGATGGACTAGTACTAGGATGGGTGACCTCCTGGGAAGTCTTCGTGCTTCACCTTTTTGAGCATCACCTAGATACAATGATTTATAAGTGTTCCATTCATTCTCATGAGAGATGGGTTCCTGTGAATCACTACTCATGAAATATGGGTCAATGAGTTTGACTAAAAAAATTCATAGTTGAATCTTGATACCAATATCAAAATTTGACTTGCTATTGAAAATATCTCCTACTTATCAATTGATGAGATTAAGGGGATCTATAATGAATGGTTCATAAGGCAAAACACTTACTGAAGGTTTTTCAAGTGAGGTTTTTGTTACAATTAGTGGTTTTTGCTGCGCCAAATGATCGACCTGTTAATGCACGATACAACAACTAGACTTATAGAAGACACAAGAGGCTATTAAACCATGCCAAAAACCACCACTACACTGGAAATGCCAAGGAGACCAAGCAAGAAATTAGTCTTTCTCACCATTGTAAAAATCCACCCCTACACAAGCATGGGGTTCGAACCTATGACCAAGCTCTGATATAACTTGTTACAACTAGCAGTTGTCATTGCACTGAAAGATCAACCTATTAATTCCTAATACAACCACTAGACTTATAGAAGACACAGGAGGCTGTTAAACCATGTCACAAAACACCACTGTGCTAGAAATGCCAAGGAGACCAAGAGGAAAATTAGACTTTCTCACCATTGTAATAGTTGTAAGAAAAGTTGGCTTAAAACTATAGAGAGAACTTCATAGTTAAGCATGCTTGAGCTGGAGTAGTACTGGGATGGGTGACCTCCTAAGAAGTCTCATTGCTTCACCTCTGTGGGGATCACCTAGATGCAATAAGTGCTAAGTGTTTCATTCATTCTCATGAGAGATGAGTTCTTATGAACCACTACTCATGAAATATGGGTCAATGAGTTTGACTTTAAAAAATATAGAGTTGAATCCTAATAGCAATATCACAATTTCACTTGTTGATTAAAATATCTCCTACTATACAATTGATGATCTTAAGGGGATTTGTAATGAATGGTTCATAAGGCACAATTCTTGCTAAAGGTTTTAAAAATGGTGTTGCAAGGAGAGGGGGCTTACAATGGAGAAAACATTGTAGTTAAGTGCACTCAACTAGAGTAGTACTCAAATGGGTGACCTCTTGGGAAGTCCTAGTGCTTCACCTCTATTAGTATTACCTACATGCAATGAGTGCTAAATGTTTCATTCATTATAATTAGAGATGGGTTCTTGTGAACCACTACTCATGAAATATGGGTCAATGTGTTTGACTCAAGAAACAATATAGTTTAATTGTGATAGTAATATCATAATTTGAATTGCTGTGGAAAATATCTTCTACTTATCCTCATAAGGCACAACACTTGCTGAAGATTTTTCAAATGGGGTTGCCAACAGAGTGGGCTTAGATATGGAGAGATCTTTTATGGTTAAGCACACTTGAGTTGGAGTAGTATTGCCCAATGGGTGAGCTCCTGAGAAGTCCTGATGCTTCACCTCTATGTGTATCACCTAGATGAAATGAATACTAAGTGTTTCATTCATTCTAATGAGAGATGGGTTCTTGTGAACCACTACTCATGAGATTTGGGTCAATGAGTTTGACTCAAACAACTACGTAGTTGAATCTTGATAGAAATATCACAATTTGACTAGCTGAGGAAGATATCTCCTACTTATCAATTGATGATCTTAAGGGGTTTTCTAATGAGTGATAAGACACAATATTCTCTGAAGGTTTTACAAATGGGGTTGCAAGAAGAGCGGGCTTACCATGGAGAAATCTTTGTAGTTAAGCTCTCTCCAGCTGGAGTAGTATTGGGATGGATGACCTCCTTAGAAGTCGTGGCACTTCACCTCTATGAGTATCACCTAGATGCAATGAGTGCTAAGTGTTTCATTGATTCTCATGAGAGATGGGTTCTGGTTAACCACTACTCATGAAATATGGGTCAATGAGTTGACTCAAAAAAACTACACAGTTGAATCTTGATAGCAATATCACAATTTGACTTGTGGAAAATATCTTCTACTTATCAATGAGAATGTAGTTAGAGATACTGGTTGAGAAATTTAAAAAACAAGGTAGCTAGCTTGTGATAGTAGAATAGGGCAGTCAAGAAAGATATGTAAGTGGTCTAGCTAGAGCATTTTACTTAATGTAACCTCACAATGGTTGTTTGAAGTGAACTAGTAGGTATTTGGAATCTCATTCTACCCAAAACCTTGGAGGTCATGAAGTTAATAAAATAGACTAAAATTATAGCTTTAGATTCAAAATAAGCCAAGCAAGTAAATCAATTTTAGCTATGATTAGAAGGATACTACATAATGTTATAATTGGCGCACCAAAACCCACTAAACATTGGGAAGATGGATGCACAACCACTCTCAAAGTGAAGTCCTGTCAATATGAGAAGTTGGCATGTATATAGAACAAAAACCAACCCAATAGTGCGCCACTCATGAAACTCGAAGCCCAAACACAATGATTGTCATGATAAGGTCTAAGGGTCACAATATGCTTCACTAATCAAGGAGCAAGGCTCGCAACTACCCATCAATTACCACCAACACGATTTGTTATAATATTGAAAATGTTAGTTACAAACTAAGATCTTGGTTTGCAATTAATTATTTTACAATTTCTTGAATTCTAATTCATAGTGATCATAGCTCATAGAATGTAATGCTAAATATTAATGTTCAAAATATTTTATACACAATTGAATTCATAAATATGAAATTGATATTAGAAAATATGGTTCACTATTTTTCTCAGTTTTTACAAACATCAATTTAATATATTTCTCTTATTGACCTACACTTATTTCTATTATATGAATACAATAACATATAAAATTTTAGTTTCATTTATGAATTTTATTTATAATTTTAAATTAAAATATTACTATCAAATAATATTTATTTATTTTTAGTTAAAATAAAAAACTCAATATAAAATCAATTTTAAATTGACATTTTATATTATTGTTTTGTGTTACGATGAGTATACTTTTAAAAAATGAATAAATAACATTTAAATAATAAAAAGAACAATATAGTTTTTGAACGAGCATTGGTTAAAAAAAAAGCCTACTAAAAAAATTGCTGGATATTAAATTCGAATCTTCCCTAGTATGCACTATTTTTAAGTTTTAAGGTGTTCTATTTATTTTTGTTATTCAAATTCAAAGTTAAGGGCGACTCTTGTTTAAACAGGACAGACGGGATGAAATGGACGTTAGCCAAAACAAACGATGGAAATGAAAAATCGGTAAACGAAAGCACTACCAACGGGGAATGTCTTTTCAGTGGGCTGGTCAAGCCTGGCCCGGTCGCATTCCCATTCATAATCCAAATGTATCGAATCTGAAAACTAATTCGAACGATTAACAAGTAACATAAACCAATAACAAATTGATTTCAATATACTATGCAAGCAAACGCAATGCTGATTTCATCTCCACTAAATAGTCCCTCGTTTTTTCATCTTTCTGGTCACCAAACGTTGCCCCATCTTTCCCGTAGGGATTGTGCATGACACGGAACCTATTCCTCCTCTTTCACACTAGAATTTTGTGAAATAAATGATAAGAATTCAGAAAATACTTACCTAATTTCGACTGTATATATACGGAGTTGACTAACATGATAGAAAGAATGCAGTTAACATTCGAAATTGTACCTGTAGCCTAACATCATCTCTTTTACGTATTGAAATTCATCACGTTTTCCCCCGTCAACTATTATACAGCGGCCAATACCTCCGCAACAAATTCAACCAAGCTAAAACGACTATCATACCTTACTTTGTCTAAGAATGTTTTCAGTCAACAGCGTGTACCGCCATATAATCTTGACAACTTCCTCGTCCTACAGAAATTATTGGGCATTATAAATAGTCCAAACCAGTAGAATCACAACTTATCCTTTTCTCACGGTTTTCCAAACTCTGAGTTGAATCAGCCATTGGAGAAAAAAAAAGCCAAGCTTCTTTAGAGGTTTAGACGTAGTAAGACCTTGGTAGGTTTAGAGGTTTCCCAACTTTATCCTTTGTCAGAAAGAATGGCATTCAGAATAAGGTTATCAGTTTCAGTTCTGATAGGTCTGGTAGTTGTGAGTATACTTGTCAGAAATGGAGGATGTGAGTGTCGAGAACTGAACTCCCTAGGCACTCATTCTACGTTCTTGAAGAGAAATTATTATAGCAGAGGTAGAAAAGCAGAGGTTTTTTGTGGTATTGATCCGGGGTTTTGTGCTCGTTTTTCTAATGCTCGTGGATATTCAAATGGTAACTGGGCCTGCTGCTCCAAGAGGTATTGCATTGATGTTTCTTCTGACCCATTTAACTGTGGATCATGCGGACATTCATGTGGGTATGGATTAAGCTGTTGTGGAGGAAAGTGCACAAATCTTTTCAATGATAATTCTCACTGTGGAACTTGCTCGAATGCGTGCCATAAGGAGAAATGTTCGTTTGGTATCTGTGGATATGCATATGGCTATGGCTTTGGCTACCCCAGTTATAACCAAACAAGAAAGATTGGCTACTAAGGACATTAGAAAAATGTCTTATTATTTATTGTGAAAAATGGGCTCAAGGAATATTATTTCAATTGCACGTCTATAAGTTAAAGACCACTTTGGTCATTCTATGAATTTCTCTAGCAATTTGTTCATTTTAGTTGTAGTTCAAGCAATATTATTTCAATTGTGCATCAATAAATTAAAGACCACTTTGTTCATTCTATGAGATTCTCTACCAATTTGTTCATTTTAGTTGTAGATTTCTTTGTAAACAATATCAGTATAGTTGCCGATTTTTACACCATAAAGACATCTAATCCATGACTTAATTCAGTTCCTATTTACAAATAAACATCCTAACAATTAATTTACTAACTGGGAGCCATAAAAGTTTTTACGTCAATTCATGGAAAATAAATATGAACAGAAGTGGATAAGGGACTAATTAGAAATATTCAAATCTGCAGAAAAAATTCCAAAACCTCACAGATTTATATTGAAAAAGGAAGAGTTCTGTTAGTTAATTGTTACAATTGAATATATGCGAGGAATAACAATGTTGAATTAGTACTGAGGATTTAACTACAATGTCCGTTAAAGGTCTTCGTTGTCAGATTAATTCGTGTACCATATAATATTCTTTAAACATCTGTAGCAAGTTTGGATATTAACATATTTGTATCGCTAAAATTAGATAAAATTGGTCACAACCCGTCAATTTTAACCCTCCATAGGTATTGTTAAGTTTCAATTCTTTTAGGTAAATTAACTGGAATATGAAGCCAATTAAAAAGTGAATTATAAAGGATAGTTTTTAAAAAAAAGTTAATTTCTCCTTATGATTTATGTTTTAGTTCATTGGATAGATGCTTCTACAAATATTGATGTAAGTGAATATTGTCAAAAGCTACAATCAATGAAGTTTGTCTTTTTGATAAACACAATTCAACAAGAATTGTGTAGAGTTTTTATCCCCTCTTGTGCAAGAAAGAAAAATATGATGCATTTTACAATAGTTATTTAGATCAATGGTTACCAAAAACGTAAACTATACAAAGATAACATTATAGACAACTAGTTGCATCCTTTTTTCAAAGTCATATTTTCATTATAAAGACAGATGGAAAGATAAGGATCATCACTTCTAGGACGTAGAAGGAGATTGCATAGCATGTTGTTTGGTGGGAAGTTAAATCTGAACAACTATAACTTTGGATTTTGTTCATGCAGAGCCCATGTCAGGCTGATACCTTTGTGTTTATGGAAATTGTAATATATACAAATAGATATCTAGATCAATGGTTACCAAGAGCATAAAGAGCTACAAAAAGATATCATAGTCTATCAATTGTGTTATATTTTACAAAGTCATATTTTCATTTAGAAAATATATAGAAAGAAGAGGATCAACATCTCATCTAGCACATAGCAAGAGCTTGCATACATTGTTGTTTGGGGGTAGGTTATATATGAGAATTTGTAACTCTAGATCATGTTCATACTGAGTCCATGTCTATGTGATACCTTTTCTTTCATGCTGTGGATACATGGAGTGTGTTCTTAGAGAGGTTTTAGGATATATTAA
>BSBK01010822.1:335000-425972 GCA_027943335.1 Chamaecyparis obtusa
ACAAACGTGGATAAGGGACTAATTATAAATATTCAAATCTATAGAAAAAATTCTGAAACCTCACAGATTTATATTGAATAAGCAAGGGTTTTATTAGTTAATTGTTACAATTGAATATATACAAGCAATAAAAATGTTCAATTAGTATTGCGGATTTAACTATAAAGTTCATTAAAGGTATTCGTTGTTAGATTAATTTGTGTACCATGTAATATTCTTTAAACATCTATAGCAAGTTTGGATATTAACTTATTTGTATTGCTAAAATTAGATAAAATTGGTCACAACCCGTCAATTTTAACCCTCCATAGGTATTGTTAAGTTTTCAATTCTTTTAGGTGAATTAACTAGAATAGAAAGCCAATTAAAAAGTGAATTATAAAGGATAGTTTTTAAAAAAAAAGTTAATTTTTCTTTATGATTTATGTTTTAGTTCATTGGATAGATGCTTCTAAAAATATTAATGTAAGTGAATATTGTCAAAAGCTATAATCAATGAAGTATGTCTTTGTGATAAACACAACTCAACAAGAACTATGTAGAGTTTTTGTCCTCCCTTGTGCAAGAAAGAAAAAGTATGAAGCATTTTACAATAGTTACTTAGATAAATAGTTACCAAAAGGGTAAACTAGACAAAGATAACATCATAGACAACTAGTTGCATCCTTTTTTAAAAGTCATATTTACATTATAAAGACACATGGAAAGATAAGGATCATCACTTCTAGGATGTAGAAGGAGATTGCATAGCTTGTTGTTTGGTGGCAAGTTAAATTTGAAACACTGTAACTTTGGGTTTTGTTCATGCAGAGCCCATGTCAAGCTGATACCTTTGTGTTTATGGAAATTGTAATATATACCAATATTTAATCTAGATCAATGGGTACCAAGAGAATAAAGAGCTACCAAAAGATATTATAGTCTATCAATTATGTTATATTTTACTTGAAGTCATATTTTCATTTAGAAAATATATAGAGAGATGAGGATTAACATCTCGTCTAGCACATAGCAAGAGCTTGCATGCATTGTTATTTGGGGGTAGGTTGTATATGAGCATTTGTAACTCTAGATCATGTTCATACAAAGTCTGTGCCCATTTGATACCTTTGCTTTCATGTTGTGGGTACATGGAGTGTGTTCTTCAGCTCAAAAAGGAACTTTACCAGGGAAGAGGTACCTAGAATTGATTGGAATTCTTGCATCAATCTCGTACCTATTTCACTTACCCATTTCATTAAGATACCTTCATGATTTTCTAGTAGGTAGTATCTATTAAAACTAGTACGCAGTATTACATGATCAATAATATATAGAGATTCAAAATCTGGATATAAATAATTATCATTCAATTAGGAGAAATATTGTAAATATGCTAACTAGTTGAACCTTGGAGACCTATTCTAGGCTCACCATTTTTTCACTAGTAAAATCAATTTAGTTAAATGATCAATGTCTATGTAAACTCCCATGTCATTTACATTGAATAGTTAATGTCTTTTGCCTACTTCATATGGGTTATATGATCCATTCTTCAAAATTAATATTTCAAAAAAAGATAATTAAAAAACATTGATGATATTTTTATTGGAAAAGCAGTCCTTTTTATTAATAATTGAATGGAGTTAAGCCCAAGTAAGTACCTATCTACAAATTAGGCATTTTTATTATCTGTTAGAAGTTTCTAATCTTCAATTACGAATGCAAAGGCCCCTATGCAAGAAAAACTACTGCTAAATATATGCCTACATCCCATGGGAACTTCACCAAAAATTATGTCTTGAAATAATCACGGTATAAAAAGTGTGAGGAAATGCTATCTAGTTTCAAAATGCTATATAGTTTTTCCTTTTGGATATTTAACAAAGGATACTTGAAAATTTCTATGTGTTTGTCTTGTAACTTTGTCTTGATGTCCCAACCTTTAAAATGTTTATCTATTTTCATTCTAAATTGAGGAATTTAATTGTGAATACTACATGAGTCCATTGCATATGAAAGACAAGGTTTCTTGTAAGATATGTTTTAGATCATATAGGTATTCCACCACATTTATACAATAAATATAAATTAGTTTTCATTCTATATTGTACAATATGAAGACATAAATGGGATGATGCAAATCCATTTCTAAATGATTGTAACAAATTTTTAGCTTCACTGAAATATTCAACTCAATAAGTTGTATCATTAACTATTAATCTTGTTTTCTTGTCTATCATCATTGTTTATTAGTTTTTTCCATTATTAATACATTAGAAGAGATGATACATATTAGTAATCTATATTAGTATCTTCTATGTGACCTTCCCCTGCTATACTTAATTTGATAAAACTAAGAATACAATACAATCACACATGTTATTTGCACATTGTCCCATCAAGAAAATATGTTCCTAGTGCTTTCCACATTAATGGTTATACATCAAAATCCAAAGAGATTGTATGGAAATTCAGAAAATAATCTTTTTGCCCATTTATTTTGTTATCTTCAAGCTCAGCTCTATTTCACTATGCTTTCCTCATAGCATCCCAGGTACTATGATGTTCATGTTGGCTTTCACATCATATTTACTTCTATCAAAGTTTGTAACAACATTTTCATCTTTGAATATAACGGTAGCAATTTCATAAGAGTTGACAACATCTTCTTGATTGTTTGTGAGTTAAAATAAGAACCGTTATCTTTTTCATCTAGTTTGATTATTGTATACATTTATTATGAATTATAATAAAAGAACCTATTTGAAACATTATATTATAGACCAAGAAAGGTGTACTCAGTGAATGTTCCCAGGTACAAATCTTTATTCCCATCAACCCTCACAATCCTTTCTTGCAACCTTCCATCATTATGATGTTTTCCAAACCATATCATGGATTTGTACAGATACATTAGGTAAATGTTAAATTTTATATAAGTCCTCTTTTGTCACTAATATTGAAATTAATTTCATCTTTTCATATTAAAGATAAGAATATAAGTTCATCCAAGTAAAGGTTTAAATCCTTTCTCTATGGTAGTATGATTTTCCCCTAAAAAATTAGTGCTACTCCTACAAAATTGAAATTTTGTAAGGGTTTAAAGAAAAAATACATATTTAAATTCTATATTAATTCATATCAATATTATGAAGATTTTTTTATATATATCTACGTTCTAGTATGTATATGTCAATGCTCTAGAATATTTATAAATGTACATCTATTTTTAAAAAAAATAACTCATACCAATATCATTAACTCCAAAACTTATATGTCTATGGTTTAGATTTATTAACATAAATTAAATCCCCATGAAGTTGTTTGTGACCTATTATATATTATTTCACAAAAAGTTTTAATGAAAATATGTACATTCAAATTCAGAAACAATTCATATCAATATTACAAATCAAGAAAATTATATACATATGTTCTAAAATGTATAAACATAAATTCAAAAAATACCGATATCATGGATTGCAATGGTTCGCTCTAGAATATTTTATAAACATAAATCTAGAATGTTTTTAAAACAACTTATAACCAATATCATAAACTTTAAAACTTATAAGTTTACGATTTAGATGTATAAGCATAAATCTAATACTCATGAAGTTGTTTGTGACCTAAATACATTTTTTTCCACAATTTGAAGTGATCTTTAATAATAAAGAAACCAATTATAATACTCATTGAGATCATTATGTAAACCTACTACTCTATGCATATCTATTTTATTCCTATCCATGCATAGATGGAAGGAAACTTAATTACCTCCTTATAAATTCAATATATCCTTGCTTTGACACGTTCTTCACCTCTTTAAACGCCATCTCATAATTTTCTATTTGCATTCGATATAGGAGATCAAAAACATTATGTGAAAAAGTTTTGAAACACTTACACAAAGCATAAATGGATAAACTTACTACACATAAGGCTGAATTATATCACACCCTTGCACATTTTATACTAGATGGCCAAATACTATATAATTTTGGCATAATGAGCATTTTAATTAAAGGGAAGTAGATGAAAACCAAAGGCATATTGAGAAAGTAGAATATTAGAAAATAGAAAAGATTTCAAACTTCTAGAAAAATTATACCAAAAAGTTTTTTAGAGTTAAAACTTATTAAATATTATATTTAATAGTTTATAGATCATAATTTCTGGCTACTTTTTCCTCATCAAACACACGTACATTAAATCAATAAACATACTTGATAATGAACAATTGAGCTTCATAGAGAGTACAAATTCATATCACATAATGTAAGTGTAAAAAAACCAATAAAATTATATACTCACTAGTATAGAGTGGAGAATCCTATTATTATTCAGAAATGAAGAATTACAATAAGACAATTATAGCACTCTAATTAGTATCCAAGTGAAAATTAATCTAGTTGTCAAATATCTACTTTAGCAAGAACTTTTTTATAATGTTCATAGAGAGGATAAAATTATATAATGGATATTTTTTTTCAATAGATAGCCCACTTTGTACATAAAATTCTCTCGCATCCTTAACAAATCCACCCATAAAAGAAATAATATCAGAGATTTTTCTTCAAAGCATTGAATCCATAGAAATAACTTTCTAAACATACCAGATATTAGCTTTCACCAGAGCTTTCTTTTCCTTAAAGTCTTGGCCTCTTCTTAGACCCATTTTTAGCTTCCTGAAAACTCCATTTGGCACAATTACAAATCTTTCCTCAGCATCACCACCTCCAGATTGAAAGGTCAAATCTTCATGACTTCATGACATAGAACCAAAGAAAGAAATAGACCACATTAATATCAATAAAATTATAAAATTATAACTTACAAGGGATAGAAAAGAGGGATTAGCGTACATCCAATGAGCTCTAAGAGAAAAATAAGAAAACAACCCTAAAGCTATTTCTTTCAGCACCTCTTAGTCTCTCCACCTTCATAAATGGCTCATTCGAAGGAACTCCCATATTGGTTAAAATTGTCCTTTTGTTATATTTCATATAACTATCCAAATATATTTTGAACGTTATTAGAAGAGATCTACTACTAATAAAATAAAAATTACTCTTGCACTAATCTTTGAGGTGAAATGTTCCCTTGGGGACACAAAAATTATCTAGAATTGTGGCCCAAAGAATACAAATTATAATGCTCGATGCAAGTAAATGTGATGAATACAAAATCTTCATGCTATTCTACGTCATCCCTACCACTAAATGTGGGTTTAACTAGTATAATACAATGCATAAAAATCGTAGAGACATGGATTGGTGCCATTGCCAACAGAAAAAGAACCATGATTAGATTGTCTAAAAATATCGCTATTGATAGCTGAGAATAAATAGTCACGTTCAAACCCACAAATACCTTGAGGATACCCACAATAGTTCCCCTTCTATGGGGGAAATTTCTCATGGATAAGAGATGAGGAGGGAAAATTTTTAAAATGTTTCCTAATATTTTTTGTTCATGAAATTGGTATTAATTTGATGCTTTTGTTATAGAATATAAGCCAATTTTCATCTAAATGAATTCATTATAGTATTTACAACTCTCAAAAGCATGTAGTTTGATGTGGCATATTGTAGACATCATGTTTCCTATTCCATATTTTGAATATAGGGCGGGTATTTTGAATATAGGGCGGGTGCTGAATCTATCCACCATCTATTATGCTTTTTAGGATGAACATTCAAAAAAAAAATTTCATGTTTTAGTAGAGAAGGCATAGCAGTAGGGAAAAAGAGCATTGTTATGTTCAAGGTTAATGGTTGTTGATTATAAATAGAATGGCTATGTTGATAAAATGATGTTCATTTGTTTCATAAAATGTTGGAGAGAAATATGATTTCATGGAAAATATTGGTTGTTGGATATTATTATTGGATATGCGCAGTGAGTAATTTTTAGAGATATTGAATTTTTTTTCTAGAAAATACATATAATTATCAATCCATTACCATGTAACCCTATTCAGAGGGATATGATTCATCATGCTTCCATTATTCTCCTTATCTTAACTCATCCATTACAGAGGGAAAACCTAGAAGTGGAATAACAATACCAAGAAGTGGAATAGTCATCCCAGAAAATCAATACATAGGTATCAATAGAATAGTAGGGTGCTTGCTATAACTTGCCATTAAATTTGATGTAGGAGGCACCAAAATCCAAATTTTCATTATGTTCTCCAAATCCAACATTAATAAAGAAGATCGCAAAAATGTCTAAATTTAAATTTTTTGAAGACAGAATACAACATTAGCTGAATATTTTTTGTAAGATGTACGTATCAAAATTGATTTTTCACAACCAAATTATAATGATAATGGATAAAAATCTTGAAATCACTCTTTCAATCACTAGAAAAATCCTCAAATTTGAAGGGTTCTAATCAATCCTCGACATTCTAGAAATGCAGTAAAACCATCAAAATGAGCTTTAACAAGAAAAAATGATAGGGAAAAATGGAGACTGACCATGATAAGATAATGAAAGTGTAATATAAATAAGGCTCATTGACATCTACCTTCTAATTTTTTTTCCTAATAGTAGTACATACAAAACACATGTTAGTATGAAGAATTTTTTTTTTGTTTCTTGGTTTCAGAGAGATTGGGTCACTAGTACATTTGAGGCCAAATTTTGATGGTCATTTGTCGAAACTGTGACACATCTATCTATCAGTGTTTTTGTGTTGGAAATGGCAATGGAAGTGATAACCGTCGGTATTCTAATATTACTACCCATCGGAAATGGCCACATAAATAGCAATTTTACTATGGGACCGATCTGTCGAAAAATACTTCTTAAGATGTTTCATCGGTCAAAAAGGCGATGAATATTTAGTAGATGTCCGACAGGAGTACTTGTCGGAGGTATAGCTATCCCATCGCACCCATTTGTCGGATTGGGGTCCCACCAACGGTTACCAGTGGAATGTTCGACGACAGGTAATCAAGTTCCGACACAAGTAGCCATCGAAGGAATAGCTCTTCTGTCAGAAAAGGATTACTACTTGTCGAAAAACTAACGGATGAGCATAGTAAAAATAACAAAACTCAAGAGACCATCATAGTTGGTCTTTGTCTTTGCTCCATATATTGACAAAACATTTTACATTTCGTTAGCTCATCAAATGAGGAGATTTGAAAGAATTTAATAGAATATTTTCATGATAACGTATATTATTTAAGTTGACGTTGCACAAATTTATTGACTCCGCGCACTTGTATACTGCAAGCACATCCATAAAGAAGCATGTCCTCCCATGGCCTACATTACTCAAGCCATGGGAGGGGATCCTTCTTTATGGCTGTGCTTGATGTATATAAGTGTGCAAAGTAGATAAATTCATTCACCGTCAAACTAAAATAATATACATTATACATGAAAATATCATCCATTAAATTCTTTCAAATCACTGCATTTGATGAGCTAATGAATTGTAAAATGTTTTGGCAGTATATGGACCAAAGATGGAGACCAACTATGATGGTCTCTTGAGCTCTGCTATCTTTAGTCCTAGCTACTGGGTAAGGGCTAAAAGACTTATACCTGTCGATCGTTGAGAATAATCACCACCTTGCCTTTATGTACATTGCACAATATCCAATATAAGAGAAGGCAGAAAATATGAATGGATAAAAGAAATGAAAGATACAATAAAATTATCTTGTTGTTTACCTTCTCATAATTGATCCTAGTCTCGCAAAAGTAATGTTATAGGATCACTAGCACATTTCATGCATGGATGAGAAACAGTATCCAAAGATTCTAGATTTTGAGAAGAGATATGAGTGGAGGCCAAAAAAGGGATATTTGTGAAGGTTTTATAGATGTAGTACTGAATCATCATCCCTACACTGGTACTCAATCTAGAAACCCTCTCTATAAAATCTCTACATCTAGCGAATCTCCACAAAAAGACCTTCTGGCCTCCACTGCATATACGTCTTCTCATTATCTAAAAACTCTCCAGTATTGATTCCCATCATTTTTCACCATCTCTGTGAATTGAGACCTTAAATTATTGAGCTTCTCTTTGTTTCAAGAATAGTTTAACATTCTCTACTTAACAGGGCCAACCACGCAAAGGTGGAAGCTCATTTGGCCCCTCCTAGGAGCCTCTTATGACCCTTTATGAAATTTGAAGACCTCCAAGATGTGTATTCTTAGGGGTCGTAAAGGGTCGTAAAGGGTTATAAGGGGTCCTGGGACACAACAGCTGAGAAACATAAATGTAGGTATCATGGTCACAATTTTTTGGAGACAACATAATTGAGTGGTATACCTAGATGATGCAAAGCAACCACTACTCCTCTGGAACCAGAGGAGTAGTAGTTTCTTTGCATCGTCTGGGTATACAACTCAATTATATTGTCTCCAAAAAATTGTGACCATGGTGCCTACATTTATGTTTCTTAGCTATTGTGATATCTACATTTATGTTTCTCAGCTGTCGTACATATTTATGTGCATGTTTTTTATGTGTTTGGGAAGACATATTTATAGCTTGGGCTTGGATCCTACAACAATTAGCTTCATAACAATGAAGTAGATGATAGATGAGCAATTAGCTTCCCAAGAAAAATCTCATAAATGAACTATGTGTACCCCAATTCCTATGGCCTTTGTGCGTACCCAAAGGATAAATTTGAAATACAAGGGTGAGGATTAAAGATCTGTCTAGTCATGCAAAATTAACTTCTTTAAGCCTTACCCTTGTTGTTGCAAATGTATCCTTCGGGTACACACAAAGGGCACAGGAATTGGGGGTACACACAGTTCATTTATGATATTTTTCTTGGAAGATAATTGCTTAGCTCTCATTTGCTTCATTTATTATCAAGCTAATTGTCGAAGGATCCAAGCCCAGGCTAGAAAGATGTCTTCCCATTCTATTTAAGCCATATTCCTTGTTCTTGTCAAAATTCCTTGGGAAGGTGGGTGTGCTCTCTGCAGTACTCTTCTTCAATTTCTATTTGACGATAAGCATCTTCTTCTTCTTCCTAATTGCAACCAGAGCTTCCTTTTCATCAGGATTCAACTCCACTTCCCCCATCTCATCATCCTCATCACCCTTAGTTTCCATCCTAAGGCCTTCTTCCCTCTCCAATTCTTCAAGCCTCTAGAAGATATCTGGATCAATAAAGTCTGCAACATTGTGTCCATCCATGATCTTAGGAATATCATCTTCTTTCCACTCTTCATTTGCCAAAATATACCGCTTCTTCAAGCTTTTAGTCTCTAGTGGTTGCAAATCAATCTTATTACAAACTACAATGAGAGGCCTATTGGCAAACAGAGGTTTTATGCTATGAAACAGAGCTGCCTATTGTGCAATACTATAACCACAGGACCCCGAAACATCAAGGAAAAATGAAACAACTGCCTTCAAATGAGCCAAGGTAATAATATTGAGGATCTCTATGGTGTTCCTGTCCTCCAAGGGGTGGTCTAAAATACCAAGGGTATTAATAGGCTAAATAGCTTCAAACTGTCATGGAGGCCTAATGGCTCTACCTTGTAGCCCACAACATAAAGCACAATGCTCAAAGCAAAGTACATTTCCATATTGTAGAAATGGAAAAGAAACAACAAGAAGAAAAAAAATCAAATATTGTAATTAAATAATCACCAACAACAATACACATAATACCTCTGTATGTAGCCCATATTTAACATTTCAAATGCAAGAATGAAAGAAAACATGGAACTAAGCCCATAGTTCATAGGCCCACAAAGGGACATTTATCATAGTCATAGAAATATAATTATTTTTAAATGGAATACACCAAGGAGTACTATCAAAAATATTGACCATTTATAATCATGAACATTGAATAATCAAATAGCTAATTTTTTTTATCAGCATGTGTAGTCTCTGTGTATATGAAAAATGAATGAAATATCAAGCTAAAATAAAATAGTGAACAAAAATTCAAATTCAAGGCCTAATTTATCAAGAGAAAAAAACATTAGGATGAAATAAAAATCATTAAGAGTATAGAAAAATCATTAGGACTATAGAAAAATCATTAAGAGTAGAATATCAAGTTCTCGAAAAAGCATTACAACTATAGAAAAATCATTTAGACTAGAAAATTAAGTTCTAGAAATAGACGGTTCTGATACTTTTCCATTACAAAAATTGAGTATTCATCATTTGGTACTTCTTGGTGTATTCCATTTATGTTTTTCGACTGTCATGTTTATGTGCATGTTCTTTATGTGTTTGGCTTCTCTCCCTTGCAAGGGATACATCGATAGGTAATTGATTTGAAAGCATAATGATTTGACAGTCTTTTTTCAGGATAGGCGTAATCATCCTGCCAACCTTAATTACCAACATTTGTGATATATGTCAAGTACTTATAATCAGTATGCCCAAAAAACAAAGACTTAGTAGTAAATGCATGTCCTTTGGTTTACTAGTTTACTTATAATCAGTATGTCATTTGGTTTACTAGTTTAATCTGGTTTAAGAATGGTTTGTTTCATGTTTGAATGTACCATTGAATGAAGCTTGGCTATATTAAGTACAATCTTAAGACTCGTGACTCTAAATGTTTATCAAAGCTTAAGAAAATCTGAATGTCCATCACCTGTGCATATAAGTGTTGATCATAAAAGGTATATGCACAGGTGAAAAACATGCATATTTGACCTAGCAATACTCGAAGCTAGACCCAACAACAAATAGATTTGTGGTGATTTTCATATAGTACACGTGTTGCTAGGTAAGCTCCCAATAGCACTCTGGAAAATATGCATGTTCATCACCTGTGCATATGGAGTGGCTCTAATGGAAGATACAATCACTAAATTTTGCATACTCATTTTGTTCTAGGTTGATATTGTCAAACATGGTCTTTCTTGAATGGAATGACTCATTACTTGTACATTGACTAGAATGTTGGTGGAAGAAGGATGATTTTTTTGCAACCATTTTTCAACTCTAATTTTCTCAACACAAAGGGACATTTGTCATAGTCATAGAAACATGATTATTTTAAAATAGAATACACCAAGGAGTACCATCAGAAATATTGACCATTTACAATCCTGAATAGTTAACCTAAATCAAATAGCTCATTTTTTTTATCAGCATGTGTAGTCTTTGTGTATATGAAAAATGAATGAAATATCAAGCTGAAATAAAATAGTGAACAAAAATTCAAATACAAGGCCTAATTTATCAAGAGCAACAAACATTAGGATGAAAGAAAAATCATCAAGACTATAGAAAAATCATTAGGACTATAGAAAAATCATTAAGACTAGAAAATCAAGTTCTAGAAAAATCATTATGACTATAAAAAAATCATTTAGACTAGAAAATCAAGTTCTAGAAATGGACGGTTCTGATGCTTTTCCATTACAACGATTGAGCATTCATCATTTGGTACTTCTTGGCGTATTCCATTTAAGTTTTTTAGCTGCCATGTTTATGTGCATGTTCTTTATGTGTTTGGCTTATCTTCATCGCAAGGGATATGTTGATAGGTAATTGATTTGAAAGCATAATGATTTGACAGTCTTTTTTCAAGATAGGCGTAATCATCCCGCCAACCTTAATTAGCAACATTTGTGAGATAAATGTCAAGTACTTATAATTAGTATGCTCAACAAATAGAGACTTGGTAGTAAAAGAATAAGGTTGCACATCCACATCCACCCTAGTAAGTATTAGAGCCTTTCAAATTTGTAAAGAACACAAACTTTTCAAATCAAATTAATATTTCATTAAAACCTATGTTCTTGATCAAGTTCTTAAAGATTAAAACATTAAATAAAAAGAAGATGCAATGAAGACGACATGTGCCTTGTAGTGAGGACATTCAAGAGAGGTTTGATGAGTATTCAGATTTCTCAAAGATTGATTTTGAATCAGCAATTGGTGAAGAACATGAAGTGGTCTATGGTGAATCTGAAGATGGAAGGAAAGAAAAGTCCCAAGTTTTGAATTTGGACAGTAGAGGCTCCTTTCCTCATTCTCACAAGTCTGTAGATTTGTCATATGGATTAATCAATAAAGAAGAGGCATCTAGCATTAGCATTCAAGATATAAAGGTTGGGCCTGATTGACCATTGCACAAAAAGGTGCTTGTATCCATTTAAAATTTGTCACCAAGGTATGACCATAATTTTCTAAGTTCATAACAGTGACATAACTCCACTACCTCAAGATATGGAAGCCTTTGGTCAAGAAGAGAACAATGATTTACATCCTATATTTGAGGTTACACATGGTGCAAGCATGGGACATGATGGGAATGATACAACTCATCATAATTAATAAAAGAAATCTTGCCAACATTAGGGTACCCACAGATAAAAATAGTCATGGTATTTGGGTCAATAGATGGAAACCTTTCCATATGATGCCTCACCTATTTGAGGTAAGCCAAACTTGGTCCAATTCTCTTAACAATGGTACACATCTATCCAAGTGCAGCAACCTTCAAAGATTTGCAGCAGTAAAGAGAATCACTATGGTCATCACAGGATGGAGTGATATATAGTAGAGAGCTATATAGGGATGGTTGATAGTGTTCCTTGAGGGAAGGGGGATTGTGAAAGACTTGTTATCATTGTATTGTGTATTTCCAATATGTTTGGATGTAGGGCAAACCAAGAGAATGAAGGATCACTCACTGATTGCATGATAACCCAGTTTTGAAGGGTCGCTAGTTGAGGGGACAATCAAGGTCTGGATGTTGATAGTGTTCCTTGAGGGAAGGGGGATTGTGAAAGACTTGTTATCATTTTATTGTGTATTTCCAATATGTTTGGATGTAGGGTAGACTAGAAGAATGATGGATCACTCACTGATTGCATGATACCCTAGTTTTGAAGGGTCACTAGTTGAGGGGACAGTCAAGGTATGGATGTTGATAGTGAATTCCTTGAGGGAAGGGGGATTGTGAAAGACTTGTTATCATTGTATTGTGTATTTCCAATATGTTTGGACTCCAAAATATAGTTAGGAATTCAAAATTCATCCTCTAAACTAGAGACAGATTAGTATAGGGGTTATCTCTTCTCAATGGGTATACATAAGATACTACTATCATACTACTTCCTTTGTGAACATTTAAAACCTAAAACCATTCAAATATTAATTTTTCCACATACATCAGCACATAGTTTTGTGAGTAACCTTTCCAATAGGATAAAAACAAATCTCTTTTATGGAACAAGTTATTTTTGCCCATAAGATCTACGGTATACTTATAGGATAATATCTAATATCAACTTACACACAAGATTGAATACACATAAAGATATTCCTAAGAAATTTTAACATGATTCATTAAGCTATAGTTTCATCAACATTACTTATTAACTAGCTTATTTAACCAATTCCATATCCTAGAAATCCATAATAATCTTCTTACGAGTATATCTTTTCCCAACATTAACAAGTTTTTTTGAATTTTACCATTTTCCAAAATAAAAGTCATAGATTCTTTAATAGAGGGAGAGAAATTCATGAGTCATATGGCTACCCTCTTGTTCAATCAAATTAATATGTTCAACCCACTAACATTTTGTACACACATTTCAATAAAAGCACATTTGAGGAGTAAATACAAGTATTTTTATCCTTATACGCATCTTCAATATGGCATCTATACCATTTCCTACAAATTCACATTCTTCTAATATTTTGATTTTAGGACAGTTAGAAAGTTTGACTTAAATCTTATTCTAATAGACATATCATTATTCCTTTCATAATAACTCATTGTTCCTATATAATAGAAATGTCATTAGCTTCAACTTCCATTTCACACACAAAATACCAACAAAGTAAATAATTACTACACAATTTTGTTTAATATCATATTCTTTCCTTATAGTTGATGGTTTTCACTGGATCAATTCACGTTGTTTATGGGGATCATATATAATTCAGAATTCCTACCATATAATCAAACATTTATCCTTTCAACAATTGTGTACTATAATCATATTTATTACAAAACCTTGGGGATATAGGTCCTTTACCCAAGGGTTCCCGCTAGCTAGGCACATTCTCCTTACGGACACATTGATTTTTCCCTATAGAATTTAGTCTTTTAAACATATTTCTTGAGAAGAAGGGAGAGGCACATTTGATTTCAACAATAAATTTAATTTCTTACTTTAGAGGGTATATAAAAGAGAGATGTTTCTTAATGAATCTCAGTCACTGGAAACACATGGACAGTCAAACCACTAGTCTCCAAAGAATTCAATAAGTGAATATGAATGTTTGAAAACTACTCCCAACAATTCTTAAACAAAATAAAGTATGTTTAAGAATTGTTGGGACTGGTCCTTTGGCGTGTATTAAATAGAATATAATATTTAGCATATTATTATCATTCTATTTCTTTGTTGTAAACATGCCATTGGTTTAGTTTTAATCTACCAGTGTCATGCCCTAGACCATGTTTTATCTCCATTATTTGATGTTATTCATTGTTTTGAAATGTTGAGTGTGGTTATCAAATGGAAAAAATTGAAAAAAAAAATTAACACAAATTTTTTTTACAAAACTAAACCAATGTCATGTTTGCAACAAAGAAATAGTATGATAATAATATGTTGAAAATTATATTTTGTTTAATACATGCCAAAGGACCAGTTGTATGAAATTGTCAATCACATAACATTTCACTATTGTATGAGTGGATTGTGCAGGAACAATTAACATTAAACAAGGAGCAAACTCCTCAACACATCTTGGAAACCATTTAATCCATTCAACATTACATATAATCATTAGACAGTTCCATTTCCTAACTATGTAGAGGAACAGGCACGACCAAAATGATCAAAAGTACTTTAACCCTTGCACAAGTTATTCCAAACTTCAAGTAAAATGAAAAATATGCTATATCAAATCATTCATATTCATAGTAACCATTCAAATGATCATTTTGTCAATGAACCCTCTGACTGTACCCCTGAGACAGAGAAAGGAAACCTCAAAATAGAGAAAGGAAACTTAGTAAAACCAGTCTATGCCATTGTTTGTGAGGGTACAATCATGATAAGTGCCTCTCAAACCTCTCCAAACATGTAAGAATGTCTTTAAATACTTTATTGATCTCTTCTAAACATTAACGCATGGATAGTCAAACTAGTAGTCTCCAAAGCATTCAATAAGTGAATATGAATGTTTGAAAACTTTCCTCTCAACTTCCCCAACCACTCCTAATTGATTAGAGGGATTAGTTGAGTGTTTAGACACTAAAACTTATTAAACATACTTTATCTGATATGATGAATTGTAATATCAACAAACGTGAATCCAAACATTTCAAAATAGTGAATTGATATCCTTGAGCACAAGCACCAATAACATCAAATAATGGAGATAAGGCATAGGCTAGGGCACAACACCAGTAGAATGTGGTCATTTCAGTGAGCATTCATGATCAAATAAAATGCAATGCATTTGAAATTTGTGGTTGAATATGATGCCAAAGGCTCGAAAGATGTTGCCCATCAAAGATACCAATCAAAGATGAAGAAATCGCATACCTTCTCTTGCGCTTAGCTTTCACGAAGGAAGATTTTATATCCAAATCTTCCTTGTACCACATGAAGAACATGCCATTTGTTTAGTTTAGCATGTTATTATCATATCAAATAAAGTATGTTTAAGAATTGGTGGTAAGGATAGGAATAGTGGAGATTCTATAAATATCCCTCTAACCGATTAGGAGTGGTTGGGGAAGTTGAGAGGAAAGTTTTCAAACATTCATATTCACTTATTGAATGCTTTGGAGACTACTAGTTTGACTGTCCATGTGTTACCAGTGCCTGAGATGCATTACTCAATTTTGAAGGGTCACTGGTTGAGGGGACAGTAAAGATCTGGATGTTGATAGTGAATTCCTTAAGGGAAGGGGGATTGTGAAAGACATGTTATCATTGTATTGTGTATTTCAAATATGTTTGGATGTAGGGCAGACTAGGAGAATGAAGGGTCACTCACTGATTAAATGATAACATGGTTTTGAAGGGTCACTAGTTGAGGGGACAATCAAGGTCCAGATGTTGATAGTGAATTCCTTGAGGGAAGGGGGATTGTGAAAGACTTTTTATCATTGTATTGTGTATTTCCAATATGTTTGGACGTAGGGAAGACCAGGAGAATGAAGGATCACTCACTAATTGCATGATAACCCAGTTTTGAAGGGTCACTGGTTGAGGGGACAGTCAAGGTGCGGATGTTGATAGTGAATTCCTTGAGGGAAGGGGGATTGTGAAAGACTTGTTATCATTTTATTTTATATTTCCAATATGTTTGGATGCAGGGAAGACCAGGAGAATGAAGGATCACTCACTGATTGCATGATAACCCAATTTTGAAGGGTCACTGGTTGAGGGGACACTCAAGTTCTGGACGTTGATAGTGAATTCCTTGAGGGAATGGGGATTGTGAAAGACTTGTTATAATTGTATTGTATATTTCCAATATCTTTGGATGCACGAAAAACCAAGAGAATGAAGGATCACTCACTAATTGCATGATAACCAGGTTTTGAAGGGTCATTGGTTGAGGGGACAGTTAAGGTTTGGATGTTGATAGTGAATTCCTTGGAGGAAGGGGGATTGTGAAAGAATTGTTATCATTGTATTGTGTATTTCCAATATGTTTGGATGTAGGGCTAACCAGGAGAATGAAGGATCACTCACTGGTTGCATGATAACCCAATTTTGAAGGGTCATTGGTTGAGGGGACAGTCAAGGTCTGGATGTTGATAGTGAATTCCTTGAGGGAAGGGGGATTGTGAAAGACTTGTTATCATTGTATTGTGTATTTCCAATATGTTTGGATGTAGGGCAGACTAGGAGAATAAAGGATCACTCACTGATTGCATGATAACCCGGTTTTGAAGGGTCACTGGTTGAGGGGACAATTAAGGTCCAAATGTTGATAGTGAATTCCATGAGGGAAGGGGGATTGTGAAAGACTTTTTATCATTGTATTGTGTACTTCCAATATGTTTGGATGCAGGGCAGACCAGCAAAATAAAGGATCACTCACTGATTGCATGATAACCTGGTTTTGAAGGGTCATTGGTTGAGGGTACAGTCAAGGTCTAGATGATTGGGCCATTCAAGGACCCTATTTCTTTTTATTAATTGCTATTCAAATTTGATGCATGGATTTCTTTGGAATTATTAGCCGATATGTATCCCAGAACTACATCCGTAAATTTGCATATACTTCTCTAGGGTTGTAAGCCACTTAGGGATCAAAATAGAGAAAATAAGTCAAAATCATTCTTTGTCCTATTTCCTTTTAATAAAGTCTCAACTATCAATGATACAATACATTTGACACCCTAAGCTATCAATACAAATGGTTCCTAGCTAGAATCTCATGAGCTTTCCATTTGATAGCCACAGTCAATATTTCAAAAAAATGGATATCCTTGAGCACAAGCACCAATAACATCAAATAATAGATTTAAAGCATAGGCTAGGGAACACCATCAGTACAATGCAATCATTTTAGTGAGCATCTTAGCAATATACAATGGCGTCATTAAATTTTCCATTAACATCAACAAACATGAATCCAAACATTTGAAAATAGTGAATCGATATCCTTGAGCACAAGCACCAATAACATCAAATAATAAAGATAGAGCATTGGCTAGGGCATGACACCAGTAGAATGCGGTCATTTTAGAGAGCATTCATGATCAAATAAAATGCAATGCATTTAAAATTTCTAGTCGAATATGATGCAATAGGCTCAAAAGATGAAGCAATCACATACCTTCTTTCGCGCTCAGATTTTTCTCCTTTTCTCCTGCTCTATCCAATCGAAATAAAAATGATTTGGCGCTTCACTTTTTTTTTTTTATGTACACCCCGAACCTATTGGAATTCTAATGGTCAATTTAAAACCCATCGAAATACCGACACCATCGGGGCCTATTTAGGAAAAAAACAACAAATTCATTAATGCCCGTCAGAAGTTTCTATCAAAATTTGGCCCCAAATGTAGTAGTGGGTCTTCTATGAGGATGGGTGTTGTTGGGGACGTTGAATTTGTGGTTAATGATGGAGAAGACCCAAGAAATTTTGGGGCTTATGTGTTCCTTAAATCCACTATGTTTGGCTATGAGTCATCTTTGGAGGTTGGTTTCTTTTCCCTTGGGCTCGTCTAGTCCCTAGCCACTGGGCATGAAAGGATGCTATGTGTTGTCATTAGAGAATGAAGTGTTGTGGGATTATGTGAAAGATGGGAGATTCAAAGTTCCCTCTCAATAATGGGGTGGGGTAGTGGTTTACTTCTTTGTCTCTTCACTCGGTTGAAGTTTGATTTCTCTATCCATATTAAGCAATAGGGAGTCATGATTTAAATCTCTAGGAAAAAGTGATCTTCCTTCTCTATTGATGATCTTGATGTTAGCAAGAAACATTACATCTAGGTACTTTCATGTTGTCATTGATGGAAACTCAATTTACTTTTTCCATCCACAATGTTAGGCTATCTAATCATATTGGGAGTTAGTTTGAAGATTTCTCCAAATCTGGCTATGAACAAAGTATACATAAGTGTACAATATTTGGTCAGGTAAGTTTATTCTCAGACCAATATTTGGAGTCTTGAATGTAAGGGTAGATTTACAAATACCTAGTCTACCTTATTCCATAATTTTTTGTTTCATTGATAATTCATGTACAATTTAGTTCAACTTCTGTGTATTTCTTTTTGGGTTCATAGTGAAGAACAAAAAATATTTTTAGTTGATCATTATGTGGGTCTGATGGAGTAGTTTTTGTGATTGATTTAGTAATCTAGGATGTTTATCTCACATGTGTGGTAATGTGTGATCATTTAATTTTTTTTCTCTTTGGTATTTGCATTCAAATTTAGCTGACTATTCCTACGCATTTGATTATTTTGTTAATTTTCTTGATTTGATATGTAAGAAATATAATGTCTTGTTTTTTATATACAAGATAAATTTATATGGTCATTTTTTTCATAGTGGGTTGTGTATGGAAGGTGATTATATTGATTGTGCATAGTTTCACGTGCACAAGATAATGATTTGAGGTGTGAATTAGAGTATAATAGTGTAATAAACTAGATCATAGTGAAGTGTATGAAATAAGTGATAGGATACTGTATCTTGGTATTTCTAGATGTCGTTTCTCAATTAAAATTCTCTATAACATTCTATTTGTGTAAGAGGAAGTAAGACTTTTGTTTTGAGTAGTGATCTCTAGGCAATATCTCTAGGAAATATGCTTGAATGCATGTGCATTCTCCATTATAATATTTCTAAAAAGTATTTTCATTTTGTGGTTTCATCTTCACCATGGTTTTTCCCTCACCTGGGTTTGCACACAAAATATCTTGGTGTTATGGTGTTGTCGATGTTTGTGTTATTATTTTGCATCTTTCTTTTGAGTATATGTGTTAAGTGGATATAGAATCAGATTAATAAAGAAAAATATTGTGAAACATTGATTCTATTAGCAATAGAAAGCCACACCACACAACTAAAAGGAGGGTGAATCAGTTGTGTCTAATAAATTCAAAATTTAAACTTTTGAACTAGAACATTAATTTAAGAATTTATAATAGTGCTAAAAAAGATGAACAAGATAGACAACAACACCATAACACATAGAGTTTTTTTCTCAAGGAAAATCATGTTAAGGGAAAAACACCAATGGGGATGGAACCCACTAGATAGTGCACTAGTATAGAAATGTCCATGTTAAGAGACATATCCCTATTAGGAGCTAATACAATACATCTAGTACAACTATCTGTGTTAAAGGATAAAACCCTATTAAAAGGTCCTTCAACCTTGTTAGGAGCTTTTGAGAATAAAAGGAATACTACCTAAGCACATGAGTCCAAGGAGAAGGTTAAACCCACCTTCAGGACTCACTTTCCAAATACAATGGAGTGAACTTACTATTCAAATGACTTAATTGACTAATAGCAACTTACATGCCTTTACAGTTCCATTGAAGTGCATAAGGAATGATCATAGATTCCACTCATACCTCTTATCTTAATCTCTTCTCTTATTACAATTCCCACATTATCAATCATACATACCTCTCATATACACATTCATCACATCACATTACATAATTTACTCTCCTTTATACAAGTTGGGTATGTGCAAGATCATGAGGGGCCAAACTATGCCCTTAAGTGGCAATAAAAATCAGCAAATCAGGGTTAGTCAACTTGACGTGAAAATTTCAACTAGCTATGAACCTAATATCAAAAAGTTGTAAGAATAGAATCTATAGAAAATTGAATGTAGTTTCTAAACTACTAGGCTTTTTTTGAGAAAAAGTTAGTATGATTGGTGAAAAGTATAGATTTCAATGCAGTAGTACAAAAATTTTAGGAAAAAAATAAGAAGTAGGTGTATGTCTGACCACCTTAATCATAATCAAATGATAATATTTTATTATAAGATTTTATATATAAGTAGTAGACTCATGCTCGGATGTGATGCATGTTTTTTTGTAATTTTATTCCAAAAAAATAATTAATTATGAATTTTTTGCTATAACATTTTCAGAATAAAAAAAACTCTTGTGTCTGACCACCTTAACTAAATTCAAAACTTTACAAACTTCAAAAAAAAAAAATTCCTTATAGTAGGTGAAGCATAGAATGTGACACATTTTTTGGATTTCAAAAATGTTATACTGTCTGAAAGTTATAGTCATTTTTCAATCAGTATATAAATTAGCACTTTAGAGGTAGCTCGATTAGAAAATAACTAATAATTACTTACCGAATTCAAAATTTGACAGCAATTATATCGATAGAAAGCTGATAATCTCCTTAAGATACCCTTTTCATTTTATCAAATTCAGGTGAAAAAAAGTCATCAACTACATTGTCAAAGTTTTGAACTGACATCGCCACTTTTTGGCCCCTCATGATCTTGCACATACCCAGTTACAATTCTCAATTAGGTCGGCCTGTTAGGGCTTCCCCATTACACAAAAAATTACATTAGATTGGTAAGGCACACACAATACCTGATACAAATAAAAAACAATTACAAATATTATTCCCATTCCAATATCTACAATTAATGTTTACCAATCCAGGGAACATATTACAACACCTAGTCGACTCTGAAAATAAATTATCCAAGTTCATATGCTAGAATTGTCATTAGCATGACCCAATAAAGCCAAAAATTATATAGTATATTTTATCCTATTTTTTGTTCCATTCCTAAATATTTCATAACATGATTCCATCTTGCAACCAACTTATGTTGAATGGAAGCCCTGTTCGAGAGTTGCAAAGATGAGAAAGTTGGGCCTTGGATATCTGTAAAGAAAAAAAAGAATAGTAGGGACCCATTGCTAGTTTCTCTGGTAGCCACAAGAAGTAGGGCCAAAGCTGATATAGGTGGAAAAGGAAGCACCCCAGGTAGGTGGAACAAGCATCAAATAAGGAAGGAAGAAACAAGAAGAAACATAGCGGATGGGACCCAAAAAACCATCCAGGATACTTACCTTCAAAAGAAAATATCAAGATTATATCTTGGAATATTTGTGGACTTAATGGGATCCACAAACAGGAGGTTGTTAGGAATATGATTAGGGATCATAGGCCTGATATTTTTGTGATTCAGGAGACTAAGATGAAGAAGGAGAAGATTGAAAGTATTGTTTTTAGAAAAAGTATGAAGTCAGTGGCTACTGACTCTTCAGGAGCTTCTAGAGGGTTGTTAGTGATATGGAAGGATAGCCTTATAGTGGACATCATCTTTAATGAAGGGAACATTTTTCTTATTCAATTCATGAATTCTAAGGACCAGGAAAGTTGGTTTGTGATGAATATCTATGCCCCTAACACTAAAAATGGTAGAAAGCACTTTTGGAGTAAAATTTGCAACTTGATGCCCTTGTTGGGAGGGTCTAAGGGTGTCATTATGGGAGATTTTAACACTCCCTTGTTGGCTATTGAGAATTTGGGTGGGCTCCCTCTGGACTTGGATAGTAGACAACACCTTGCAGAGTTTATTAGTGAGCTAGCTCTCCTTGATGTTGATTTATATGGTGGAAAGTTCACTTGGTCTAACCGAAGAATTAGGTCGGAGTGCATTTAGGTTAGGCTAGATAGAGCTTTGATCACTATGGACTGGATGAACTCTTATCATTGGAAACTCTCCACTTTGGCTAGACTTGGTTCAGACCACTCCCCGATCAATCTCACTCTTGATCTTTGCAATAGGAAAAAGGCCTTCCCATTCAGATTTGAGAAGATGTGGACAGCTCATCCGGGTCTATTCGATAGAATAAGAGATTGGTGGAGCATTGATGTGGAAGGGTCGGCTATGTTTAAAGTGGTAAAGAAACTCAAAAATATTAAAATGGAAATTAGGAAATGGAACAAAAATGACTTTGGTGATATTTTTCAGACTAAAGAAAGGATAATGGAGGAACTTGTTGGGGTTTAGGAGGAGATAAAAAATGTGGGTTATGATGAGGAGAGACCGAATGTTGTAAAGGTTATCCTAGCTGATCTTCACAATATTGTGAGCAAAGAGGAAATGTTCTAGAGGCAGCATTCGAGATCAGTGTGGCTTAAGGAAGGGGACAAAAACTCTAGATTCTTTCACCTCTCTACAATGAAGCATAGGGCTGCCAACAGAATTAGTGTTATAAAAAAGTAGGATGTCTCTCTTATAGAAGATAAGGAGATTGCCTAGGAAGCTATCAATTTTTTCTCTTCCATCCTCTCTAGAGAGACTAATCTAGGTGTGGAAGATCATAAGGTTATTCTCAATTCCATCCCCAGAGTTATTAAGGCTAGTCAGAACAGAGCCCTGACAACCATACCAAATATGGAGGAAATCAAGGTGGCTGTCTTCTCTCTACCTGCTGAGAAAGCCCCTGGCCCTAATGGGTTCCCTACTTTCTTCTTCCAGATGTATTGGGAAGTCCTTAAAGAGGATCTTGTTAAGGTGGTGCAGGAATTCTTTGGTGCCAAGAGTCTGCTCAAAGAGATTAATGCCACTTTCTTGGCTCTCATTCCCAAAATTCCAAGTGCGAACACTTTTGACTCTTTCAAGCCTATTAGTCTCTGTAACTCTCTTTACAAGATCTTTTCTAAGGTTTTAACTATTAGAATGATCAAATTCCTTCCAGAGATCATTTCCCCGCAACAAACGAGCTTTTTCCTAGGTAGACAAATCTTGGACTCTATTATAGCTATTCATGAGGTGATACACTCTTTAGAGGAAGGAAAAAAGGATGGCTTCCTGCTCAAGCTTGATCTGTCAAAGGCCTATGACAGGGTGGATTGGTCTTTCCTAGATCAGGTTTTGCATGCTTTTGGTTTTAATGACATCATTTGGAAGATCATTTCTCAACTGATATCCACCCCCACTTTTGCAGTTATGATCAATGGTTCTCCCATGGATTTCTTCAAATCTTCTAGAGGGATCAGGCAAGGGGACCCCCTATCTCCCATCCTTTTTATCATTATGGCTGAATGCTTGGGTAGACTGATTCTTAATAAAAAGAGCATAGGTGCTTTAGTTGGCTTGAAACCTTCCTCCAGACCCCTAATCTTCAATCATCAACAATTTGTGGATGATACCATCCTTGGGGGTAATGCTTTGGTTAAGGAAGCCAAACAGGTGAAGGAAATTCTTAATTCTTAATCTAATGCAACTGGTCATCTCATTAATTGGAACAAGAGCTCGGTCTTTTTTGTCAACACCCCTGAGGGAAGACAGAGGAAAATTGCTAACATCCTGGGCTGTGGCATTGGGACCTTTCCTGCCACTTATCTAGGGCTCCCTATGGGGAATAGACCTCCATACCACTTTTGGGATAACTTAATTGATAGGTTCAATAGAAAGCAAGCTGGCTGGAAGGGCATTATTCTGAGTTAGGCAGGAAAAGTGCATCTGATCAAGTCCACTCTTTAGAATCTGCCCATTTATGCTCTCAGCCTCTTCTCTATAACCTCTAAAGTGGCTACTACTTTGGAATCCATCCAAAAGAAGTTTATGTGGGCTGGACCAGAAGGTAACAAGAAGTACCCGCTTGTGGCATGGGATAATATCTGCAAATCTAAAAAATAGGGGGGTTTGGGGATTAGGAACCTGAAGCAATTCAACAAGGCTTTGCAAGCTAAACAGATTTGGAGGATTTTCACTTCCAAAGGTGAATGGAGGGACATTCTAGAAAACAAGTATGTAGCCAACATCAACTTAAAGCATTTTATCAGTAGAGATGAGGAGCCTAAGGGATCTAATATTTGGAATGGCATCATTAAAACTAAGGGTTTAGCTTTTGAGAAGGTGAAATGGAAACTTGGCAATGGTGAAGATATCAAATTTTGGCTTGAAGACCGGCTTGGTGTGGGGCCTTTATGGAATTTTGATTAGTACAATAGATGGGTGATGATTTGCATGGAAAGATTTGGCTATAGGGTGAGAGACTATAGGATAATGGAGAATTGGGTTAATTTGACTGAGATATCCCAGGAGCTCAAGCCGATAATGAACATGATTAGGCTTTTTCACTTGTCTCTCTACAAGGATGAACTCATCTAGGGGCTGACTAAGGATGGAAACTACACTGTGGCGTCGGGCTATGATACTATGCAGAGGTGTGGTCCTATCCCTGTCGAGGCCAATGCTTGGTTTTCTAGCCTAACTCCCAAAATCAACATCTTTTTCTAGTTAATGCTTCAAAACCATATTTTGATGGTGGACAACCTTATCAAGAGAGGTCATCAAATTCCTAATCATTGCATCCTTTGTAAAGTGCAATTGGAAAGTGTTGATCACCTTTTCATACATTGTCATTTCACCAAGAACATATGGTCTTCTTTCTTGGCTTTCTTCAAGTAGACCTAGGTTTTTCCCAGTAACATAATGGAGCTATTCCAATAGTGGCATAGAGGGGTAGCTAGGGATGTGAGTTAAGGCTTATGGGCTTAGTCTCTCCCTCATGTTTTTTGGGGGGTGTGGAAGGAGTGGAACAACCGTATATTCAGGGAAAAAGAAGCCAATGCTAAGGTGGTGTTTTATAAAAGTTTAAATGCTCTGGTTGAAAATTACACTATTATCAAAGGCTATAACCCACTCATCAATGCTAAGGAGAAGGATTTTAGCAAGAGGGAGGATTGCAGATGGTCCCTTCCTCCTGAGGGTTGGTGCAAAGCCAACTTTGATGGTACAGTGAAAGGCAACCCTGGCCAGGCTGGGATTGGGGGTATAATCAAAAATGAACATGGGAAAGGCATTGGAGCTATATCGGCTCCTCTAGGAGTGCAAACCAACCATGTTGTGGAGGTGACTGTGGCTCATCAAACCATAATGCTAGCCATGGCTATTGGAGTTAGAAATCTATGGTTGGAAGGTGATTCAAAGAACATAATCGACTGTCTAAATGAAAAAAATATGTCGACCTAGATGATAGCCAACTTGGTTAATGAAAGTGTTCAGTTCCTCAAGTCCTTTGAAAAAATCCACGTGGCACATGAGTATAGGGAGGCTAACCAAGTTGCCAACAGGTTGGCCAATTGGGCTGTCAGAAATAACAAGGTGAAAAGATGGATGGAGGGGCAATTAATTCTACTCGAAATCAAGGAATTAATGGAAAGTGAGCAAATCCTGAGAAGATTTGAAAATATCAAAATTTAATGATGAAAGTTTATGAGTTAGGGAACTTGTGCCAATATATGATGTATGAGAACACGAGCCAAAGTACAAATCACCTGGGCAACTGCCACCTTTGCACATCATGGTGTGTTTTTGGGTGTTTTTCTCTAAACACTAAGGGAAGGATCAAGAACATTTCTCATACCAGTTTCTTGCCCAAAACTTTGAAGAGATCTATCACCAGAAGTTTTGTTTGTAGAATGAGAAGGAAAATGGTGGGGGAACCACAGAAGGGAACCAGAAGATGAGGCTGAGAAATGGCAGAGATGGTCAAAGGTGTGGGATATTTTGAGTAAAGGGGAGGTGACCACTTTCATCAAAAGACTGCATGGATGGAAACCCTCGGTCACCAAAACAATGGTTAAAAATTGGAATGAGGGAACTGTTAAAATTGATGGGGTCGAGTTCAATGTTACCGAGGAGGTTATCTCAGTGGTGATGGGCATTCCAATTGTAGGAAAGAAATTCTACAGAGATCATCGCATTTCTAGCCAAGTGATGGTGGAATTCACCAAAGGAAAGGAGGAGAAGAAGGCTCTTGAGAGTAGGGCACTTACTACCTGCCGAGATCCATCAAACCTCTGTGGAGGTTCGTGTTGAGAGTGATAATTAAATACATTTCTCTGGACATGAGGTTTGATCGTATTTACTCCTACCACTTCATTCTTCTCAATCATTTCAGGTCTGGTACTAAAATCTTCATTCCTTTTTACCTCTACTCGTCCATTAATGAAAACATAAATGATTATAGGGAGAAACCCATTGGTAATCCTGCTTTTCATGAAGGTCTGTTGTTGTTAATTAATGATTTTTTCAAAGCTAAAACCATAGGTAAGGAAATTAACCAGGGGAAAGGGGGAATGGTGGGCTTTGATGAAGAGCTCGACTTGGGTGATGAAGAGTATACCCCTTCTAACACCGAGGAGAGTCAAGACATGCATTCTGACTCAAATGCCGATGCCTCCCCACATACCAAAAAGGGGAAAAAGAATATTAAGAAAGAAAAAAAGGTTAAAAAGGAGAAACCTGATTCTAAGCAGTTTATTGAGGTCTCTTCCACCAGGGATTATGATGAGGAAGCGGATGGTATGGACACTGAGGGAGACAATGCTTAAGCTAAGGAAGATACAATTGGGGAGGTGGAGGAAACTAAGAAGAATAAGAAGGGGAAGAAAAATTTTATCATCAAAATGCCAGCAAACAGGGAAGAGGTTACGGATTATGGTAGGAAACAGAGGAAAAAGAGGAGAATGGATGAAGAGAATAAGGAGGAAGGACAAGAGGAAGGGAAGGATAGTGAAGAGGAAGAGGAGAGTTAGGGGAGAGAGGAAGATGATATGCAGGTTTCTGAAGATCAAGGGACCAACTAGTACAAATGCAAGATAATAGATAAAGAGAAGAATGTGGTTTGGAGAGACTTCCACAAGGTGTCTGTCAGAATGGGCCTAAAGAGAGAATTGATGAGAACCCTGGTTAAGGAAAACAAGGATGGCAAGATTCAAATGGAGGATATCATAGACCATGCCCTGGTGATTCTAAGTGACATTACCAAAGAACATCCTCAGATGGATGTCCTCAATAATGCTAAAAATAGTATTATTGATAGCTACAGGACAACCAAATGGACTTTCCACAAAATTCAGGAGCTTAAATTTTGGGTGGGTATGCTGGAAAGGGAGGGTAATAGCAGAAAGATAATGCTAACAAAGGAGAAGAATGAGATGGCGAGTAAAATGGAGGATGTGAAGATGAGGATGCAGAGCTTGGAGGGGACTTTGTAGAAAATAGCGGAGCAGAGCCATAGCATCCTCAAAGCCTCAAATGATAACATAAAAGTCTTGATTAGTAAATTTGAGGAACACATGAGCAGCAAGGAGGAGTCACCAAATAGTAGCAAAGATAAAACTCTGGAGGAAGGGTTCGGGAAGAGAACAAGGTCTAGCACCATGAAGAAAGACATGTAGGAACCTGACAAGGATCTGGTTGAACTCAAGGATGTTGTGGACAAGGCAACTGAGCTCAAGATTCGAGTGGCGGAGATACTAAGAGAATTTTCTTGATCTGCCCCCCTAGTTTTTTTGGACCTGACCTAGTTTTTTTGCTTTCTGGTTCTAGACCTGTTTCTTGGTTTTTACTGTTTGTTTTGCTGGTGGCTTGTGTCTGGCCTTTTTTGGCTATGGCTATCGTATCTTAGTGGAATGTAATTGCTATATCTCTATATATGTTTAATACTGTTTGGGTTTCAAGGCCCCTTTAAAACCTATTTTCCTTAATCAAAAACTTATGTTGAAAACTTAGCAACTAACTTTGTCAAGTTCCTTGTCTCTATCCTTTAACCGGTCTTCACCAAAATAACCGTAACTCCTTCAAACGATCATATTAAGCTAGGAGACCTTAGACATAAGGTTTATACATCTTTGTAATGATAAAAAAAAAAAGATGAAATACTCTAAACTTATGTACAATGTCCTTACATTTGTGTCTAGCTATTTGTAGCAACTAGAAACACAATGTGTCTAATATAACCAACTCAAAACTATAGTATCTATCATATGTTGACATCAATGACAAAAAATGAATAGAAAAAATAGCAACAATTCTAACCAATATATATCTAACAATCTCCCCCTTTGGCATTGATGGTAACATATGAGTGAAAACCAATCAACCCAAAAACATTCATCTTAATACAACCTTCTCAATATATTAAACAATTCTCCCCCTAAGACTTTAGGATGCTTTTCACATAGATATCTTCCCCTTTGACATCAATGGAAAGGGTGTCAGTGGTACCAACTCTGATCAAATAAATGTCTCCCCCTATGTTGTAATTTTTTCAAATATTCATGCCTACAATATACAAGGTGCTATGTTAAAAAACACTTCATCAGTTCAACTGCTACAACTACTCCCCCTAAGGAGTAGGACCAACCATCAAGTCCAGAAGAATAATAAAGCTCAGGTAATTACAATACTATTGCATTCATGCATCATTTAATTATCACAAGGCGGGGCCATCATCCCAAGCATACTTCTAAAATACTCAAAGGTCACTTTTGGCCATAGTTTTGTGAAAATGTAGTACCTCACCCCTAGTCTAATTTTATTAATGTTATGTTTTCTCTAGGAGGATAGATCATATGTTAGGGAATCATCAATGGTTATGATTTCACTAACACCATACTTGCATGTGTATGGTTGATGTGTTTGTTTTACATTTCTGTTTGATGTGCTCGATGTGGTTGAGGGACAGAGTCGTAGTTACTTGCTTGTGAGATCCACATGATCGGTCGATCCCCGCCATTGTCTGTTATATATTTATATATGTTTGTACATGTGGGTGTTGTATGCAGGTTCGTAGGTATCGGGCATTATCTTCCATGAATTGTCAGGATGAGTGTGCCCTATCGCAATGTCTCAGATGGTAAGAGAGGGGAGATAACATGGATCCAAAACCCTAACCCAAACCCATTTATCCTAGTTGTTGGATAAGTATCTATTAACTACCCTATCCGAATTTGTCAGGATTGGCAAAGTTCGTGGACCCCTTTCTGGTGTTGCTTGGTTTCGGTTTTGTTTGGTTTTATGTCATATGATTTTAGTTGATTTGTGGTTATGTGAGTGATTTTATATGATTATTCATTTATTGATTATAGTTGATTTATGTGTATATAGATTATTTTATGTAATTATTAATGTTAGGTGCATAGTTGAATTTTATGATTAAATATGCTCCTATGATTAATTGAGGAATTAAATTAAAGTTGATTATTTGAGTATTTGGAAATTAATACTGATTATGTCCTAAGTTTATTTTGATGAAATTTAATTAAAATCAAATAATTGATTATTTGGATTTAATTGACTATTTTATTAATAATTGAGTTTTATTATGTTTGTGAGTATTATTAAATAAATTAAATATTTAATTGCATATTTTAGGATGCATTAAGTATTTTATTTATTTAATAAATGTATTTTAAATTATTAACATGTGCAAATTGAAAAGAGAGTTGTTGTCAAAAACTGAACTACTAGTTTTCAAATGTCAAGTTGTGTTGTGCATTTAAAATATATTTTAATTAATTAATTATTATTTACTTTCAATTTTGGAGTTAGAGTCTGATTAGGAGTTGTCTTATGAGTCATTTCTGATTTGGAGTTGAACTCTGAGTTAGCTTTTGAGTTGTCTTTTGAGATTGCATGAATTTGGGAATTGTATTCCTATTAGGAAATTATTGCATTCATTTGAGAGAGGGAGGTTTTGGAGAAGATTTTTGGGGGAAGCTTGTGTGCTTGGTGTTTTTGGATATTTGTGGATTGTTGTGGCTGCATGATGTTTTGAAATTTCTCTGTGCATCTAGATCGGGCACCTGGTTGCAACATAGCTTTCAGATCTACAAGTTGGGCTTGATTTTGGAGAGAATTCTATTCTCAAATCTACAAGGGTTTTCATTTTCAATTTCTACCATTGGATCTAAGGTAGGCATTGAATTTTACCTATTATCTTTGTTTCTACTTTCATTTGTCTTTCTGTGTTTTTGATAGATCTGGGTATTTAGAAACCCTAGTGTAGCTAATTTTTGTATTTTATTATTACTTGGCATTGTAGTGTTAATCTGGCAAAATTTCGTTAATTAATTATTCATGGTTTGCCTATAAATTGATAAATTAATCCTATTGTATAGTTTAACTATAGTGTTGGGAGAAAATTAATCCCCTTGAGAAAATAGATCAAATTGCTAAAAAACCCAATTTGGGTGTAAAGGTCAAGGCTGGAAAATAAAAATATTTTATTCCTTGTTTAAAATTTCAAACTTTTAAAATATATATATATATATATATATACATATATATATATATATACATATATATATATATATATATACATATATATATATATATATACATATATATATATATATACATATATATATATATACATACATATATATATATATATACATACATATATATATATATATACATACATATATATATATATACATATACATATATATATATACATATATATATATATATATATATATATATATATATATATATACATATATATATATATATATATATATACATATATATATATATGTATGTATGTATATATACATATATATATATATATATATGTATATATATATGTATATATATATATATATATATATATATGTATATATATATATATATATATATATATTTAGTTTGTCATAAAATCTTAAGAAAAGACAAAATTCTATGTGAAGCATGTCTCTGTTCTAGAATTTTGTGCATGTCTCTCTATTATTTTACTTTCAGAAAATAATTTAATTAGAATTATAATGTGTAAAAAAAAAATATTGTTTGTATCAATATTAATTTGGATGTATTTGTTTAAAAATATATATATTTATATTGAAAAAATAATATATATTGGAAAAAAAATAAATAAATATATATATATATATAAGTGCTTTGGAGTGTTTGTTTTTAATAAACAAAATTAAATTTTTTTTGAAAAGTTATGATGGGGGCGGGGGCCACCACACCCCCCAACCCCCATTCTCCCTGCACGACGGCAAAGAATACTACCGACGACAGTACTAAATCTGTGGAGGCAGAGGGAGTACTGTCAAAGGCAGTACTGCCCTGCGCCAGTGCGGGGGTACTGTAGGGACAGGGAGTGGGGCCCACAGGGTACACTTTTTTTAAAAAAAAGGTTTATTTTATTTGTTTTATAAAATTTGTTTTAATTTAGTTTATTATTAAATATTGCTATTTAATTTTGAATTTTAACATTTTTAATAATTGTTTTAAATTTAATTTAATTTTCTATGGTTTAGTTTATGTTATACTTAAATTTGCAATTTTTATACCTTGTTAAATTTTATTTAATATGGATTTATATTATAGTGTTATTTAATTAATTAGGTATTATGGCTATTTTAAATTAGTAGTTATTAGTGACTAATAATTACTTTATTATCTAATATATATATATATATATATTGTATTAAATATTTATATCTTTTATTGATAATAAGTGATTTAGATGTTTATGGGGTAGTGTTAATTAAGAGATATATATATTATTTCGTGTACCAAGTTATTTTGATTAATTAGGAAAATTATATACGAGAGTTGTTCTATTAGTAACCTTGGGTTAATTTATTTGGTGATTTTTGTGTATGCATTTTAGTAGACCTATTATTTATGAGAAGATGCATTTCGGGCATGTACTAGTTTTCAATCCAATTGTCTTGCTTGTAGCAAATAAATGAATAATGACTTTTGCAAACTATATGATAGGAAATTATAGGACTTGTCTGTATCAAAGAATTTAGTTTTGTGTTCAGTTTATATGAGATTTATTTTCTAAATGCTTAGGCTTTGATTGATGGAGTCCATAACAGGAACATTATTTTGGCAAGAGATATATTTATACTGAAATTGGATGTTTTCGTTATGTTGAACCTATAGAATGATTATAGAGAAAGTTCTTTAGTTTTTGCATTTATTTTAATGTCTATGATAGGTATCTTCTAACAGATTGATTTGTTTCTGCATGTGAATTCTGTCATGTTCAATATGGAATTGTGTTTGCTTGTGATTAAAATTCCAGTTTTCTATGATGCATTGTGTCTTCTTCGTGCCTGGAGTGTTTTCTTTTGCTTAATGTGTTTTGGGGCACTAGAAGACTTAAGAAAAAGACAGAGGCTAGGGATTGTGTTAGGTGTTCATATTTTTAGTACTACATTTTGATGTGTGTAAGAGATTTGATTATATCCCGACTTGATTGTATAGGCTCATGATGTTTTTTATTCTGCTTTTGGTACCTTTGTAATCATTCTAGTTCTTGTATGTGAAACTGGATTTAGGATTACCTGGTTATGTACCTGTTTGATCTGTGTGAGATTTGTGAGCCTAGGGTAGTTTACCTAGATATGAGGTAGGAGGTGGCTTGCAATAAGCATCGAGGCCCACAAGAGGCTACTAGGATCACTTATTGTTAAGTATCTTAATCAAGTGATAATTAAATATAACATTGAGAGTTTTATTAAAATGAACCTAATAAGGTATGGTCCTCACCCAGGTGTTAGTGCTAGTACAGAATAAGATGGTGTTGAGAAGATGACTAGCCCCCTTTTAAGGGATGAGTTGGCATAGTTGATGACTTCTTCTGTATGAGAAGTCATTGATACCGTGTAAGGTCACTTGAGTGTCGGGATCCAGCAAGATTACCAGGACGAGACTCAAGGGTTAGACATACATGATGACACCTTCCTATGCATAGTCTAGTTATCCTACATGTGTCGGGTGCCTCTGGATTAATGAGTCTTTCATGACATTTTTACTTATCACCTTGAGTTAGAGAGATTTTAGGATCCTTTCCTTAGCAGTGCTGGACGATCCCTGTTGTAGTTGTTCCTTCTTGTTCCTCATTGATGGATTTGTACTATGTTCTTCTACTTCTTCTTTGTGATCATGTATCTTGTATCAGTTTCTCATAGATATCATGTAGAACTTCTTTTCATTTATTGTATTACATACCCTATGACATGTGTAGTGGATGTAGATTTATGGATACCTTAGGGTACCAGATGTATTTATGATATCTTTGATGTGATGTTGCTTTTATATTTCATTGTTTATATGAGTTTGCAATTGTTCCTAATCTAAATAAATTAATTAATGTTAAGTAATCTTTGTCAAGGAACCCTTAAGAGTTGTAACCTATGTTGGTTGTTTATGTTATGTGAGTTAAAGGTAATTGCTTCCGCATTGATGTTTATCTTGTATGTTAACTTTTAAAAAAAATAAAAAATTATTCAGAAAACTTAGTTGCATGTTAGGTTAAGTTCTTCTAGGTTCCCTAGTGGAGCATTACAAAAAATGTCTGCAATTTTTTCCTTTGTGCTGATGTATTCCAATTCTGACTTCCTTCTTTGTAGATTTTTCTCTCAATAGTGATATTTAATTGATATGGGTATATGTAGGATCATGGTATGACAAAAAGTGGTGATTTGAAAAGGAAGTCCTAATTGATGGACTCTTTGAAAAAAAACTATAACTTTCAAACAATATAACATTTTTGAAATCTGAAATATACATCACATTCTATGCTTCACCTAATGGGTATGTGCAAGATCATGAGGGGCCAAAAAGTGGCGATGTCAGTTCAAAACTTTGACAATGTAGCTGACGAATTTTTTTCACCCAAATTTGATAAAATGAAAAGGGTATCTTAAGGAGATTATTAGCTTTCTATCGATATAATTGCTGTCAAATTTTGAAATCGGTAAGTAATTATTAGTTATTTTCTAATTGAGCTACCCCTAAAGTGTTGATTTATATACTGATTGAAAAATGACTATAACTTTCAAACGGTATAACATTTTTGAAATCTGAAAAATGCGTCACATTCTATGCTTCACCTACTATAAGGGGAAAAAAATAAAATTTGAATTTTGTAAAGTTTTGAATGAGTTAAAGTGGTCAGACATGGGATTTTTTTTATTCTGAAAATGTTGTAGCAAAAAATTCATAATTAATTACTTTTTTGGAATAAAATTACAAAAAAATATGTGTCACATCCGGGCATGATTCTACTTATATATAAAATCTTATAATAAAATATTATCATTTGATTATGATTAAGGTGGTCAGACATACACCTACTTATTTTTTTCCTGAAATTTTTGTACTACTACATTGAAATCTATACTTTTCACCAATCATACTAACTTTTTCTCAAAAAAGGCCTAGTATTTTAGAAACTAGATTCAATTTTCTATAGATTCTATTCTTACAACTTTTTGATATTAGGTTCATAGCTAGTTGAAACTTTCACATCAAGTTGACTAACCCTGATTTGTTGATTTTTCATTGCCACTTAAGGGCATAGTTTGGCCCCTCATGATCTTTCACATACCCTAATACAATAATAATAAACAATTCTTTCAATTTAATGAAGTTTAGACTAAGTTAAGGTGGTTAGACATGAGATTTTTTATATTAAGAAAAATTTGTAGCAAAAAAATCATAATTAATTATTTACCTAGAAAAAAATACAAAAAAATATGCATCACATCCAGGCATGAGTCTAATACTTTTATCTAAAAAAATTTTAAAAAATATTATCATTTGATTTTGTTTAATGTGGTCAGACATACACCTACTTGTTATCTTTCTAGTCCTAATTGATATACTTATTGAAAAATACCTATAAATTTCAAACTGTATAACATTTTTCAAATCCAAAATATGTGTCACATTCTATGATTTTCCTACTACAAGAAAAATAAAAAAAAAATTCAATTTGATAAAGTTTAGACTAACTTAGCATGGCCAGACACGAGAGTTTTTGTATTCTGAAAAAGTTGTAGAAGAAAAATCATAATTAATTATTTTTTTGGAAAAAAATTACAAAAAAATATGTGTCACATTTAGACATGAGTCTACTACTTATATCTATAATCTTGTAAAAAAATAAATATTATTTGATTGTGTTTGAGATGGTCAAACATACACCAACTTTTTTTTTCCTGAAATTTTTGTACTACTACATTAAAATTTGAAACTTTCAACATATAGAATAATTGTTTTTCAAAAAAGGCCTAGTATCTTAGAAACTACATTACATTTTCTACACTTCTTACATATTTTCGATATAATATTTATAACTTGTTCAAAATATTATGTCAACTTGCCTAAACCTAATTTTCTGAATTTTCATTGCCACTTAAGGGCATAGTTTGGCATACCATGATCTTGCACATACCCATATATGGTTTGTCTTAGAGTCCAATACTATATTCATATTGATTGTACTTGTGTTATGAAAATGAATAACAAAAGTATCTTTAATGCTTACTTTAATATCCTTCAACATATGTTTCATTCAAACAATCTGAGTGAAATTAATAGAAGTAGCAACACATTATGATTTAGTAGTAGATTGTGATATACAATCCTTCTTCTTTCCCAACCAAGAAATCAATCTCTTTCCAAGAAATAAGGCTCCTCCACTTGTGCTTTTTATGTCATCCATACTACCTTCTGAGTCTACATCAATAAATACATGTAAAGAAAAATCATTAGATCTTTCATACCACAAAACATAGTCCAAGGTTCACTTAAGATATCTTAGTATTTTTTTACTAACACAAAAATGTGTTTCCTTAAGTTTATCTTGGAATCTAGCAACAATTTTAACTACCTTGGATATATTTGGCCTTGTATGAGTCAAGTACTACAATCCTCCAATCGTTTACCCGTAACTTATCTGAAAAACATTTGGCGAACCATTAGTATTAGTTATTTTGGAAAGTGTTACCATAGGTGGTCCTACTAGCTTACAATCCCCCATTCCAGACTTTTTCAATAATTTCTTAGGATACTTACTTTGAAATATGAAAATTCCATCCTTTCTTTGAGTGATTTGAAAACCAATAAAAAAATTCATTTCCCCTAATATAGGCATCTCAAATTCACCTTTCATCTATTCAATGAATTTATTACTCATAGCATCATTCCCACCAAGTATGATATCATCAATAAATACCTCAACAATTAAGAAACCATCAGAATTAATCATCAAATACAAAAATTTACTGTCAGCATTACCTTTTCTGAAACCAAGATGTAACAAGTACCTGTCCAATCTAGAATACCATGCACTTGGTGCTTGCTTCAACCAATATAATGGTTTCTTCAGTTTGCATACCATATCTTCCTAATCAGTTAATGAGAATCCATATGTAGACTTCCTCTTCAAGTTCACCATTCAAGAATGTTGATTTAACATCCATCTAATAAACATTAAAGTTTTGATGAGATGCATAAGTAAGAAACACTCTAACAACCTCCAATCTAGCCACAAGTGCAAAAGTATCATCAAATTAAATACCTTCTTTTTGTGAGTATCCTTTGCAAGTAAGTCTTTCTTTATTTCTTATAACTTCATCTTGCTCAGTCATCTTATTTCTAAAAACCCATTTAGTTCCTAGAACATTTTTTTCTTTTGTCCTTGGTACAAGCTCCCAAGTATCATTCTTTTGAATTTTATCTAGTTCTTCTTTCATTTATATAATCTAGAATTCATTTTTATGAGATTCCTTAGTAGTCATAGGTTCTACTTGTTAAATTAAGCACAATTCATTTCTAGCTTTTGACCTTGTCATTACACATTTGTTTACCTCTCCAATTATTTATTTATCGGAATGATTCATTGATACATACCTTGGTGTTTTAGAAGTACCTTTTGGCTCATTAACACTTACTTGTATCCCATTGTCAATCTCAGAGAACTATTCTACATCCTACTCATGATTTTGATTATGAATAGTAGAATCCTTATTACCTTCATTATCTAATCCATCATCATTCATTCTTTCCTATATCTAAAGTTTATCATCAATGTTCACATTAGAAATTTCAATTATCTTTTTCAATGTGAGATTGTCACACGTATATGCCTTACTCCTATTAGAGTATCCAACAACAATTTCTTCATCACTTATAGGATCAAACTTACCTAGTTCATCATCCCTTTTGATATATAGTATTTAATTATAGTAATGTGACCAAACTATAACTCATATGAAGTCGTACTAATATCATATCTAAGCTAAACTCTATTCAATGTATAGATTATGGTGTTAACTACTTACCTCCAATTCATCTATGGTACCTTTCCTTCAAGAATCATAGTCCTAGTAACATAAAGAATGGTTCTATTTATCCTTTCTACTATGTCATTCTATTCTAATGTCCTAGGTGTAGAAGTTTGTCTGTATATCCCATGTTCCTCACAATATTCATTAAACTTATCTGATGTGAACTCACACACCTTTATCAGACCTTAAGAATTTAATCTTAAATCTCGATTCATTCTCAACTTTTTCCTTGTAAATCTTGAACTTATCAAAATCTTCAAACTTTTCTTTAAGAAAAGAAACCCACATCATTCTTGAATAATCATAAAAAAATAAATGTAGAGTACCTTTCACTATAATATGACCTTGTTCTTGTAGGAACACAAAGATCTCCAAGTACTAGATATAGTCTCCTTTTTTCTGAATAACCCTTTCTCTAAAAGCTAGTCCTGGTTTGTTTTCCCATAACACATTCTTTGTACAACATGTTAGTAGGCTTCACAATATTTTGGTAAATCTCTGACTTCACTAGGGTTACAGACCTTCACAATGTTATCAAATTTTGTATGACAAAACCTCTTGTTCCATAACCAACAATCATCTATCTTTGAAACAAAACAATTTTCTTTAGTTTAATTCAATTTAAGCACATTACCTTTGGTCTTAGTACCTGATGTGATTAGATTGCACGACTGATCTCTAATAGTAAATTTTATATCCTTGAATTGGAGATGATAAAATTTATCCACAAGATATCCCACACTTCATAGATTTTTCTTTAGTCAACCCACAAAGAAAATATCATTAGTATTAGTTTTACCATCAAGATTTATAGATCCTCTTCCTATGATTAATCAAGGAGTATTATCTCCAAATATGGCTACACCTCCATCATACTTGTTAAGCTTCACAATTTTTTCTTTATCACCATTCATGTGCTGAGAGTATCCACTATATATAATCTATTTAGATTTATTTTCTAAATGTGAAACTAAATATTTTTCTTCATGAATAGGATCTTCATCTTTAATAGAAACAAACCCAATCTCATCTTCATCATTCACAAATTCATCACCAGAAATACCCTCACTAGTAATATAACATTCCTTAGGATATTTACACTTGTATGCCTTAGGTTTATACTTTGGAACTCTAGTAGCATATCTAGATGAAAAATTACCTATCTTATTACATAAAAAAAACTTCAAGGGTAGTTTCCCTTCGTACTTTCCCTTACCTTTGTTTTCCCTCTTTGTGAATAGGGCTACAAGCTCATCCAATTTCCTTTCTTCTTCCTCTATTTTTTTCCCATTCCTTATCATACTCTCCAAGATCTTCATACTTGTCACTTCTACTAGTGCTCACATTATTTGATAGAATCTTCTTATCCTTGTAAATACTAGCCTTAAAAATGTCACTTCTACTAGTGCTCACATTATTTGATAGCATCTTGTTATCCGTGTGAACACTAGCCTTAAAAGAAGATTTAAATTTAGGTAAAGAATCTTATAATTTAGAGGTTTCAAATATAGATAACTTACCAAGAAAAGGCTCCCTTGTAAATCCATTTGTGAGTTTTATAATCTCTTCAATTGTCATGACCTAGGTGTCATATGGAGGTGGCAAAGATCTCAGCATCTTCACAATGATTTCATATTCTATAATAGACCCTCCTGTATTCCTAATTCTAGTAATATTCTATGTCACTCTCTCAACATATGCTCTGATAGACTCATCTTCTCACATCCTCAAGTTCTCCAACTTTTTTTTCCAACATTGCAACTTGGCCTTTTTGGTATATTTGTCTCCTTCATATAGTGCTTCAAATTTTTGCCAAATCTCATGCGCCAACTCAAGCTCCTTGAGCTTTGTAAATTCTACCTTAGAAAGAACACTTATTAGGGCTTCTCTAGAAATCATATTGCAAGTGAATTTCTTCCTTTCATCCTATGTACTATTTTCCAATTCATCCTCAGTATTGATATCTTCTTTGTTCTTTTTAATCAACGAGTAGTCAAATCCCAAGAAGATCAAATGACTTCTCTTTTTTTTTTCCAACTGTCAAAATTTTCTCCATCAAATTTACGACCGTCCTTCCTATAAATTTCCATTAAGGATCTCCTCAAGAAGTTAAGATTTCTTCAATAGGACTAAAAACTCTAATACAAATTATTAGCAATAGCAAGAAACATTACACAACTAAGAGGGGGCATGAATCAGTTATGTATAATGATTTTAAATGTTAAAATTTCAAACTAGAACATTAATTAAGAATATAACAACACTAAAAAAGATGAACAAGATAGAAAAAAATACCATAACACGTAGATTTTTTATTCTTGATTAAATCCCTATTAAGGAAAAAACCTCGATAGGGATGGAATCCACTAGATAGTGCATTAGTATAAAATTTTCCCTGTTAGCAGATGATACAATACATCTTGTAAAATAGTCCCTGTTAAAGGACAAAAACCCTGTTAAAAGGTCCTTCAACCCTATTAGGATTTTATGAGAAAAAAAGGCACACTATTCGAACACACTTCTGCAAGGAGAAGGTTAAACCTACCTTTAGGACTCACTATCCAAATACAATGAAGTGAACTTACTATTCAAATGACTAAACTGACTGATAGAAAATTACTTTCCTTTAGAGTTTCATTTAAGTGTACAAGGAATGATAGTATATTACACTTGAATACCTCTTTGTTTCAACTCTTCTCTTATTATAATTCTTACATGCTCAATCACAAATAACTCGCATACACATTCATCATATTACATTAGAGAATTCACTCTCCTTTATACAAGTTAAAATTCTTGATTAGGTTGGCCTATGAGGGCTTCTTTGATGCCTAAAATATTACATTACACAATGCTAAGGTACAAAAGGTTCTTGTTACAAATATAAAATTATTAAAATTATTAATTTACACACCAAGATCCATGATTAATGTGCGTCAATTCCTGGAACATGTTACACCACCTAGTTGGCTCCTAAAAAAAATTATCCAAGTTCATATGCTAGCACTATCGTCAACATGACCCAATCATGCCACGAATCCAAGAGTTTAATCCATCTTGTGTTTTATTACATGCCTAAAGATTTCATAATAGGATTCCAGCCCACAATTAACTCTTTCTCAAAACTCAGCAACTAACTCTACCAAATTTCCTATCTCTATCATGTAACCCGTCTTCACCAAAACAACTATATAAGTCTTTCAAATCATCATATTAATCCATGTGACCTTATAAATAAGGTCTATACATCTTCAAAATGATAAAAACAAGCTCTCATACTCTGAAATCTCCTTCCAGTGTCCTTAGATTTTTGTCCATCTATCTGTAGCAACTAGAAACATAATATATCTAATATAACCATCTCAAATGTGAAGTATATGTCTTCTGTTGACATCAATAACAAAACCTGAATAGAAACAATAGAAAAAATTTAAACCATTATCTAACAAATTCAACCCCCCTAACCTCTCTCAATGTTCTCTTATTCCAATAATAGAGGAACTCATCCAAGCACCTTATGATACCTTGGTTTTTCTCCTCCAAGATATAAACAGGGTAGGTATTCATCTTCTTATTTTCTATATTCTCCTTATTTTTATCTCTCATGTATCACAATCAATATACCCACTTTATTATAATAGAAAGTAAAAAGGGGATACATTTCTTCTCTTGGTTTCTTTCTTACTTTTTCCCTTTCTCTTTTCTTTTCTTTTCATAATCATAGTCAAGGGATTCATATGTTAGGAATAGTCCCAAGAGATAACTGAGAGGGGGGGGGGGTGAATCAATTACCTACAAGTTTCAATTCTTTATCCAATTAAGTATACTTGAACATAAAGCATAAACACAATGAAAGAACACATGAACACAACACCAATATTTTGGTTATGGGGAAATCCAAATAGGTAAAAACCCCGGTGGGACTTGATACCCACTAATATTCTGTACTAGTGTATAATGATCCTTGCTAGAAGATCATTTACCCTGTTAGGAGTAGCTTTACAATATATTAAGTACATTAGACCTAGTTAATGGTCAAACTGTGTTAGGAGTCTTTTACAATTGTCCCTAGTAGGGGAGAGGATGCACTGTCCAAGAGCTCACTGCTCAAATGGGCGAAGGCTACAACCTTCTGAATAACAAATACACACTATATCTCAATCTTGGTGAACTGAGCTTTGACCTACTGTCTGGATCAATTCCAATGAATAGCACACATACTCTTCTTGGTCACATAGACCTTCTTCTGATGGTTCAACACTTTGCACACTCTTCTCTGCTCTGCTTAATCAACCATGAACCACACTCAAGCAATCACAAATGACTGCCTATAAATATCTTTCCTCCAAATGATATAATCAAGTTAGCCTATTAGAACCACCTTGAAATCATATTAGGGAAACCATAATAAACTCCAACAATTCAGCTCTACTATGGGCGCAACAAATTCTGGGACCTGTTCATATAATATAATTGTAGACGCATGCTACACACTGTCGGCTATACCAAAACAACTCTAACTTTCTCCTCAAGCTAAATTAAATCATGTGCTCTTAACTAAAGATCAAAAACTCATCTCTAAGGTTAATTCCAAGGGCACATATCCTCAAGATAGGTGCAACTCAAGAACCAATAAAATCTATGTCGACTCTTTTGAACAAACACAAGAAACTATTACTGGTGAATAGTGACTGTATAACTTTACTTGCATTAATAATTAGACTATGTGTCCATGAACTTAACATCACTAAAATTTCTACAACATATATCCTAGGGTGCATGCCCGTAAGACAACTATACGGACAACCATACATAGAACACTATTTGTTACTCTGTCAAGAACACTACTACTGCTATATAACTATCTGTACTTATAGTTAACCTCTGCACCCATGATATCATGCTGATATCATGTCCATGCATCATATACTGAAGGCTTACTACATAAGACTTCCACACATACTACTTTCCATATGTTGTCATCAATGACAAACATACAGTCAGTTCTGGCCTGCTGGCAAATCTCCAACAATCTCCCCCTTTGGCATTTATGGCAACATGTGGAATGAAAAACCACCATCAACCCAAATGAATAATTCTTTCATAACATTCTCCATTTCCTCTTCAAAACTCCCCCAAAGATGAAACCTTCATCTGCTGCAATATATTCCAACATTCTTCATTTCCTCAACTGAACTATTGTCACAACTAAATATTGCTCCCCCTAAGTACATTACTCCTTCTATTTTTAATGACTCTGTATACTACTCCACCTTTGACATCAATGGAAAAGGGTGACACTCATTTTAAGCACCATTACTACTCCAGAAGTAGAGTAGTCAACCTTCCATCAACCTAGAGGATTGATGCCATTCCTGCTTCCTTCTAAGAAGAATCGGGGAAGGGAATTACTCCTAAATTCCCCCTGAGATACTCAAAAGTATCCTTAGGCAAGGGCTTTGTGAATATGTCTGCCAACTATTCCTTAGTATTCACATAGTCCAACTTAACTACTTTCTCTACGAGTTTCTCTCTTAGGAAGTGATACTTGATCTCAATGTGTTTTGTCTTTGCATGCATCATAGGGTTCTTTGACATATTGATAGTGCTAGTGTAATCACAGTGAATAACAATAGGATAATCAATCTGAATTCCAAAATATTTTATCATCTGCTTGATCCACACAATTGTAGAACAATTCACAGCTACTGCAACATATTCCACTTTTGCTGTTGACTAAGAAATAAAATTTTGTTTCTTGCTTGTCCAAGTGACAAGTCTATCACCAAGAAATATTGCTCCTCCTGATGTACTCTTTTTTTCATCAACACATCCTACCTAATCTACATCAGTGTATACATGAAGCTCAACATTTTCTAAATTGGGATACCATAAACCATAGTCTATAGTGCCTTATAAGTATCTAAATATCCTTTTTACTACCATGAGGTGGCTTTGTTTAGGCTCTACTACAAATCTTCCAACTATGCGAACTTGATTTGAAATATTAGGTCTAGTCTGTGTAAGATAAATCAATTTACCAATCATTGACTTGTACAATGTTATATCAACTACTGGCGAGTCATCTTCCTTTGTAAGCTTTCATCCAATAATCATAGGTGTCCCTACTGGCCTTCAATCATCCATCTTGAATTTCTTTAATATTTCTTTCACATACTTGGACTGATTAATGAATATACCTTTCTTCATCTTCTGCACATTCAATCCTATAAAGTAATTGATTGGACCAATCATACTCATCTCAAATTCATTTTGCATCTCCTTAGAAAATTCAACACTAAGTTTGTCATTACCTCCAAAGATAATGTCATCAACAAATATAGCTACAAGTAACAAACCTTCAGATGTCTCTCTAATGAATAGATTACAATCTGCTACTCCTTTCTTGAATCCAATCTTTGTTAAGTATCCATCTAGTCTCTCATACCATGCTCTAGGGGCTTGCTTAAGTCCATAGAGGGCCTTCTTCAATCTGCATACCATATCAGGTCTGTTTGATAAGGTGAATCCTTCAGGCTACTCAATGTATACTTCTTTTAGATCTCCATTCAAGAATGCTGATTTGACATCCATCTGATATACTTTGAAGTTTTTTACTAGAGCATAAGCTAGAAAAAACTTAATAGCTTCTAATCTACTCACAGGTGTAAATGTGTTGAAATAACCAATGCCTTCTCTTTGTGCATAACCTTTACATACTAATATTTCTATGTTCCTTACTATTGTACCATCTTCATTCATCTTATTTTTGAATATCCACTTTGTACCAATCATATTCTTATCACTAGGTCTTGGAACCAGTTCCCAAGTGTCATTCTTAATAATTTGATCAAGTTCTTCTTTCATAGCATCATGCCAATCTGAATCATTACAAGCATCTTCAACACTTAAAGGTTCAATTTGAGATAATAGACATACCGCATCACTGCTAGCTGAGTTCTTTTCTTGTGATCTTGTCAAGACTTTTTTGCTCTGATCTCCAATGATGTCTTTCTTGGAATGGTTTCTAGATGTAAACTTTGGAACTTTAGCTGTTGCTGACTCATCAACCTTAGGAGTCTCTTCCTCACTTGTCTCAGGGTCATTGAACAACACATCAATGTTGTCAAACATTTCCTCAATAACTATCTCAGTAGTGGAGGGTCTAGGTTCTTCTTCAATCATGGGTGAGTAATCATGATATCTTTCTTGAATCATAAACTTTTCATCAATCTTAACATGAGCACTTTCAATGATCTTTTCAATCTTATATTGAAACATCTATAAGCTTTACTTTTAGTAGAGTAACTAAGGAAAATACCTTCATCACTTCTTGCATCAAACATGCCTATTGCTTCATCCCTCTTAATGTAGCACTTGCTTCCAAAGATTTTGAAGTATTTTACTGTCAAAACATTACCAAACCATAGCTCATAAGGTGTTTTGTCAGCGCTAGGCCTTAACTAAATTCTATTGATTGTATAGACTGTTGTATTGACCACATCTCTCCAATAGGTGTGTACAACTTTTCCTTCTATCATAATGGTGTGCGATGTATCAAGAATGATCATATTCCTTCTCTCTATAATTCCATTTCACTGAGGTGTTCTAGGTGCACTTAACTATCTTTTTATGCCATGTTCTTCATAGTACTCATAGAATCTAATAGAGGTGACTTCTACTCCTCTATCTGATCTCAAACATTTTATCTTTAATCCAGATTCATTCTCAACCTTAGCTTTGAATATTTTGAACTTCTCAAAAGCTTCTAACTTATCTTTTAAGAATGCAACCCACAACATCCTAGTATAATCATCAACAAACAAAATAAAATACCTTTCACCATAGTATGATCTTGTTTGAGTTGGTCCACATAGGTTTGTATGAATCAAATCCAACTTGTTCTCTACTAAATTCTACTTGCTCCTGAATGAATTTATCACATGCTTCCCCATCACACATTCCCTACATATAGTATCAACTGGATTTGCTATGCTAGGTAGATCTCTTACTTCTTTAACATTGCTTATCTTCACTATGTTATCAAAATTGATATGACATAGTCTTTTGTGCCATAACCAACTGTCATCAACTTTAGCAACAAAACAACTTTCTTCTGAATTGAGTTGAAAAACATTACCTCTTGTCTTTGTGCCTGATGCAATCATAACACCATCTTTTTTGTTAATGATGCATTTATCATCTTTGAACTCCAACTGATAGCCTTTACTAAGTAACTATCCAACATTGAGAAAGTTATGTTTCAAACCATCAACATAAAGAACATCATTAGTACTATTTTTTCCATCCAAAGTGATGGCTCCTCTACCAACTATAGGTTTAGGAGTGGTCTCCAAATCTGACCATACCTCCATTGTATTTGTCTAAATGAACAAACCTACCTTTATCACCTATCATGTGATGTGAACAACCACTATCTATAATCCAATATGTCCTTATGTCTACTTGGGAAATCAATGCTAGCTCTTGATTTACTTTCTCATCTTTAGGAACTGACTTAATATTTGTTTTGTCTACAACAACAATGAATCCAATTTCTTCTTCACCCGATTCATGATCTAAAACTCCATCTCTAGAAAAGTAACATTCCTTAGAGTACTTAGGCTTGTAATCCTTTTTGAACTTTTCAACTCTAGTAGGACACTTAGATGCAAAGTGACCAATCTTATTACATGAAAAGCGCTTAAATGGTAATTGACCTTCATATTTCCCTTTTCCCTTCTTTTCTCTTTTAGCAACCATAGCAATAAAATCATCTAAAGTTCTCTCTTCATCATCATCATCAAAATTACCAGAAGTGTTTGCAGATTTCTTACCATGAACTGTTGCTTTGAAGGTTGTCTCACTTTTAGGTTTTGTCTTCAATCTTGAAATCTCAAAAGCTGAGATTTTGCTGATCAAGGTCTCTCTCTTAAAATTAGATGTATGCTACATGGTATTATCAAGGATATTGATCTTGCTTTCATATTCTGGAGTGAGAGCAATCATCAACTTGTCCATAATATCTTCTTCTGAGATCTCTCCACCATTGTTCCTGATTCTAGCAACTACTTCATTGACCCTTTGATTATAAGTTGATGTTTTCTTCAGGCAAGATCTCTAATGCATTTAATCTTTTCTTCCATGTCTTTCTACACACATCCTTTTCTTGCTTGTCTCCTTCAAATATGTCTGCATGGTACTTCCATATCTTGTGGACGGTATCTACCTTCTTTATCTTTGAAAACTCACTATCAGATAGTGTGTTGATAAGGGCTTCTTTATCTATAGCATTATGATGAAACAATTCCTTTTGAGTGTTAGTAGCATCATCCTATTCAAGGTCTTCTAAAGTAGGAATCTTGGCTGCTTTGATAGTTACATTAAAAAATTCATAAGCAATACACTGCAAATGGGTCATCATCTTGTTCTTCCAATCAAGATAAGTTTCTCCATCAAACTTAGGACTCTCTTTCCTAAATTATGCCATCTAATCAACCTCAAGCTATTAAACTTCTCTTTAAGGTACTTGGCTCTGATACCAATTGTTAGGAATAGTCCCAAGAGATAACTGAGAGGAGGGGGGTGAATCAGTTATCTACAAGTTTCAATTCTTTATCCAATTAAGTATACTTAAACATAAAGCATAAACACAGTGAAAGAACACATGAACACAACACCAATATTTTGGTTATGGGGAAACCCAAATAGGTAAAAACCCCAGTGGGACTTGATACCCACTAATATTATGTACTAGTGTATAATGATCCTTGCTAGAAGATCCTTTACCCTGTTAGGAGTAGCTTTACAATATATTAAGTACAGTAGACCTAGTTAAGGGTCGGACCCTATTAGGATTTTTTTACAATTGTCCCTATTAGGGGAGAGGATGCACTGTCTGAGAGCTCACTGTTCAAATGGGCAAAGGATACAACCTTTTGAATAATAGATATACACTATATATGGATCTTGGTGAACTGTGCTTTGACCTATTGTCTGGATCAGTTCCAATGAATAGCACACATACTGTTCTTGGTCACATAGACCTTCTTCTGATGGTTCAACACTTCACACACTCTTTTCTTCTCTACTTAATCAACCATGAACCACACTCAAGAAATCACAAATGACTACCTATAAATATCTTTCCTCCAAATGATATAATCAAGTTAGCCTATTAGAACCACCTTGAAATCATATTAGAGAAACCATAATAAACTCCAAAAAACATTATGTCAGCTCTACTATGGGCGCAACACATTCTTGGACCTGTTCATATAATATAATTGTAGACGCACGCTACACACTGTTGGCTCTACCAAAACAACTCTAACTTTCTCCTCAAGCTGAATTAATTCATGCGCTCTTTACCAAACATCAAAAACTCATCTCTAAGCTTAATTCCAAGGGCACATATCCTCAAGAAAGGTGCAACTCAAGAACTAATAAAATCTATGTTGGCTCTTTTGAACAAACACAAGAAACTGCTAATGGTGAATAGCGACTGCATAACTTCACTTGCGTTCATCATTAGACTATGTGTCCATGAACTTAACATCACTAACATGTTTGCAACATATATCCTAGGGTGCATGCCCATAAGATAACTGTACAGACAACCATAGATGTAACACTGTCTGTTACTCTGTCAGGAACACTGCTACTGCTATATAACTATCTGTACTTATAGTTAAACTCTGCACCCATGATATCATGCTGATATCATGTCCATGCATCATATACTGAAGGCTTACTGCATAAGACTTCCACACATACTACTTTCCATATGTTGTCATCAATGACAAACATACAGTCAGTACTGGCCTACTGGAAAATCTCCAACATCGTATGCTTCTATTTTAAAAACACTTTTCTCAGGAAAGGGGCTATCCATAAAATTATTTTCCAAATCATAGTCCATATTTTTCAAAGTTTAGGATATCTTCACTTTTCATTTGGTAAATCTAAAAATAATCCATTAAAATAAATATAAGGCCTTTATGTAGAATATGATTTTTTTACTTTTTATTATGTTCTTTAATACCCAATTCGAGTGAATATAAAAGATACATGGGAAAATAAGTTATTTCCATGAGTCTAAAATGGCTCGAAGGAGAAAAATGGTGACTATACACAACCGTGAATGTACCGTCAAGAGCAAAATATGGAATAATTACCTTTAAGACCACTATCCATAAGGGTTTCACTTATTTCATCCTATATCCTCCATTACTCAGTTTGATCAAAAATTTTCTTCTTTTTCTTTAGTGAAATTGTACACCTCCACATATAAAGATAGAAATAATTTATTCCCTCTCATAGACAACCTAGACACATAAGTGATTAAATCATTTCCTAGTGACTTGACCATCCTTCCAAACCTAAGAAAACATCTTAGAGACATTTCGATAACACTTATGGAGGCTTTCCAAGTATGATGAAACCCAACCTCTACTCAATATGTTCCAAATAGTACTATTTTTCTTAACCTCTTCACAAGTGAGAGACTCTAATCTATTTTTGTGATGCAAGAGCATCTCGGGTCCTTGGCAATCCCCTGTCACCAAAAATAATTTGGATTTTGTCTGCGTTGCTTGGTTCCTACTTTGACCGAGTTGGTCGATAGCTAGTCGGTTTCCTTTGGTTACCGAGTGTGGTCAGTTCTCTCCTGGGCAGTTGGTTATTTCACTGGTGCTCGGCATGACCTATCTGTTGCTCGGTTATTGTGCTTACTGATGGGTCTAGTTTTATTTCCTGTTGTGGCTGACTTGTGCATTTATTTTGGATCACAAATTTAATGTTGGAATCCATCATTGGGAAGTTTTTGGTCCCAATTTTGACCGCTACTTCCATTAATTATGGATTTGAAGGCCAACTCAGTTCGGTAGCTTCTTGTATAAATGTAGTTGTTTGGTTGTAGTTTGGGGAGTCAGTTTTGATAGGAGATAGTAGACATTGGATTGGAGATTTGTAACAAATCCTTGTATGTTTGAGGACTTCTGAGATTGATTGTAATATCCAGTCATAACTGAAAAGGCCTTACAGCCCGGCATGTATGATTCAATTGATGATAATATATGAAAGTTTATGCATTCTCTCTCTCACTCTTGTGTTTTTTTTCTTTCGTGTGTGTTGAGTAGGCTTGGATCATTAGGGTGCGCCATTATTTGACCCCTCTTGCCTCCTATCTTGTGTCAGGAGGTATCAGAGCGAGCTGAGATCTTGATCTAGTTCTGCATATCTAGGTTTGTAGGTTCCTCTTGAATCCCTAGTTGATTGTTGTGGGGTAGTAGACTGCGATCTGACCTGCAATTGTAGAGGGTTGTCAAGATGGTTCATGGGAGGTGAGATGTAGATCCTGGATTGGTAGATATGCTAAGGCAAATTGCTGCTAGGTTAGAAGTAGTAGAAATAGCTCAAAGAAGAGGCATACATCTTGAAGATGTTAGTGATGATGAATTGAAGAAGAACAGGCGAATGTAGAACCTACACCTATTATGGATCAAGGTGAAGAAAGATTTTTGAAGGCTTTGACAAGTCTAAATTCAACACCACATTTCAATCCTCTTGAGTATGGTGGAAAGCTAGATTCTGATGAATTGGTGGACTGGATCACCTAGAAAAGTATTTTGAATATGAAAATATCCCTGAGGATAAGAAGCTAAAGATTGCAAGCATAAAGTTGAAAAGTCATCCATCCTTATGGTGGGAACATCTGCAATTGGATCAGAAGAGGAAAGGAAAAGAAAAAATCAAGGTATGGAGTAAAATGGTGAATAAGTTGAAAGGAAAGTTCTTACCCTGTGATTATCAACTTAACCTAGATCGACGAATGCAAAGTTTGAGATAGAAAGATAGCTTGGTAAAGGAGTATACTGATGAATTCTATAGATTGGATATCAGATCTGGACATGATGAAGATGATGTGGAAAGAATCAGCAGATACCTAAATTGTTTGAGAGTTTCCTTCCAAGAGGAAATTAGTATGGTCAAGTTAGATAACATTGAAGAGGCTTATCAATTTTCTTTGAAGGCCGAGGAGAAACTGAACAAGAGACATGAGAAAAGATAGAGAGGTTGAGGTGTTAGATTCCTTAGAGGAAGAGGTAGATCTAATGGTGAAAATGGTAGATCTAAACCTAAAAAGACAAATCTGGACAAAGGCAAGACTGAGTGGAAAGGTGAAAGTTCTAGAGGCAGAGGTAGTAACTACCGAGGTGGTTATGGCAGAGGAATTTTTTGAGGAACTTGTTATAATTGTGGAGAAGAAGGACATAGATCTTTTGAATGTACACAAGCTAGTAAGAAGGCCAGTAGTAGTAGGATTTCTCTAGTGCAAGAAGAGTTACCGAATGAACCTGAGAAAGAAAATAACTTGATGGTAAGGAGAGCACTGTGGAATGAAGGCAAGAAGGAAGATCTAGTAAGGAAAAGTTTGTTCAAGACCAGATGTAGAGTTTCTGATAAAGTTTTGAAGGTAATCATTGATAGTGGTATCTCAGAGAACCTGGCATCTGAAGAGATGGTCATGGAATTGCAGTTGGAAAGGTTGGTACATCCGAAGCCCTATCATATTTCATGGATCAAAGATGAGAATACACTCCTAGTAAGTGAACAATGTTATGTGAATTTGAAGATTGGAAAATACTATGATAAGGTGTTATGTGATATCATGTCTATGGGTTGTTCTCATATTTTGTTGGGTAGGCCTTGGCAATATGATAGACATGCTATATATGATGGGAGATTGCATAAGTATACTATTGTGGCTGATGGAAAGAAACAAATCTTGTTACCATTGATGGAAGAACATGTTAGTAATGTTTGCACATCTATGAAAGTTTGTTTGATGGAAGGAAGAAAGTTTGTTAACTCTTTGAAGAGGACTGATGTATGTTTTTCTATGATTCCTAATAAGACAAGTAAGAAAATAGAGGATAGTATCCCTGAGGAGATTGATAAGTTGCTCACCGAGTATAGTGATATCATTTTTGATAATGTACCTGATGGTTTGCCACCAAAAAGAAGCATTGATCATTGTATGGATCTAATTACTAGAGCTAGTTTACCGAATAAGGCACCTCATCAGTTAACACCTACTGAGAATCAGGAATTGAACTGACAAATTCAAGAGTTGTTGGAGAAAGGTTTGATCAGTGAAATTTTGAGTCCTTGTGCAATACCTGCTGTATTGGCACCAAAGAAGAATGGCGAATGGAGAATGTGTACTAATTCCAAAGAAATCAATAAGATAACAGTGAAGTATAGGTTTCCTATACCAAGAATGGATGACATCATGGATAGTTTGATTGGAGAAAAGTATTTCAAAAAGATTGATTTGAAAAGTGGGTATCATCAAATAAGAATTAGAAAAGGTGATGAATGGAAGACTGCTTTCAAGACAAAGGAATGTTTGTATGAGTGGTTGGTTATGCCTTTTGGTTTAACTAATGCACCAAGTACTTTTATGAGGTTGATGAATGAAGTTTTGAAGAAATTCTTGGGTAAATTTGTGATTGTATATCTTGATGATATTCTAATATTTAGTAAGAGTAAAGAAGAACATTTTTTGCATGTTAGACAAGTTTTATAGAGACTAAAAGAGGAAAAGTTGTTGATAAATCTGAAAAAGTGTTCATTCATGAAAGAAGAGATTGTGTATTTGGGATTTGTTATTTTGGTTGATGGTTTGAAGATGGATCCTGAAAAGGTTGAAGCTATTTTGAATTGGCCTACATTTGTGAATGCTAGTGAGGTAAGATCATTTCATGGTTTGGCAAGTTTTTACTAAAAGTTCATAAGGAATTTTAGTTCAATTTCTAATGCTATGACTGAGACTATGAGAGGAGACAAAAGAGAATTCAAGTGGACACATGGAGCTGACAGAAGTTTTGAGACCCTAAAGTAGAAGGTCATTGAATTACCTATTTTGGCATTACCCAATTTCAGTAAAGTATTTCAAGTAGAATGTGATGCAAGTGGGAGTGCAATTGGAGCTGTGTTGAGTCAATACGGTAAACCTATTTCTTTCTTTAGTGAAAAGCTGAATGATGCTAGAAGGAAATATTTTGTGTATGATCAAGAATTATATACTATTGTTCAAGCACTAAAGAAATGGAGACATTATTTGATACCAAGTGAATTTGTGTTGTATATTGATCATAACGCTTTACAATATTTGGGTAGTTGAATATGAGACATATGAAATGGGTTGAATATTTGTAGAGTTATACATTTTTTATAAAGCATAAGAGTGGAGTTACTAACCGAGTTGTTGATGCATTGAGTAGAAGAAGATCTTTGATAACCCAGATGAAAATTGAAGTTCTTGGTTTTGATGAGATGAAAGGTTTGTATGAAAATGACCTTGACTTTTCTGAGCCATGGAGAAAGTGCAGAGCACCTATTCAAGATCAACAAGATACTAAATGGGATAAATATTTTATTCAGGAGGTATGTTATTTAAAGGTATTCAGTTGTGTATACAGAGAGGAGTAATGAGAACTAATTTGATAAAAGAGAAACATAGTAGTGGTTTGGCTGGACATTTTGGTATTGATAAAACATGGAATTTTCTTAAGGAGAAGTACTATTGGCCGCAGTTGTATAAAGATGTTCAAAAATTTGTGAAAAGTTGTGGTATTTGTCAAGTTGCAAAAGGAGTAAGTCAGAATACTGGATTGTATCCACTGATTGTTGTTCCTGAGAAACCTTGGATTGACATCAGTATGGACTTTGTTCTTGGCTTACCGAAGATAGTATGAGGTAATGATTCAATATTTGTTTTTGTGGATAGATTTTCTAAGATGGCACATTTTATACCATGTAGAAAGACATCAGATGTAGTACATGTAGTAGATCTTTTCTTTAAGGAAATTGTCAGATTGCATGGATTATCAAGGAGTATTATCTCTAACCGAGACAGTAAATTTGTTAGATATTTTTGGAAAACACTTTGGAAGAAATTTGGCACTGATTTGTAATATAGTTCTACATTTCACCCACAAATTGATGGACAAACTGAAGTTGTGAATGAAAGTTTGGGAAATCTTTTGAGATGTTTAGTTGGAGACACACCGAGTAATTGGGTTCTGTGTTGGCACAACAAGAGTTTGCATATAATAAGTCAATGAATAGGAGTACTGGAAAGACACCATTTGAGATTGTGAATGGCACACAATTGAGAGGAATATCTGATTTGAGAGACATTGCTGATGAGAATAAGAAAAGTGTTGAAGGAGTAAAGTTTGTTGAGTACATGAAGACATTGCATGAAGATGTGAAGCTGAAGCTGAAAGATAGTAATCAGAAACATAAAAATAGAAATGATAGATCAAGAAGACATAAAAATTTTGATGTTGGTGATGAATTGATGGTTCATTTGAAGAAAGGCGGATTTTCTGTTGGAACATATGGGAAGCTGAAAATGAAGAAGTTTGGACCTTGCAAGATTTTGAAGAAATTTGACAGTGGAAATGCATATGAGATTGAGTTACCTGATGACATGGACATATCATCTATTTTCAACATTGTTGATTTGTATGAGTATCATGAACCTGATGAAGAAGTGACAATATTGACATAATATCCTAAGAAGCAGAATGATGAAGTTGAATAGATTTTGAAGGAAAGAGTTGGCAAAAGTACAAGAGGAAAATAATAACAGCAGTATCTGATAAAATGCAAGAATAGACTGATGGAAGAAAGTTCTTGGATTTTGTAGTTTGAGTTGGATGTAGCTTGGGCTAGACATACCAAATGATTCAAAGAATCATTTCAAAATAACCCCAAGTGTCTGATGCAGGAGCATCTCGGGACCTTGGCAATCTTGTGTCACCAAAAATAATTTGGAGTTTGTCTGTGTTTCTCAGTTCCTTCTTTGACCGATTTGGTCAATAGTTGGTCAGTTTCCTTTGGTTACGAGTGTGGTCGATTCTCTCCTGGGCGATCGGTTATTTCATTGCTGCTTGACATGGCTTGTCTGTTGCTCAGTTATTGTGCTTACCGATGAGTCTAGTTTTATTTCTTGTTGTGGCCGACTTGTGCATTTATTTTGGATCATAGATTTAATGTTGGAATCCATCATTGGGAGGCATGTGGTCCCAAATTTGACCACTACTTTCATTAATTGTGGATCTGAAGGCCGACTCAGTTTGATAGCTTCTTGTATAAATGTAGTTGTTTGGTTGTAGTTTAGGGAGTCAGTTTTGATAGGAGATAGTAGACATTAGATTGGAGATTTGTAAAAGATCCTCGCATGTTTGAGGACTTCTGAGATTGATTGTAATATTTGGCTGTAACCAGGAAGGCCTTACAACCTGACATGTATGATTCAATTGATGATAATATATGAAATTTTTTGCATTCTCTCTCTCTCACTCTTGTGTTTTTTTGCTTCCGCGTGTGTTGAGCAGGCTTGGATCATTAGGGTGCACCATTTTTTGGCCTCTCTTTCCCCCTGTCTTGCATCATTTTGTCCCCCCATATTGAAATTTGTATACTCAACTGAGAAGAAAATGATGTAATCATTTGTGTTCACAACATTGAGATGAATAATTACTTCAATTCTACTCTTTGTATCCCAAGAATAAGCTCTCAAAATACCCAAAAAGTGTGTGAAAATCAAAAGTAATAAAACATGAAAATGACTAGGCATCATGAAATAGAGTAGGGTTTGGCACACATGGGTAGAGCTTGTCATAGGATAATAAAACTTTAGTTTGATTTGGAAGTCTATCCCCTCTCCTCCATTCTAATTTATGATTAACATGAACTCCAATATTCACAAGGGAATTTGTGACCCCATTAGTCCATTTGAATCTATGAGAGATCAATAAAAACATTGTCAAAGGATTTTAAGATTTCTAGAGATCTATTAATCCAAGTCTCAATGGTCCAAAAGGTATAATAAAACCTTTTAAGGCATTTAATAATTTTTACAAAGTCTCCTTCTATCCAAATCTTTCTAAAGTTTAATTGTGAGGCTAAAAGAAACCCATTGTATGTCACCACTTATTTAGCAAGATGATTGGTTTGATTTCCCAAAATGATTTCCACCATTGTAATAAACCCACCTTTTTCATCTCTCAACACTTCCCCACAACTAGTTAGCCTATGATTCCCCTTAGCCACCCCATAAAAATTAACCTTCATCTAACCATGAGGAGGGGTCTATCAAATAATATTATCTCTGGAAGGCTTGATCTTCTTAAAAAGGAGAGATATATCCTCCATATTCAAACTTGAGATCAAAATTGGAAATAGGAACTTTTGTTCTACAGTTGGAAGAGAAAGGGCATAAGAAACATTATCCTTGATGGCTCTCAAATTTTTTAAATGATACAATATTAGAATTTAGGGATGAATCTCTAAACACTTATTGTTTCTTTATTTCCACACACCCTAAGACAAGTGGGGCATAATAATAGACCATGGAAAGGAGAGAGAAAAATCAAAAGAGGAGGACACCCATTGTCTTAAGATACTAGCCACTAGAAAGAGGAGAAGACCTAATCCATGCTCCAAAGACCCAAGTATGATAAAATATCCCTTACATAAGGGAATTCCATAAGGTAGTAATGAGTACTTTCATAATGTTTCTAACATAGAAAGCATTCATTCACAAGTGTAATACCCCAAGTTCACATAAAAATTTCATAGTTAGGACTTTGTTTTGAAAAAGGATCCACAAGAATATGTTGACCCTAGGAATTAATTTAGGATCCCAAACTCTAGCCCACAAAGGAGAAGGATTGGCTTGAGGTATAAGAGAGTCATCACAAAAGAAAAAATAGAAGCACCTGATGGAGAAGCTTCAATTAGTAGCATATCTTCTTGGTGAACAATATGGATAGAGTTAAGCATGCATTGAAGGTTCACATGATCCCTATGGACCACTAAAATATCCTTCCATTTACTATTCAAAAATAATTACCAAAAAAGTTTCCAAATAAATTAATGTATTCTTCCATAAAAGGTCTAAAAATTAATAGAAGAATAGAGAGGTTCCTATCCCAACCAACATCATCAAAAAATTAGATACGTCTACCTAATCCAAGTTTCCATCTGGTACCTTTTTTAATGATAAATTTAGAAAGTTTCATGTTATTCGAAAGGAGAAAACTAGAAGGAAGATCTTCTAATCTTAAAAATGTAGATAAAGAGGTCATGACATGCATGTACCTATTTCTTATAGTTGAACTTCACTCTCTCTTTATTTGAAAGAATCGCCATAGTTGTTTGTCCAATAGAGCTAGATTGAACTTCGTAATGTCTCAAGTCCAGTATCCCCCCTTTTTTTAATGGAAAAGACTATCTTGAGAAATAAGATGAATCATTATTTTTTATTCTATCCCAAGCCATTAAAAGCAATTTTGAATTCTTTCAATGATTTTCCCAAGAATTTTAAAAAGATTCATCATATAAAGTTGGATATTTTGAAGCAATGCTTTTAGAAGTTGGACCTTACTATCCTAACTAAAGAGAATTCCTTGCTATTAGGATAGATTTGAATTAAACTTATCTATCAGCCTCATCCAAAAAGAACCAAGAACTTTGTTGCATAAAGGAAGATCCAGGTAAGTAAAAGGAAAAGAATCAATCTTACTTTCCAATATATCCACAATCATCTTTTCTATTTCTTTCAAAGTGTTGAGGATGAAAAAATATCTCTTTTAGAGATTAATTCATTGACCTAAAGCCACTTCATAGGTGGTAAAAACTATTTTTAGGTTCTTAGCATAAAAAATAGAGGACTACCCAAGGATGATAAAATCATACATGAATTGTCGATGAGAGCAACTATGTTTACAAGAAGAGATTTACATACCTCTAAAGACCCTAGAATAAATCATTTTTTGTAAACATTTTCCAAGGAATTCATCTATGATGATAAAAGTAAGGGGAGAGATTGGATCTGCCTATCTCAAACCCCTCAAATTATTAAAAAAAACTTGAGGGAGGTCCATTGATGATAACAAAATTGATTTAGTGGTCAATAGGAATCACCAGATTATTTCTAGAAACTTCTCCTTGAATCCAAAGGATTTTAAAAATTTGATGATAAAGCTCCAATTCACATGGCCATAAGGTCCAAATTAAGTAATAATTCAACCTTTTTATTCATTGAACAAAGGAGCATATGTTTTCATGAACAGTCATGAGGGAATCCAAGATTTGGCATATGGGAACAAATTTGTTCTATTGAAGGGAAATGATATTAAGTAGGAAATGAAGAATTTGAAGAGACGTCAGTTTTGATAAGATTTCATACACTAAATTACTTAAACTAGTAGGTATTAATTATAAAAATTATCTTCTCCAAAAATATTGGGAACAAGGACAATAGAAATGGAATTATGTTGTCTTAGAATCCTCCTACTACCAAATAAATCTTTAACAACAACCCCTACGTCATTGTCCATAACATCCCAATAATATCGGAATAAGGGCATATGGAAGATGTTGAATCCAAGGGATTTATTCCATTCAAAAGAGAAGATAGTAGTCTTAATATCTTGTCTATATGGAATAGTAATTTCAACCACTTATTTATGTCTTTAGTAATAATAGAAGGAATAACATCAAGAAAATTATTTTGAGGATCTTCATATAAAGGACCTTCTTGAAAAATAAGGTTAGAAAAGAAATAAAGAAACTCATTGGATATTTTAGCTTCATTCTGAATACAAACTCCATCCTCCATTATCTGAGTGATCCTGTTCAAAGATCAATGCTTAATCATTGAGATGTGAAAGAAATTAGTGTTTATATCATCACAACTCAGCCAGAGATCCCTAGATCATTGTTTTTAAAACTATTCTTCTTTAGTAATTATTCCATGTGAAATTGAATCAGGATGTTATTTTCTTTCACTAGTAGGTCATCAAAGTGGCCTTCCTATTTTATTCTCCTTTCAATCTCTTCAAAATGCATCTAAAGGGAATCATTTCATGTAAAGATATCATCAAAATAAACTCTATATAGTGACTCACTTTAGTTTTAATATGAGATAATTTCTTAGCTACCTGATACATTGGTGATCCATTCACTAAAATACCCCACCATTCCCTAATCATGTCTTTAAAATGAGGATTATGCAACCACACCTCAAATCTAAAAGGAAAATTTTTTCTTTCTAGAAAAGTGGTCAACATAGAAACTGATTGGAAAATGGTTTAAGCCTATTTTGGAGATGACCTATAAAGAGAAAGTAAAGTCCATAAGGTAAGGAGGTGAAATGAGAGATATGTACAATTTGACCTAAATAGGGTCAACACCAGCATGGAAATTTAGTCAAGTATAAGAAGTTCCTCAAAGATCTAGATCTACTAAAACATGTTCTGGTATGAAATCCATCAAATATGCCCTACTATCAAGTAAAATATGAGAGCCTCCAAACTTCTTAGCTTGAGAAAGGGGTTTGTTGAATCCTCCAATGTATAGATGATTATCCTACTTATGAAGATCTCTAAAATAAGCCAATAATGTCCAAAAAATTCTCCTTGCAACTTTGTTATTAGGGACATTGATATTAGAGATTATCCAAGAAAAATCATCCCTTAAATGAGTAAATTTAGTGGCCAAGTGATTAGGATCCTCCCAAATGGGTTCCCCTAAAATAGTTTTCATATTGCAAAAAGTACCAATACCACCAAAATCCTCTTAAACATTACAACAATGCACATGATTATCTTTGAAGCTAAGATTATTCAAGTTCAAGAGCTTTTTCTTCTACATTGTAGTCTCTAGAGTCACTAAAATATCAAGTTTGTGATATCTAAAAAGATTAGACAAAATGTCATTTTTATGAGGCTTATTTAAACCTTAGATATTATATAATATGAGCTTCATCTTTTATTGGGGATTCTCTGCAAACCCATTTCTAGGAGAGGTTTTTGGACTCCATAAACAATATCTTGTAGACTATCAGATTCTCTAGTCTATTTAAAATGTTTCCTCCATAACACTCTTGAGCCTCCATAGACAATTTTAGATTTATTTATAGTGAACACTCCTTGATAAGGGCATGTACCCACCTATATCTTTATTTTGCTTCAATTAAAGATACTTCATCATCAATGTTTGAATCTTCAAAAATATAACTATCTTTAAGATCTATAAAGTAGTTTCTTTTAGGAGGATCTTCATTTTTTAAACTAAACTTATTTTTAATTGATTCAAATAAAGGGTTAGCTTCTAACTAATCATATTCTATTCAATTAGAAGATGGGTTGTGTAGCATTAGATTCCATGTTCTTCATTTATATTGACATAAATAATCAAATAGTTTTGATTTCCATTTGTTTTGTTTGCATAAAATCCTATCTCACTTTTAGGAACCTTAGGAAGAATTTCCTCTTCGTCAAAGAATCATTCTTATAAATAAACTATAATGAATTATAATTTGTATCTTTTTTAACTGTATTCATATTCTAGAATAAACAATCCTTTCTTCATGAGAAGTTGAAGGATCCATCTTTTGAATATAACCTAAGATTTCACCTTTAGCACCTAAGGTGCTTTCATTTTTTTTATCATCCAAACTGGGTTGTTGTTTTGACACTATTGTCATCTTGTACATGTTGGATTCTAAATTTTCCTCTGTGATCCCACATCTAGGGGTCCCATCCTCAACAATTACTTGCTACCTTTATCTTTATTATCATCCAAAGAATTTAGCCTTATTTTCTGCTTCCAAACCTTCATCTCAAGTGAATGCCTACAAGGAGAAATATTTTCTTCAATATCCAAATTTATTACACATAAAGCATGCAAAAGGCATAGTTTGAAACTCTATTTAGATTGGTACCAAAACCCAAATTTATAATTTATTTCAATTACTATGGCATCAACACCATGATCATGTGTACCATTTTTTGCTAACACAAGATCCCAATCATCATCTTTGATTCCAGATGTAGTTAAACCTATCAAGTCCCTATCATCTAAGGATCCAATAGTCTCATGACCGGTGCCATATAATTGAGTAGAATTCAATTATGTTATTCCCTCCCTTTCTCCACCTCCTTCCATGTGCTCCATGTTTGTAGTTATGACTTTTGGTCTTTGGATGTTACTACCTCCTTCATGTCATTTCTATATGTATAGAAATTTTGTTCTTTTCTTCAGGTCTTTACCAAAGGGATGCTTTGTCTTCTTAACCAAAATTTTAGGATTTTTGTCAAATATTTCTTATTAACCACAACTCTCTATGATTTTATTACCCTTATATGAAATGTGTATATGTAAAACAAATAAATAAATTTAGAAGCCATCCTAGTCACAAATCATTAAAAGATCTAATAGACATATGCATCTACAATTCTATCTCTAATGTATGTTTATATATATCAAGGAAATCTATATTAGTAATATTAAATGTAGCAATGGATTACACTTTCAACCTAGAAACCAGTGTTCCTCTTGTGTATTTTATACCCCAACCCTTATATGATTGATGAAGGTCATACATCTAGAAAGGACATGGTTGGCTATAGATAATTATGCAAAGCTATAGGTCCAATCCAATCTAGATCTCTATTGGTACCCTCTACATATATGAATCAAGAATTCTTTATAAAATAAAAAATAATAGTGTAGAATCTCATCACAATTCAAAGTATAATAATTTATGGGACCCAAATAAAAAAATTCAATATGGATTTATATTGCTAGTTTGGACAATCAAAAAGAGATAAGAGTAATAGATATCACCCAATTCAAACATATAATGGAAGTTTTGGAGTAAAATGTCAATTGACTATATATTAGACCAAAATGGTAGCAATGCACTACATTTTATGCAATGGTATGATATCAATGAACCTTATGCATCCCATACATATTTTTTAAAGTCTTGTAAGTTTACTTTATGTATCATTTGATTGCAAACATTGGTCATGGTTAAGTCTAGCCCTTATATATCACTCTAAAAAAATATGCTAAAAAGCTAAAAACAAGCAAATATGGACAAATCTCTCTAGCCACCATCATTTGAGTCTTGACCTCCTCCATAAAATTCAATGTCATGATGGTTGGTATGTCTTTTATATTCTGCCCCATTATGATTTTTATCATTTTGATCACACTTAAATTATTCATGACTTCCTTCATAGCTACTACATCTTCAACGACCTTCACAAATATTAAAACACGTGCATTACCATATCTATTAACTTCTCCCACACTACTCATAATATGTCCATGTCCCATCCAAATAACAACTTTAGTTCACAATGCTTTCTTCCCTACACTCACAAAGATACTTCTTTCTTTCCATATGTATGAAGTGTGTCATGTCCAATCAAATTCAATGTTGATAACATGCTCTAATAATAGATCGGGAGACATTTAAATGCATGTTGCTAACATGCTCTAATAATACATTAAAAGACATCTAAATGCTTTTTCTTAATGACAAATAGTCTTGCTGATTGATCCAAAACACAACTACTAATTAAATGCATGTTGCTAACATTCTCTAATAATACATTAAAAGACATTTAAATGTTTTTCTTAATGACAAACAGTCTTGACTGATTGATCCAAAACACAACTACTCAATTTCCTAAACAGATGGACAGTTCTACCCATGAAACATATCACCATCTCCAGCCCCATTCGTCATCCAAAATAAATTTGAAAACTAATTCGAATGATTAAGAATTAAGATAAAACAATCACAAATTGTTCTCAACTAATTACTCCCTAGTTTTTCAATATTTCTGGTCGCCAATGTTGCCCCATCTTTCCAATTTCGAGCGTGCATGACAAGGAATCTATTCCTTCGCATTTTTTCCGTCTTTCACACTAGAAATTTGTGAAGTAAATGATAAGATATCAGAAAGTGCTTACCTAATCTTAATTCGGATATATACCAAGATGACTAACATGATAGAAAGAATTTAGTTAACATTCAAATTGTCGCTCCGTAGGCCAAATAAGTTTGCCATTGTGGAAAACAAGTAGATGCCTAACATCATCTCTTCAACGTATTGAAATTCATCTCGTTTGCCCTCGTCAACTCTTTTACAGCGGGCCAACACACCAACTACACCACAAGAAATTCAACCAAGCTAACACGTCTATGATACCTAATTTCTAAGAATGTTTTCAGTCAACAGCGTTTACCAGCACATAATCTAAACAACTTTCTCGTCCTACAGAAATCATTGGGCATTATAAATAGTCCAAACCAGTGGAATCACTACTTATACTTTTCTTAGTGGTTTTCCAAACTCTGAGTTGAATCAGCCATTTGAGAAGAAAAAAAGAAGGCCAAACTTTTATAGAACTATATCTTTGTTTTCCTCATTCTAAGAACATTACTTTGTATGTCATTAATTTTGAATGGTCTAATACTCGACTGTAAAAGTACTATCTTCAAATATAATAGATATCACAAAAAAGTAAAAAAAAATTTACGAATGTCCTAATATTCATTGTAATTTTGAGAATGAAGGAACAATTTGAAGGAGAAAGCACGCATGAGAATTTATATCTTGACATAAAAATAGAAATGAAATATATGCTAAGAGAGTAAATAATCTATTTTAGTTTGTGCCTTTTCAATGAAAATAAAACTATGAAAATACCAAGGTTTTTCAGGAATCTTTGAATGATATTTAAGAGGAAGGGAGACCTAATTGGTATTTTTCTCTCTTTAAAATGCAACCATAGTAGATATGGAGGGTGATAATAAATCTCAATTAGTAGTTTACAAATATTAGTTTTTATAACCATCAACTTTGCTCTTTTTGTACTTACTCAAAAAAAAGATTTTCTAATTACAAAATATTTCAACCCTATATTTCTTTGAAATATTATATATAATGACATTTTTTAAGTTATTTATTAATGAATTTAAATGTATCTTTCCCTTTTTTATTTGTAAAAAGCAAGGGAGACATGTCAAGGCTCATGAGATAATAGATAATATCATCTCTATTCATGTATTTTTATTTATCTAGTAATACAAAATGTATACTCTTGTTACTAAGTATTCTAAATCTTATTGTTCATTTCAATTACAAATTCCTTGAGAAAAGTTTAGAAACAAATAGTTTTGGTAAGAAAATTTAAGAGATTGGATCTTTGAATATTACTCTTTGCCTCTTTATGTCACTATTACATCTATAGAAAAATTCTTTTCTTCAAGTCTTTACCAAGGAGATCCTTTGTCTTATTAATGAAAAGTGTACTATTTGGATAAATCATTAGTATTTTCATAAATAAATTCATTGAAAAGGCACAAACTATAAATCATTAGTATTTTCGTTTAGAAATAAATAAATTTAGAAACCATCCTAGTCAAAATCATTAAAAGTTCTAAACGAAATTTGCATTGATAATTCTATCATCAATGTATATGTATATATATCAAGGAGAACCATAGTAACTCTATTGAACGTAGCAATGGGTTATACTTTCATTCTAGCAACGAATGTGCCTCTTATATGTTTTTTACTTTATTTATACCGCGACCCTCATATGATTGATGAAGTTCTTACATCTAGGAGGGATGTGGTTGGATAAAGGTAATGCAATGCTATAGATCATCATCTAACCTACATCTAGATTGTTATTGCCTACATATATGAACCAATAATTATTTATAAAAGAGAAAATAATAGTGTAGAATCTCATTACAATTTAGAATATAATTATCTATGGGATCCCAATAAAAGATTCAATATGGATTTATACTCGTCAACCACAATAAAAACACTTAAATTGACATAGTAGTCATATACAATGTCCATTTAAACATGTAGTAAAATTTTTAGTTAAAATATCAATTGACTACATATTAGACCAAAATGGTAGCAATCCACCATATTTTAAACATAATGATTTTTTATCTATAGACCTTATGCTTCCCATATATATTTTTTCAAAATCTTGTAAGTTTCATTTATTCACCATTTGATTTCAAACATGTCTAATGGTTAAGTCTAGTTCTTATATACCACTTGAAAGAAATTACATCCTAAAAAGTTAAAAGGTTAAAAAAAATAGACTTATTTCTCTAACCATCATTATTTGAACTATAACTTCTTCCAACAAAAACTGTCACCATTATTAATATATATTTTATATTCTATGCTATTATAATTTTTATCATTTTAATGACACTTAAATTATTTATAGGTTCCTTCATAACTACTATTACTTCAATGACCACCACAAATTTCAAAGAAAACATATTATCACATCCTTTAATTTCTATCGTAGTATTCCTAACATGTCCATATGTCATCTAATAGAAACCTTACTTCCCTGCACTCAAAAAGAAAATATTATCTATATGTGAGAGATCACTTCATCAAGTTAAATGTTGCTAACATGCTCTAATAGTACATTTAGATGCTACTACATAATGACAAATAGTCTTGACTGAATGATTCAAAACAGAACTATAATTTATTAAAAGATCAGCTTTCAAAGAGAAAAATATGTTTGAATTACAAATAGTTATAACCTTGAAACACATCAATATAATATAATATCCGCTAAATAATCCAATTTTTTTCCCTTTCTAGTCACCAATGTTGCCCCATCTTTCCCTTAGGGAGCGTGCATGACAAGGAATCTGTTCCTTTGCATTCTCCTCCTCTTTCACACTAAAATTTTGTGAAGTAAATGATTAGGATTCAAAAAAATACTTACCTAATTTTGATTCGGATATATGCAAAAATGAATAACATGATAGAAATAAAGAATGTAGTTAACATTAAAAATTGTCACTCCGTAGGCTAAATGAGTTTGTCTTTATGAAAAACAAGTAGAAGCCTAACAAAAGAAGTGGATCTATTGAAAGTTAGGGATCTTTTCAATAAGTTAGGAAATATTCATGTAATGTACAACTGATTCATCAATGATTAAAGTTGAGGCATGATGTAATACTAATGCTCAAGCCAGTGAAGAAAGGGTTTGGGTAGATAGAAAAAGCACGAGCTATCCTTTTGACAGAATGCATCCTAAAATTAAAATATTAAAAAAAATTTCAGATCTGCAAAAAATACAATGATTTTTTCACAGATTTTTTGTTGTTTTCTACAAAAAACCTTTCCGAACATGAATAATTCATCTTGAAAATGCCCTAAAATTATGGTGTGTTTTCTGAATTTCTAAGAAAATTAAACGGTGCATTATGTTGTGTCCCATAGAAAGTCATGACAATACTGATTAGCAATTGACAAAGAAGGGATTAGCCACAACTATATAGTCATGGCACATTAAATTAAATTGGTTAAAAATAAAAATTCAAATTTATATGTTTTGAAAATTAAGCAAAAATAGGTTTTACAGGGACCTGAAACCTAAATAGTAAAAAAGAAAGATAAACATTCAAAGCATCTGGAAAAAGAAACAAAAATATCTAAGGGGGACACATAACACCCCTAACATCCAGCACTAAAACCAAGTAGTTAAAAAAACAAATGAAATCAACCAAATAAAATAAGGACTACCATCCTCTCAGCTTTTGGATGGAATCTTCGATCTTCTTCTCCAGCTCAGTCATTTACTTCAGGTTATCCCTGAGATCTTCAATCTCCTTACTGTTTGAGGTATCCTTAATCTTCTTAGCTCAGGTTCTGGCCCCTGATCCTTTACGAGTATTTTTGTTTATCTACATTTCTTCCCATTCTCTATTTTCCAGAATGTTGACTAGCCTGTTGAGATTACTGGTAGAAGATTTCATGCTTTCCATAGTGTATTTAACCAGGTTCTCTAGAGTAATTTCAATGCATTCAATCCTAGAAAGAATTTTAATTGGATCACATACATCCTGAGTGTAATCCTTACCCCTATATTAAGATTTGTTTAACATAATATGATAGTTGGCTTCTAGCTCCTTGTCCTAAGCTTTAAGCTTCAAAATTTCTTGAAAACACCAATTCTCATTCCTAAACGAAAGAAGACTTTTATCCTTGGAATTTCCTAAGAAACCTAGAGAAGAGTCTTCTTTGTCATTAAGATCCTCCATGGCCATCAAAACAAATTCCTCTTTTTTAGCTCTATCTTGGCTAGGATGCTTATTGTTCTGATAATTGGCAATAATTTCTATTATATAAAGAGTATTATAGTCCCCTCCATCCACTTACTCCCCTCCATCAAATTTATCCTCCTCTCTATTATTTTTGTTCTTTGTGTCCTTTGGAAGGGTTTCTTCCTTATCACCCTCAGAACCGGTATTTTTATCATCATAAATATTCATAGAACTCTACAAATTCTCCTCAGTATTAGGAACATTCTCCCTGTTAGTGGGGTCAAGATCAATGATGATATTCCCAATTTCCTGACTATTATCAGGGTTCTCTTCATTGTTATTAACAAAATCCTCATTATTACCCGCCAAGTCCTCTCTCACATCCGACACATTTTTAGCTTTATTATCCCTAGTCATCTCATTATCCTCCCTAGTGTCATGCTAAGAGGCCTTAGATATCTCCATAACTTCCTCAAAATATTCCTTAGAGGATGAAAATCTCTTTGCATCAGCTTAAGAAGCCTTTGTTTTCTTTGTAGCAATTTCCTTTCTGCTTGTGCTAGGGCAATATTTGTCTTCATCCTATGCAAAACCTTTCCCCAATTTTGTATCTTCACTTTCCAAGCCCACTAAGAGTCCATTCTTAACCTCTTTCTTCCTAGGGAATATTTCTCGCCCTTCCCAGGGGTGGTACTCTTTCTTTTTTTCCTAGGGTTTTGAACACTTCTCTCAGGGATATTGTTCACCATGAACTCATGGCTAAGAAAAATGAGGCCTCCGTGGAGAACCATTTTATGAGTATCCTCTTTATTCATGACAAGGCTTTGAAGAAGAGAATTAAAAAGATAATAAGGGACAAAAATAGCATCATTGTGGCAGAAGTGGTTTAACAGAACAAAATGATGTGACATTTCTCTGGTAAAATGACTATCCAAGGTAATATACTCCATCAAAAAAATAAGGACCTTGCACCACAAGCTCTTAATCTTATTGAAAACAAAGAAACCACTATTTTTTACCATAGAATCCCTTTCTTCAGCAATCTTAGGGAATTTAATTGCATCCATCTTAGAAATTTTTTATATTTCTATAACATTTTATAGCAGACATGGGTAAACTAGTTACCTGAGCTATGAGTTCCACATTTAGGGTAAGTTGCTAGCCATCAATTGTTATAGTGTTGTCCATTTATGAATAATTCCCTTGTTGAAGCCATGCAATCTTTCCTGATAGGGGGTTATTATACCCTTCTCCAACTTTCTCCATAATTTAGGGTTTCTTTTTAGGTCCAAATAGTCAGTAGGTTCTTCTCTATGCAAATCACCTCCCATTTTCATTTTTATTTGAAGCTTAAATTTTAGACTATGAAAAAAAGAAACCCAAAAAAAGATTAATTAAAAGGCCTGAATCACACCCCTAGAATGCATGAAAAAGGAAAGGTTATAATTACTCCGTAATGACATTAATTGGCTTTGATTAAAAGTGATGTTACTAATGCTCCACAATCTATTCATCATTCTCAATATCTAGCTCACTTCCTTACTACTAGTCTTATCATGATTAATTAGACTCACAATGTCTATATCTAAATCCTTAACTTTGTTCCAAGTTATCATTGAATTTCTTGATTAACCCTTCTGTTTGCGAACACATCAGCAATAGTGTTGGATTCCCAGAAGGCGTGGGACACATGGGTTTTATTAAAAAATCTAGTAAGTCCTTAGCCTTTTTTAATGTATTGGACTTTGGGTGAACCCACAATAATGGGTTACACTTTTTTGCCCGAATGGACACTGAACTCTATATTTTGAAAAAAAACTTTCAGATTCGGATGCATATTGTCATTAAACCATTTGAAATCAGGAGATGAAGTAAAATAGAGTCTTTTAGTATTTTTTGTCAAGATTCTAAGTATATTTTTTATTTTTGTTTTTGAATTGATTGGAATGGTTTTTTCTTTCTCCCACAAAAATTGGTATGTTTCTGAAAACATCATTTTCAAAGTGTTGCATTGTTTTCATAGAGCATAACTTTTTTTCTAAAATTGATATCAATGTGATTCTTTCAAATTTAGTTTTGTAACACTCATATGGAGGGCATGCAATTGGTTTTATTACATTATCACTATTATTACACATTTTATTAATGTTTTAAGTTGACTAAATCATAATTTTGACATACCTTGACTATATAGCTTATAACTTATTGTGTATTTGTCTAGTTTCATTTTTATTTTTTTCGATAGAAAGAGAACTTCAATGCCTAGGGCATAGATATGTTTTAGAAATTTTTTTCTCTCATTTACAATTTTTTCATAAGCGTCAAACATAGAGGTAGACATACGGTGAAATATCTATGTGTAGTAAAACTAAAAATACAAATTCATAATAAACTTAATATATATTAACTGTTGGAATCATTTACCGTTGCACCAAAAGCTCAAAATTTCAATACCTGATACGAATGTCAGATTTAACCCGATCCACGGGAGGCGGTTAAGCCATGTCACGAATCTCCAAGGAGCTGCTGACCACCAAGTCAACAATCTCCCCCTCAGCACTGACTGAGTCTTCAGCCCCAACTGAAGGGAGACTCAAACCCATGACCCAAGGCTCTGATACCAATTGTTGTTATGATTTGTGTTATGGTGGTTGTTGTTTCTGGTTTATTTGTCATCAATGACAGGGGAGATTGTTAAGTTTCATTGATGAGTTTTAGAAAGAAACACACATTGAAACCATATTTTGTTAAGTGTCATTGATGAAATCATAACAAGTGTGTGTTGTAGTCAGAAGTGATACCATAACAGTAATATGTGCAGAGACGGGGTGATATAGTGATACCATAATAGTAATATGTGTAGAGATGGGGTGATATGTGCAGAAGCACACAAAGACAACAGTGATACCTTAAAGCCTCCATGTGCCTGCTCTATTCCATATACGAAGGAGATGATAAAGTAAAACAGGCTAAATTACAAACGTTTAAAGCAAGATTTGAAGAATTAAAAATGAAAGAAGAAGAATGTATTGCTGATTATCTTCTAAGAGTAAATGAGATTGTAAATGCTATTAAGGGTTTGGGTGAAAAAGTGAAAGAACCAATAGTTGTTCAAAAGGTCTTACGGTCTTTACCATCTAGATATAATGCTAAGATATCTGCTATTGAAGAAGCTAGAGATTTAAACAAACTTACATTAGATGATCTGCATGGTATACTAACAGCATATGAAATGAGAATGTCAGGTGAATCAGAGACAAAATGGGAGGTTTCATTTAAAGCGACAAAAAAGGATGATAGTTCAGAGTCAAAAGACTTAGAAGAACAATTGGCACATTTGGTAAAAAGATTCAAAAATTTTGGTAAAAAGAAGTCACCTATGAGATGTTTTAATTGTGGTAAAAGTGGTCATTTTGCTGCTAAGTCTCCTAATTCTAATAGTGATGAAGAAGATAGTAATTCAAAAAAATCTACTCACAAATCAAAAAGATTTATTAAGAAAAAACAAAGTTTGATTACTAAGAATGATAGTACTGATACTTGTGATTCTGATGGATATGAGTCTTTGTTTATGGCTTTAGGACCTAATTCTGCAGATTCTAGTGACAATGAATCAAGCAACAACATAGAAGATGAAGTTGATCTTGAAGCTGAACATATATATATGATTCCTTTTCGTATGTTCTGTTCACACCTGTGTATATTTGATATGTTGAATACATTCTCTAAACAAAGCTTTTGAAACAAATTTGTTATCTGTATATACGGAATAGAGCAGGCACATGAAGGCTTTAAGGTATCACTGTTGTCTTTGTGTGCTTCTGCACATATCACCCCGTCTCTGCACATATTACTGTTATGGTCTCCTTTGCATTCTCCTCCTCTTTCACACTAGAATTTTGTGAAGTAAACGATAAGGATTCAGAAAATTCTTACCTAATTTTGATTTGGATATATGCGAAGTTGACTAACATGATAGAAATAAAGAATGTAGTTAACATTCAAAATTCTCGCTCCGTAGGCCAAATAAGTTTGCCGTTCTGGAAAACAAGTAAATGACTAACAAAAGAAGTGGATCTATTGAAAGTCGGGGAGCTTTAAATATGGTGGGCATTGCCCACCGTGGGTGTCTCACTCACCCGACACCGACGTTTGTTTCACGGTCCCTAGAAAAAATGGTTCAAACCCTAATTCTTTGGCGGTGGCGGTCTGAAAATTTAGAGATGTAGAACTTGAATTTCTAGCTGTGGGAACATTCAAGAGACCAAATTTTGGTTGGATAGTGGAATACACCTATCAGACTCCAAGCGTACGGACCCCATGACCACACGACACAGCTGATTTTATCAAGCAACGGCAAAATAAAATGCGGTTCCGATGTAGGACGTCAAGTAATATTAATCCTCACTCCTCCACTCTTCCTGCTTTTAGTTACCGTCATTTTTATGTAGGTTTCCTCTTTACAGCTGTTTTCTTTGTGCCTGAGTTGAAGCAAACAATACAATTTGTATCAACTTTACCTAGATTTGCAGGGTCCCTAAAATGTCGGCGCCTGCAGATTTTTCTTCATATATTTGTTTGGTAAATCATTGTAATCATCTATTTACTTTTAGATTAAGTCTAAGAATAGAACATGCCAGTGCTAGAAATGTCACATCAAACTACAAAACCATAGATATGAAAAGTAAATAAGAATCTAGGCCTACATGATATCTAGATGGATAGCATTTATAACCACATACATTAAACTTTTAAATTGTAATTGCATATTGAGAAAGCTTACAAGAGATTGATCATATGGACTTTAACAATGGTACTCTATATATATATAAACCTATTTCTATAACCAAAAGAAAACTTATGTATGTGTGAAAAAAAAATTAAAAAATTAAAAATAACCTCAGACAAAACATGACTAAAGTATAATGCTATCTAGCTAAGAAAATATCTAAGATTATGTTTTGAATATGTCCAGAAATCTAAGCTTTTAGCATTAAAATTACAGAGGGTATATTGAATAGGAAAAAATGTAAACAATTGAGTACCAATGTACACAATGCTTAAAAGGTTGTACTTTTACTTTGACTCAATTTGAATTTCTAATTACATTATTAGCTTTCGCTTGTTAAACAGAGATCACTTGTTTTGTAGGCTAGGAACTTCTTAAACCATCTTATGAAAAAGACACCCCTATTTTTATCAATAAAATTCAATACTTCTTCAATGTAAGTAACCTACTTGATAATGTGTTGCAAATTTCCACTTAATGCACAATTCACATTTGGTGATGTAATCCCAACAATTTTGTAATGTTCCCTCTTTGAAAAAAAAATTAATAGTAAATAAAATAAATAAATAAGAATATAATAACAAATAAATAAATAATAACATTTATCTCTATGCAAAAAATCCATGGTGAGTATGCGAGTAGGAGCAGGAGCGGGAGGTATTTTGAATTTGAAGGTGGGCAGGAAACCAGGTTTGCAGGTTGCAAGATCCTCAGGTGATGCCTGCTTCGAAGAATCTCAACCAGAACAAGACTCTACAGATCCAGAGGAAAAGGATGGGGTCCCACGTGAAAAGGAGAAAGACACTAGAAAAGGGGACAGGGTGGGGGATGAGAATCTGGGCATCCCTCCGAGAACATCTACATCCACGAAGATCCAGGCATGTGACCAGGATGACAAATCCATTAACCATCGGTGTTCAACCCTCTTTGGGATCAAACCCTCAGGCAAGTCTTCTTTTCCTTCTATTAAGGACCTTACAGACAGGGAAAAAGGAAAATACACTATAGAGATGCTTGATGAACCGGTAGATCACAATATAGCTACCATGGACCATACTCTTGTTGGCAAGTTTGCTGGGTCAAGACCTAATATAGACATCGTTAGGATATTTGCAAGAAAGAAATGGAACTTAAAGGGTCATGGTCAGGTTAGTGCCATGGCGAAGGGCTTTCTTTCCTTTGAGTTCTCTTGTAAAGAGGATTTGGAAAAAATCCTTTGTGTCGGTACCTGGGCTATAGGAAAGGCCACTCTGGTGCTAAAATAATGGACCCCTAAGCTTGACCTCAGCGACTTCTTCTTTGTCCAGGCCCCAGTGTGGGTTAGACTGCCCGAACTCCCCTTGGAATTCTAGAATGAAGATGTTTTTGATGGGATAGCCAAATCCTTTGGCACCCTTCTCTCCATTAACCCAGTGACTATTGCAAGGTGACACCTCACCTACACTAGGATTTGCATAGGGGTGGAAGAAGGCCAGGATATTCTGGAAGTCACAGAGATCCAATCCAAACTGGGCAAACGAGTGCAGAAACTTGACTATGAAAGTGTCCCCTTCACCTATTTCCACTGTAAGAAAGCAAGGCACAAAGCTAAAACATGTCGAGTATTCCAAAACCACAAGAAAGAAAGGAAGCTAGACTAGCACAAAGAAAGAATATCAAAACTAGTAATAACAGTCTTGAACAAGGAGAGGCAACTAGAGAGATATCTATCCCTCATGAGGGAACAAAGGCCAAAATACAAAGAGTTTGGAAGAAAAAAGAACAAGTAGAGATTGGCCCAGTAGACTAAGAAATCAAGGTTGAAAGGGAAACTTCCGTAGAGGCAAAGTTGCCAAATCAAAAGCTAAAAACCAAAGAAACTAGCGGAGGATCCCCCCCTCTGGAGGGAATTGAAGTGGAAATCACCATCCAGCAAGAAATTTTGGAAGAAAACAAGAAGGCAATTATGACTGAAGGAGGTGATTCATGTCCTAGCACCACCTCGGTTTCCTTTATTCTGAAGTCCATAGCTTCCCCCCCAGATGAAGGTTTTTCCAGCTTGAAACAAAACTTTGAGAGAGGCACCTCCTCTCAAGACTCCCAACCTTGTCCTAAGAACTAGGACTCAAGGAAGTTTCAACAAATTGATGATCTGATGGTTACAGCCTCCCCTAACCAATTCACCAAAATAGAAGAGCTCTTTGCCAAGTATAAAGATGATAAGGAGGGTTGGACCACTGTCCACTGTAAGAAGAAACCCAACAACAGAGACGCTTTTCCTGTCTCCCCTATAGCTACTAAAAGAAGAAACAAAGAAGAAGCAGGGGTCAAACCAAAAACTCCAAGAAATAAGAGGGCTAACTAGATCAAGCAAGAAGAAGCTAGCAAGAACATTGCGGATGGGACCTAGAAGACCATCCATGCAATCTGCACTTCCCATAGGAAATGAAAGTCATCTCTTGGAACATTCCTAGGCTAAATAGCTCACACAAGCAAGATGTTATTAGAAACATGATTAGAGATCATAGACCAGATATTTTCTTAATCCAAGAAAGCGAGATTCAGAAGGACAAGATTGAGTGTATCAGCTTTAGCAAAGTAATGGAAAAGAAAGCTACCAGTTATGATGGTGCCTTTGGAGGTCTCATGAATATGTGGAATTCTTATCATCTCAGAGATGAAGTCATCTACGAAGGAGGTAACCTTCTTCTTATGAAATTTACTAAAATAAAGGATAATGAAAGTTGGTTTATATTTAATATTTATGCTCCTAATTCCAAAAAAGATAGAAAGGTCTACTAGAGAGTAAGATTAAATCCTCCCTAGTCTCCTTAAATATATCAAAGGGCATTATAATGGGGGACTTTAATACTACCCTAAAAGAAGGGGAAAAATAGGGAGGGATTGCTCCTGACATGGAAAGCAGACAAGACTTAATGGATGTCATCAATGATCAGGCCCTTCTTGATATGGACCTCCAAGGAGCTGATTTCACCTCGTCCAATAGGTGTGTTGGAAAGGATTGCATCCAAGTCTGGTTGGATCACACCTTGATCACGCTGGACTGGTTGAACCACTACTCACTCAACCTCTCTTCTCTAGTTCACACTGGCTCTGATCATTCTCCTATCTCTCTTTCCCTAGACCAGATTGCCAAGAAAAGGAACTTCCCTTTCAGATTTGAAAAAATATGGGCTTCCCACCCTAATCTACTACATAAAATAACAGATTGGTGAAACATTGATGTTCAGGGCATTGCTATGTTTAGAGTGGCAAAGAAGCTAAGGAATATCAAAATCAATGTCAAAAACTGGAACAAAGATGAATTTGGCCATATCTTTACTTCCAAAGACAAGACTCTGAATGATCTTAACTGTATTCAAGCTGAAATCCAAAATCTCGCATATGATGAAGAAAGATTGAATAAAGAGAAATCTATCCTTTAGGATGACCACAATATCATTGGACATGAGGAAACTTTCTGGAAGCAAAGATCGAGATCCATTTGGCTTAGGGAAGGAGACCAAAACACTCATTTCTTTCACCTCTCCATAATGAGACATAGAGCTACTAATAGGATAAGCAGTATCAAGAAGAGAGATCAAGCCCTGAAGGAGGACAAGGACATTGTGTAGGAAGCTATTGCTTACTTTTCCTCTCTTCTATCTAAAGACTAGGAGCTATCTAAGAAAGATCAGGTGAAACTCCTCAAAAACATTTTGAAAATTATTATAGATAGCCAAAACAACTCCTTATGTTCAATTCCGGACATGATTGAAGTTAAGAGAGTCCTAGATTCTCTTCCTGGAGGCAAAGCCCCTAGTCCTGATGGATTCCCCATGTTCTTTTTTCATCTATTTTGGGATGTGGTGAAAGAAGATGTGGTCAAAGTGGTGTAGGAATTGTTTGGTTCCAAAAATCTAATCAAAGAGCTCAATGCCACTTTTTTGGTGTTGATTCCTAAGACAATAGGAGAAGATTCTTTCGATCAATTCAAACCCATCAATCTTTGCAACTCTTTCTTGAAAATCATATCAAAGGTCATAACCTCCAAAATTGTCATAGTCCTCCCCTCCCTGATCTTGCAGCAGCAATCGGGTTTTGTGCCAGGCAGACAGATTTTGGATTCCATAATGATGGTGCATGAAGTTATTCATTCCTTAGAGGCTGGGAAAAGGGTAGGATTTCTTCTCAAGCTCAATCTTTCCAAGGCTTACGATCGGGTTGACTGATAGTTTCTTCTCAGTGTTCTTGAAGCTTTTGGATTCAACTCCCATACTTGTAAGATTCTCTGACAAATTATCTCTACCCCCTCCCCTGCAATCATAATTAATGGTTCCCCATCCTCCTTTTTCAATCTTTCCAGGGGCCTAAGGCAACGGGACCCGCTTTCCCCAATTCTTTTCATCATCCTCATTGAGTGCCTGGGAAGACTCATCTCGACTTCTAAAAGGGAGGGGAACCTGAAAGGCATCAACCCCTCCTCAGGTCTCAATGTTTTCTCACACCATAAATTTTTGGATGACATCATCCTTGGTGGAGAGGCTTTGATGGGGGAAGCTAAAGTGGTGAAGGATCTGCTAAATGAATACATCAGTGCCACGGGTCAATCCATTCACCGGAGTAAAAGCTCCATCTTCTTTGTCAACACTCTAGAGGAAAGATAGGAAAATAGCCAACATTTTGGGATACAGTATTAACGCTCTTCCATCCTCTTATCTGGGACTGCCCTTAGGCGTCAAACCTCTAGAATCCTAGACAAATTCAATAGGATGATTTTTGGTTGGAAAGGGGTCTCCCTTAGTCATGCAGGAAAGATTCAGCTGGTCAAATCTACTTTACAAAATCTCCCAACCTATGATCTCAACCTCTTCTCCATACCTGCTAAAGTCACAGATGTTATGGAAAGAATACATAGAAGATTCCTTTGGCTGGGCATAGAGGAATAGAAGTGTATCCCTCTTATTGCCTTGGAGAAAGTTTGTCGCCCAAAAAAAGCTGGTGGTCTCGGTATAAGGAATTTAAGACTGTTCAACAAAGCTCTTCAAGCCAAACAGATTTGGAGAATCTTCAACAACAAAGGCAAGTGGTAGGACATCATTGAAGAAAAATATCTAATGCGCAAATCAATAAATCAATTTTTTGAGGAGACAGAGTCCCCAAAGGGATCCATTATATGGAATGGTTTCCTCAGTGCTAAGGAATTAGCTTAGTCTAAAGCTAAATGGAAGATCGGTAATGGTCAGATGGGCTATCTGAGGGATTATGAGACCTTACCTTCTTAGAGACATGTCTACACCCAAACTTATGGGCCTCAAGTCAGCAATTGGGTGGAGCTTTCCCAGATATCTCAGGATCTAATTCCTCCTATGAAAGCCCTCAATGCGGTCTCTTCTACACAGGATGAGATTATATGGGAATATTCTCCAGATGATATCTACACTATGGCCTCCACCTATTCCCAGTAGATTCCTCAAATCCAAGAAGCTAAACCATTGTGGGCCAAAGCTTGGATACCAGGCCTTACACCCAAGATCAATGTTTTCTTCTGGCTCCTACTCTAGAAACATATCCTCACTATTGACAATCTCATTAAGCGCAGATTCCAAATCCCCAATAGGTGTGTTCTCTGCAAATGTCAAGAAGAATCAGTGGATCACTTATTTATTCACTACTCTTTTGTTACTAACATTTGGAAATTCCTCCTCTCGGCCCTAGACTTATCCTGGTGTTTTCCCCTATCTTTCCTTGATCTCTTTTCTCAATGGGCTTTCAAATTGTTTAACCTGGACTTTCGGTTATTTTGCACTTGGGTCTTTCATCACCTTTGTTGGGGAGTCTAGAAAGAGTGCAACAATTGCATTTTACATGATCGCTCCTCCCCCCCTAAAATTATTTTTGAAAAAATTCAACATGTTGTAAAGGCAAATTATTTCTTTTGTGGAAGATCTAACCATCTTGCAAGAAAGGCTAAGGATGTGACCAAGTAGAAAAGACAAAACTACAACTGGAGCTGCCCCCCGACTGGCTGGGTGAAAGCCAACTTCAACGAAGCTTCCAAAGGGAACCTTGGCCAATCTGGCAGTGGAGGGATAATCAAAAACAACTTTTGTTTTGGCCTAGTGGCTGTCATTTTACCTCTGGGCTCTCAATCCAACCACTTTGCTAAAGCTTGTGCGGCTCTCCAAGTAACCAAACTTGCCTAGGAAATTGGAATCAAGAAGCTCTGGTTCAAAGGAGACTTGATGAACATCATTAACTGCTTAAACCTCACTCACCCTCCTTCCTAGATGATATCCAACATGATCGAAGAAACCTATGTTGTTCTTAACTCTTTTGAAAATGTGTACATCTCTCATGTATATAGGGAAGGTAATAGTGTAGCTAATTGGTTTGCCAACTTGGCAGTCATGAAGGATGCTAAGATTATATGGCTACAAGGTGAAGAACTCCCAAGTGATGCAAAGGATCTCCTTGACAAGGAAAGACTCCAACGCACTGAGGGAAATGTAAAAGTTTGATTTGTTCTATTTTGTTGTTGCTTCTCTATCTTAGGTTGGCTTCGGGCCTGTTCCTTGGTTGTCCAACTTAAACTGTTGTTTATACTTTTGATCGAATCTCTCTTTTGGATGTGGGTTTCAGGCACCCTGTAAAACCTATTTTACTTAATCAAAAACAAATAAATAAATAATAAACTAAAATAAGATTATTCTTATTGAAGAAACTAATAAAATAAACCAATGACTTCTAAAAATTAATAAAAGTAATGTTTCATATCTATGGTTTATGGTTACAAGTGGTGCTAAGGAAAAGTATATGAGAACATGATGTAGAAGTTCATCATATCCATCATATGCCAATGAGCTATGAACAACAATTAGGGAAGAGAGGCTTTTTTATAACTATTACAATCCATGGGAAAGTTTTGTATGGAAAGTTCAATTAAATTGTATAACTAACAAACCAATTGTAATGCCTCGCTAGGGAACCCATGAGAGATTAACCTAAAAACTATTACTAAGTTTACAGAATAATTTTAAATTTCTTAAGAGTTTACAAACAATAATAAATAACCAAGTGGAAGAAATAATATAAAGTCAATCCATACTCATAAATAGAATCCCAATCATAGATTACAAATCTCAAGGGTTCATTTCCGTAGAATTACATAAATACAATTTAATCTATGAAGTGAAATAATCATATAAATCTTCCATGTAATGAAGTTAAAGTACATAATCTCATAAGGAATAAACAAATACATATGAACCATAAGATATACATGATAACCCACATCCACTGCACAAGTCGCAGAGTATATAAATATAATTATAAGCACAAAGTTTAAATACAATAAAAAGGAAGAATAGGAACAAATCCCCAAGGATGAAAGAATAAGAAGAAATCACAACAAGGATCATCCACCACTAGTACAACAACATTGGAGTCTCAAATGGTAAGAGAATCACTACCTCCTAGCCTCATAGAAACTTGTGGTTCCACTCCCAATGTGTCGAGGAGATAACATCAAACCCCACATGGATTAATCTTCAGGATGATATCAATAAAGCTCTCCTTGCACATAAAATAAATGACAATAAGGAGGATACCTTCATATGGGGTCTTGAACATTCTAGCATATTCTCTATTGCTTCTTCTTATAAGATACAAACTCAACCTCGGCTTGTGGAGGAGGCTCCTTTCTAGGCTAAAGCTTGGAATAAGTGTCTCTCTCCAAAAGTTGAGATCTTCTTCTAGCTCCTTCTAAATAAAATCCTCATGTGATTGAAAAAGTGGTGAAAAGGGGATTCTATCTCCCTAATAGATGACGTTTATGCTTTGAGGATTGTGAATCGACTTCTCATCTTCTTCTTAGATACTCTTATTCTCTAGACTCCTAGAGATCTATAAAGTGCTTCTTCAAAGATGGAATCTAAGCTGGGTCTTTGCTAAATCTATCCAAGATTTATTCCAGAAATGGATCTACCCCAGTTCACATAAGAGATTCATGTTGGTTTCATATCTTGTTTTCCACACCTAATCTAGAATATTTTGGAAGAAAAAAATAATAGAATCTTTAGGGAGACTCAAAGAAACCCCACTATTTTTGGCCAACATAATTTTCAAATTGATTCAGGAGAATTTTATTGGGTTAGGTTTGAAATAGGTGAGTACTCAGAGGGGAGAGGTCATTTAGTACTATAAAACACTTTTAAACTAATTAACCTTTACTTCTTAACCATTTACTGATTCTATAGCTTTTTCATGGATCTCATAAAACATATAAAAGTTATAACATATAACACATAACTCAAATATTTTGGTATCAAAAAAATCTTTGTTAGAGGGTAAAAATTATGGTGGGGATGAAACCCATGAGACTTCACTACTACAATAAAAAGTTTTCTCGGTTAAAGCTACAATGTTTAGCTATTTCTGATAGCTTACCCTATAAAGAGTATTAACCTTGTTAAGAGTATTCAAACTATTAAGTCTACCTTGTGAAAGGATTTTACAATTCTAATCTAAGAACTATACCTAGTTAAAGGATTCACAATATAAGATCTTCTACAATCGTCTAGGTTAAGAGACTTTAAAATTCTGACTACTCTTTAATTAGTAACACTAACTTGTGTGTTAAACATGCATCAAACATATGCTTATCAAACTCTTTTTTCTCAATAACTCATTACCGCATACTATGTACCTTTCACAATAAGAATTCAGTACTAGGTAGATTGACTTCTGAATCACAATTAATTTATGTTCTTCACTACTCTATTACTCAGTGGCTTCTCTGCTCATCGCCTTCTTTGTAATATTTTCTTCATACATTAAATCTCCCTTTACATTCATACCAGCCATGCATGCATTCTGATCTTCACACTCTAATCCATTTATATACAATTCTAGAATCGGTGCTAGGTGTTCTAGAATCATCTCTACAAGCAATGTTTAGCATTGGTTACTCCTCCAATGTATATTTTATACTTTATTCTCATTGGTAGATCTCACCTTGTAATCAAGTGTAATCATTATGTTTCAATCTCCAATGTTCTATCATACAATCTCCTCTAGACTAGTAAACCATTTTATGTTTGGTGTCAAGATTCAATGTACTTAAAGATTCTCCTTGTGTTGGTCTTCTATTCTCGGTAACATGTTTTCTTTTCACCTAGGAATATAAAATTTTCTAGAAACTTGTTCCATCTCTTTTTCTATTTAAATATTTTTGTATATCTTCACCTTGAATTTTCCTATTTGTAGATCTCTTGTAACTAACTTTCCTCAGCATCATGATCATCTAGCTCATCATAGCTAATTATTAAATATCGATTCAATCCTTATTTAATATATGTTCCTCAATCATTGTTCTTCATTTGAATTTAGGTTAACTTTTCTCAGTTCTTTGAGTTCCTTTTTCTTTACCAAGTGACTTTTCTTGCTTGGTAGCCAAAACAACTTAACTTACCGAATTGTCAAATATTTATCACCATACTTTACCGATTTAACATAATTTCATATGTTAGGTAGAAAACAATTATATCAACATAATCTAATCAGTGTTCGATCTGTATTAGCTAGCCATTAAATTTCTTCAACTTCACAATATCTCATTTCTTCTTATTGTTAACTCATCCAACTTATATGATTACTGAATGATATGGAAACATAATATAAATCAGAAATCAATTACTTGACATCAATGACAAGACAATAACTAATCTAACCTTTCTATTATCATCATGTATTCCTATGATCTTAGTTTTTCTTCATCATCAATTCCATAACATAATCAATCTTTAACATTCCTATCAGTTGTAGTAACAATCTCCCTCTTTGGCATTGATGGCAACACTAAAAAATTCGGTGTTCAACTGATGATGTTATCCTTCACTCTCATTCATATTTTTTACTCCCTCTAAGTAGTAATTTCTTCTTTTATGGATCTTCCTTCTGTAATTTATCTCTTTCTACCAGTGGCGTTCTCCTTTGAGTAAACTTATCCCTGCAATAATGTCATTCATCTCAGTCATAATAATTTGTCATCAATTACTATTCTCCCTCTTTCAGTAAAATTCTCCCTCTTTGACAATAATGCCAAAGAAACATAACATTCTCAGATTATACCTCAAGTGTATAGATTTCCTATTGTAGTCATAAAATCTTTCATAACTTCAGGCTTCATCTAAAGAGTGAACACTAGCATCAACTCACAAAATCTATATTCTATTGAGTTCATGAATTGATGTAGCAAGCATCTTTTCTTAATGAACATTAGATAGGTGAAGAACCCCTAACTTACCTCAAAGATGCTCGAAAGAATTCTTTAGGAGTGGTTTTGTATATATATCAATTATCTATTCTTTAGAATTCACATACTCCAATGTCACATACTTATCTTTACTTTATCTCTCAAGTAGTGATACTTAATAGATATATTCTTTGTCTTTGAATGCATCACAAGATTCTTTGATATATTAATAGCACTAATATCATGACAATAAATTGTAATTGGATCTATAATCTCTATATGCATACCTTCAAGTATTTGTTTGATCCATACAATGCTATAAAAATTCATAGCTTCAGCAACATACTCATCTTCTGCAGTAGATTGTGAAATATAGCTATATTTCTTTCTTAACCACGTCACTAGCCTTTCTCCTTAAATGAAAGGTCCGCTAGTAGTTCTTTTTATGTCATCAATATTTCCAACCCAGTCAACATCAATATATACCTTCACTAATAATCAAAGCTTTCTCATGTTATTAAGGAGCAATAATTATCTTTCATTTCTGCATGCTTTCTAGGTGTATGAGCTTGGCCTTTTAATTGTTTAGTTCTAGGTCTCTATTTTTCATAGTCTAAAAGTTAAGCTTGAAACAAATACAATAATGGGAGGTGATTTACATAGAGAGGAACCTGCAGAATTTTTGGACCTAAAAAAGAACCCTAAATTATGGAGGAAGTTGGAGAAGGTTAAGATTAATCCCTACCTAGAGAGATTGCATGGCTACGATAAGGGCATTACTCAAAAATTCATTTCTGGATGGAGGGATAATAATGTGAGGATTGATGGTAGGAAAGTTATTCATCCTAAATGTGGAACTCATTGCTCAAGTAATTGGTTTACTCTTATCATGTCTCAAATTTTATAGAAACAATAGAATTTTCAAAATGGCTATGATCAAACTCCCTAAGACTACTAAAGAAAGGGATTCTATGGTGAAAAATAGGGACTTTTTTGTTGTCAATAGTATTAAGAACTTATGACATAAGGTCCTTACTATCTTGATGGATTATATTACCCTAGAAAAAAAATTTACTAGAGAAATGTCAAACCATTTTGTTCTTTTAAACCACTTCTATCACAATGATTCTATTTCATTTCTATATTATCTCTTTAACTCTCTTTATCGTAGCCTTTCTATGAATAGAGAGGATGTCAAAAAATTGGTTCTCCATGAGGGTCTTATTCTGCTAATCCAAAATTTTATGGTGAACAATATCCCTAAGGGAAGTGTTAAAACCCCTAAGGGAAAAAGAAAGAGCATTACCCCTGGAAAGGGTAAGAAAGCATCACCAACTAATAAAAGGTTAAAAAATGACTATATATTGGTTGATGATTCTCCCTTGTCTTTGAATAAAATCAAGGAAGTGTTGGTTGACTATTCTTTGAGCTCAAAAAATGAGGAGACAGATCCTGGGGAAGGATATGTTGAGGATGAAGATGATGATTTCCCTAGCTCAAGCAGAAAGTAAATTGCTAAAAATAAAACTAAGGCTTCAAATGGTGATAGAGGGAACTCATCATCCTCTAGGGTAGACTCCAAGGATGTGATGGATATTTTCAAGGCCTTTGGACAAGAGATCAAGGAGGAGATGCTCAATTATGGGGGATGATAAAGTTGATAATGTTGTGGAAGTGAGAGAGGAAACAACAGGCGAAAATGAGGACAATGTTGACAACAAGAAAGAAAAACCTATTTTTTATTTGAACCCTAACCAAAATATTGGCAAGATCATTTTTTATCTTGACCCCACTAATAGGTAGCAGTCTCAAAATAATGAGGAGAATATGCAAGCTACAATGGACATTATTGATAACAAAGACATGAAAATAGTTTTTGAGGGTGACAAGGAGGAAACCTTTTCGAAGGACACCAAGGATGATGATAACAGATATAAGGATAAAATTGATGGAGAGGAGAAGTTGGAAGTGGAGGACTATGATATCTTATACACAGATAAAATTATTTCCAGCTATGAGAACATTAAGAACATTGGATAATGCTAAAAGAGAGGATTTTATGTCCATGAGTATGAAGGACCTAAACGATGAAGAGGACTCTTCTCTGGGTTTTTAACACACTTCTAAAGCTAAAGCCCTTTTCTCATTTAGGAATGAAAATTAGTGTTTTAAGGAGATTGTGAAGCTCAAATCCCAAAATAAGGATTTGGAAACCACATATCAGAGTCTACTAGACAAAACTCACAATAGGGGTAAGGACTAATCTCAGGATGTCTGTGACCCGGTTAAACTTCTAGCCAGGCTTGATGAAAATGCATTGGATGAGTTTCTTAGGTATTCTATGGAAGGTATGAAATCTTCTACTAGGATTCTCTGTGGGCTGGGTAACATGCTAGAGAAGAAGTAGTGGGAAGCCATGCAGATGCACAAAAATAATGGGAAAGGACTAGGGGATAGAACCAAAGCAAAAAAGAGTCAAGACACTTCTATTAGTAAGGAGATTCAAGGAGAACCGGAATCAACTAACTGAGCTGGAGAAGAAGATGGAAGATTCCATCCAGAATCTAAGAGGATGGTACCTCCCAGTTTATTTTTTTGATTCCTCTCATTTGGTTTCCTATTTTTTTTGGTACTAGTTATTTTGGGTGTTATGTGTCCCCCTTTTCTGTTATAGTTGTTCTTTCCAACTATTCTTAATGTCTTGTCTACATCTTTAACTCTTTGGGTTTCAGGTCCCTGTAAAACTTATTTTTGCTTAATTTTCAAAACAATTCAAAAATAAATCACCAAGTAGTACTAAGAAAGGGATCCTAAAATCTTCCTATCTCAAAGGCACAACTCAAAAAAAAAGGTACACATACTAATCCAAAGGCAATCAACACACATAGGAAACCTAAGATGAAATCAAAGAAATGTCATCACATATGTCAACCCCTTAGAATGATCTCACTAGACTTTGACTCCCAAGTATGATCATATTCAGAACCTGAAATCCTCTCATGTAGGTGAGGGTAACCCATCATGCCAGAAATCATTTTCATTGCTAGATAGGAAAGTGTCTTATCCCACTCCCATCCTTAGCCTATACTAGCACTCAATTCATGGACAGGGAATCCATTATCTTAAATTAATTAATTTTAAAACCCCATTTATTGTATTAAATTATCACTTATTAAGTAACTTACAAAGGATAACCAGGTAGCCACTTGTAGGCTCCAATGCCTCCAAAGCAAGCCACTTCCCCTCAAATGCCTCGATAACCTACCCTAAGCTCATAAGTCTCAAAAATGTCTCATAGATAGACCATGATTCCAAAATGTCATAGGAACACAAATAACCAGCTTTCATCACATATACATCATAACATAATCAAGAGCTTCCATAAGGTTGGGCTATAACAAAATTTAATGTCACACAAGTATGCAAGAAAAACAAACATAACACAATTTCCTAACACCACCTCTAGTAAAAATCCTAAAAAGAATGATGTAAAATATTCAATCTTAACCCACAATCATAGAAGAAAAAATATTCGCAAGAATTTATTAATAACAAACTAATTTATTAAAAAAAATGAGGGCTTCTTTCTCTCCTAGGTCAACATGAAAATTATTTCTTGGAATTTCATAGGTTTGAATGCCCCTAATAAAAGGGGGAGAATCAAGAAATTCTTGGTCTCTTCACAGCCTAATATCATTCTTCTTTAGGAAACAAAAATTTATTGGGATGCTTATAGTAAAAATTTTCATAATTGGTCTTTCTGGGAATCAAATCATGTTCCCTCCTTGGGGGCTTCGGAAGGTTTGATTACATTATGGAATCCTAAGTCTATTAAGGGCCATCTTTTGCATTATAATTATAATTGGCAGAGTCTAAAATTTGATTGGTTTGACTTTAATTTTTTCCTTTTCAATATTTATGGTCTAGTTTCTCGCAGTGATAAACTTTGTCTTTGGAGCTCACTTAAAAATTTATTCAATAATATGATGGCTCTTTTCTAATTTTGGGAGGGAATTTCAATTCTATCACTTCTTGTCATGAGAAACAAGGAGGTAATTTGACTGCTCATAGAATTATGGAGGAATTTTCACAATTCATTTCAGAAAATGCTCTATCAAATGTGCTTCCTACCAATGGGTTCTTTACCTAGACTAATAAGATATCGCATTCTCATATTTCTTTGAGATTGGATAGATTTCTTGCTTCACATTACCTTAGGCTTCAAAATCTCTCTTTAAAGTCAATGATTCTTTCAAATGTTGAGTCTAACCATTTCCCTATTTTTCTCAATGTAGTTAGTAATGATGTTGGGTTTTTTCAATAAACCTTCTTTAAAATTTGAACAAATGTGGTTTACTCACCCATATTTTCATGCTCCTCTTCAACAGTGGTGGGTTTCGGCCCCTTAAATTGCAAAGGTAATCAGATGTTTCAATTCTATAAGTTGTAGTTTGTAGACTCTAAAATTAATATATGGAATAAAGATGTCTTCAAAAATGTTTTTCATGTGAAATAAAAGGTGGAATATCAACTTAGTACCATTATTGCTCACATTATGGAATTTGGGGTAGATTCAGATTTAATTGCTAGACAAAAATATTCGCAATCCTATTGGGAACTATTACATTTGAGAGAGGAAATTTACTAGAGACAGAAGTCCGAAGAACTCTGGCTTAAAGATGGGGACAAGAACAATCATTTTTTCACTCCTCTACCAAGATTATAAGGGCTTCTTATTATATTTTTAGCATTAAATCTTTGGCCTCGGGTTCTTGTCTTTCTAGTTTGGAGAAAATTAGTGTTGAAGGGGTAAAAAAAATTTTAAGAATTTATTATGCCTAGAAGTCCCTTTTGTTGTAAGTGAAGATAATATGGAATTTCTTCTCTATGTTATTTATTGTTAGATTTATCAATCAGATAATGATTCCCTCATGCAACCCTTTACCTTGGAGGAATTGCATTCTATAATTTTCTCTATGGGTTCAGATAAATCTCTGGGTCGTGATGGATTTACTCTTTTTTTCTTTCAGAAATACTAGGATGTAGTTAGTTTTGATCTTCTTCTTACTCTAGAAGAATATAGGAGGGAAGGCTTTGACTTTAAAAATTTTAATGTTACTCATATTGCCCTCATTCCTAAGGTTAATGATCATCAATCCTTTACTGATTTCAGGCCTATTTATTTATGCAATTCAGTTTATAATTTTTTTACAAAGGCTATTTACTTAAGACTTAAGGCATTAATCCCCATTATTATTTCCCCTCAACAAGGTGGATTTTTTCTAGGTAGGGAAACTTCTAATGGGGCTCTGATTTCTCATGAGGTTATGCACTCTAATGAATCCCATAATATTCCTTCTTTTATTATTAAGCTTGATATGATGAAGGCTTATTGTAAAGAAAATTGGGTATTTTTTATTAATGTCCTTTGTAAATTTTGTTTTTCAAATAAGTGGTGTAAGTGGATTAGAAGTTGTATTTCTAGAGCCTCATTTTCAGCTATTATTAATGGTACTACTTCAGGTTTCTTTTATGCTACTCGGGGTGTTTGGCAGGGGGATCCTCTTTCCCCTTTCATGTTTATTATTATGGTAGAATCCCTAAGTAAGACAAATCAACCTCATCATCATTTGGGTCTTTGGAAAGGAGTGCACATTACCAATACCCAAATTAAGGTTACTCATAATCTTTTTGCACATGACACTTTTTTGTTTGGTAGCTCTATTATCCAGGAGGCTAAACTTATCAAACAAAATTTGGATTATTATTATCTAGGTTTAGGACAAATTATCAATCCTCAAAAGTCTAAAATCTATATTTTTAACACTCTAATCATTCAATAGAAGATTGTGTCCACCTTAGGATTCTCCCTAGATTCCCTTCCCTCAACTTAGTTAGGCATCCCTTTCTTCATGAGCCAAGATAAACCCTCCTACCAAAACAATGTCATTTCTAGGCTCAAAAGTAGAATATCTTCTTTGAAAGCTAGATGGTTATCCTTAGCTAGTAGGATATTAAATTGGTCAAAACTATTTTGGATGCTATCCAAACTACTATAATTCTATCCTCCATGCTCCTAAATATATGATCTCTAAGATTGAGAAAATTATTAGATCCTTCTAATGGAAAGCTAACTTGTCGGAGGTAAAGAAAATTTCATCCGGTATCATTGGAAAAATTATCTCTTAGTAAAGATGAGGGTGGAGATGGTTTATTTAATATTTCATCTAGGAATAAGGCATTTGGTGGTAAGTTGGTTTGGAATATGTATGCCAAGTATTCTTCACTGTGGTGTCAAATTATCCAAGATAAATATCTTGACTCTTCTAATCCAACTAGGATATTCACTATTTCTGATCTCCCAATTGGTTTGGTTGTTTGGAATTTCATGATTTATTCTAGGGAAGTGGTCTCTAACTATCTATCTTGGAAAATACATTGTAAGGAGGAGGTGATTTTTTTGAATGATTCTTGGAATGGCCTCCCTCCCCTTTGAAATATAGTATCTCTTCAAGACTCTATAGACATATTCATTTCTTATTGGGGGCCCAAATTTCTTGATTACATCAATTTTGTGGATCTCATATCACATGAATTATTTTGGAAGGACCCTTCTTATATACCTTTATCCCCTCTTTAGATTTTTACTTTTAACTCAATTCTTGGTTCTAGAGTTGTTTATCTTGCTCATGGAAAAGACAAGTTATTATGATGCCCTTCTTTATTAGGAAAATGTTCAGTTAAGGAAGGATAAGGCTATCCAACATATCAATAACCAATCTTTTCATCATCCAATGTGAATTTGCTACACAATGTTGGTATTTTTTAATGAACAAGATTTCAATTTCCTTCCCTCTCCCTTCCTCATTGTAGGATTTGTTTTAGTCTTAGCCAACCTTGTATACTTCATCTCCTTTTTCTTGTCTTTGGTTTATTATGCCTTCTTCTATTATTTGGTTTATCTGGTGGGACAAAAATAAACATATATTTAGGAAAACCTCTCTAGATGTTTCTCATGTCTGCTCTTTAATTGAAAAGAATATTTAGAGCAAGTTAATTCTCATGTGAAATCTCATTTCAACCCTAATACTGATTTTACATTTTTGGATAGCTTTGTAATTTCAATATAGAAATTTATTTCCTTTCCTTCTTCCTCGATTTTCCCTAAAATAATAAAACCTTCCATTGATTGGAAAAGTATCAAATGATATCCCCTTGATTTGGATTTTTGTAAATTAAATTTTGATGACTCTTCTAAAGGTAATCTAAGTGAGTCTGGGATAGGGGTTTGTTTGTGTAATCATTATGGTCAAGTTCTTTCTCTTAAATCTTTATCCATTCCCTCGGGATCTAATAATATGGTTGATGCGTGAGCTTTTCTTGAAGGTTTGATCATGGACAAAAATCTAAAAATTCTTAATATTCATGTTGACGATGATTCCTCTCTTATCATTAATGCTTGTAAGTGTAGATCAATTGTGAATTTGAGGATTAGTTCTCTCTTGGAGTAAATTTGGCTTTTACTTGATGCCTTTGATAAAGTTTCCATATCACATGTTTATAGAGAAGGTAATGCTTTGGCAGATTTCTTGGCTAATATGGGTTCTTCAAAATTGGAACTTGATTCTTTGATGTCTAATTGTTCCTTAGGAGGATATCCTTTTCTCCTAGGAAGTATTTAGACAGAAGGTGCTAAGTCCAGTAACTCTTCACTTTTTTTCATACTCCTACACACATGTATGTATTTATATGAATTTATATGTAAGTACAAATTTTGTTTTAAATTTTGTATACAGTTTGGTGTATTTGATTATTCAGTAATTTTGAATATATATATGTATTTAGGAGAATTAATTTACACACATGTATATATTTATATAAATTCATAAGTATTGAATAGGTTTGAAATGGAATCACCTAATTGAATGGGGGGAAATATGAGATCTACATCTAAATCCAAATTCCCAAAGGAGAGATCCAAATTGATCAACCAAAAGGTTAATGCACAATTGAATCAATCTATGGAGAATATGAATAAAGGAGAAAACCATATATTTCCCTATAAAGATGATGTGCTTGAAATCTAAAATAATTGAAAGGGAAGTACTAACCTCAAAATAGGGCAGATCTAGAAAATGCTGATTTCTGATGTCTATGTGTAATTTCAGGCAATTCTGCAACCTGTTTTGGATTGGAAATGCCAAGATGTAGAAAACCCAGAAAACTTTTATCTTTCTGACAACAGGTAGTCTTTGACCCCAATAAAGGGTCAAAGGATACATTAATATTTTGAAGGTCGACTTTGAATTTATTCACAGATCTCAGAAGTTCATTGAAAAGGGTATCCAAATCCAAGCTCAAATTCGTGGTTCTACACCTGTACGTACAAAAAAAGAGGGTTTTTGTTGTTTGTATGGGGGGTTTTCCTTGGTCAAACCCCAATTTAGGAATTAACCTTGAAATTGAATTTAAATGTGCATAAACAAAGTAAATGAAACAATTCACCTTGCTTATGTTGAAGTCCTTGTAGAGGATTTGAATCCTCAAATCCACAAGTAGGGATGCTCCAATGGATGTAGAATGAATGTAGGATGTCTCAAATCAATGGCATTTGACCTTCAACACCAATCTTGAATGGATCTTTGCATAGAAATTGACTTGGATTGTAATACCCTCTCCTATGGTGATACTTGGACTTTCTGATTTGGACATTCTATTATGATGGTTAGAACTATATATTTACATTTATATTTTGTGGATGACAATATGTTTATCAAATGATTGATATGCTCATTTATGGTTATCATTTATATTGTTTATGAAATGAGAAAACCATCTATCTTTATATGTTTTATGGAGCTAACCTAAAGATTTGAATATAACTATTATCATGATGTTTTATGTTTCATGGATATGTGTCCGATGTGTTTTCATGACTCCAGATGAAGTCGTAGTTACTCACTTAGTTGAGGTCCACACGATGTATCGATCCTAGTCATCTATTGGCATATATCTAATTTGTATGTATACATGTATCTCTTTCTTGGTGATGTAGGATTGCAGGTACCGGTATCGTCTCCACCTGGCTTCACAAGTCTGAGGGATCCCTCAAAATCTTTGATCATTATTGTTGTTACGGAGATATCACCAAGGTTCCATAAGAAGGAACTCTGCCTCTGATCCTTTTACCTTTAGGTGGGCAGTTCTTGAGTCAGTCCCTTGTGTGGATGATGTATTTTTGTGTCCTCTCAATTTATTGGTTTTGTGGATCTTGTAGCTGGTTTCTTGTCTTTTGAATCTTTGAGAATGAGGTTTGAGTATGGTAGCTCTAATTGTCTTCATGGTATGTTCAATTTTTGTTAGTAGATTATTGATGTGAATTATTGTTCATTTTAAGGTATGATTTAGTAATTTATCTTTATTAGTAGCTACTTATGTACTAGCGTATCTTGTTAGGAACAAGTTAGTATGTGATTATATCATGTGATTTTAATATCAATAATAAAAAAAATTATGGTATTATTTTATAATACTAATAATAACAAAATGTCTATGGTGATAACAATAATAAATGTTTTAATAATAGT